>CM067222.1:12918178-13518178 GCA_034190945.1 Octodonta nipae
ACTTTTTAACTAAAAAATAAAATTACAAATGGATAATGTTGAGAACTAGATGTAGTGAAACAGGGATTTGGGGATAGTGTTCGACAGTAAATTGAACTTCACCACACATAGAAATAATGTTAAATCTCAAGCTACTAAATCTCTTGGTTTCATCATTCGAAATTGTAATTTTTTTTTTACTAATACAGATGCATTAAAAAGTCTCTACACTGCTTTGGTTCGTTCCAAATTGGAATATGCTTCAATAGTATGGAAGCCTTATTATATGAGTCATATTAAATCTCTACAAAATGTTCAAAGAACGTTTGCTAAGTTTCTAATCCACAGATCAACGGGGATATACCCAGAGAGGGGATTGAAACAATCTGTCCTCCTGCAACAGATCTCTATGGATTATTTGCAAATTCGTAGAATAAATAGTGGCTTAACTTTTCTATTTAAGTTACTTCACAACTTCATAGATGCTCCTGATCTCCTCTACGAAATCAGTTTCCATATCCCAGATTAAACTTACGATACATCCCCACGTTCTACTTACGGTGCAAGAACCAATATCCTTACTAACTCGCCGCTGCACTTTATGTGCTTAAATTATAACAATATTGCGAATGATTGCGACACTCTTCATAATTTATTATCCTATATTTTAGATAAATCCAATCAAAACTTTTATTTAAATAAGTTGTTAGGTTAAAATTGCTTATGAGTTACACATTTATGTATATATACTTACATTCGTATACCTCTTTTTAACTGTATAAACTCATTTACTTATTTTCTTATTGTAATTAGCTTAAAAATGCATTGATATTAGTTTGTATGAAAATTGTCCTGTAAATGGATATTCTGTTGGACAATAAATAAATAAATAAATATATGTTTGAAACAACAAATTTGACTTATGCTTCAGCTAAAAAACATACCCAGCATCCATTCACAAAAATCTTTGTAGCATTTGCTATTGCCGAAGGGGCTATTTCCTCAAGATTCTCCATAGACCATTCCTCCAAGAACTCCAATATAGGTGAAGGTTGTGAACCAACTGAAATGTAAGCCATAAGAGCAAGATTTTTGACAAGTCCTACGGCAGCTCCTTCAGGAGTCTCAGCAGGACAAATCATGCCCCATAAGGTATTGTGTAACTGACGTGGTTTGGCCAATTTGCCATCTCTTCCTATGGGAGAGTTTACACGTCGTAAATGGGACAAAGTAGATGCGAAAGTCAATCGATTCAATACTTGTGAGACACCTGGTCTAGCTTGATGGGCTTTCTTCTGATCACCCCAGTTACCAGTAGCAAGAGAGTATCTTAAACCATCTGTGATCAGTTTGGTCTTGATAGCTAAGTCTAAGTTGAAATCCTTGCCCCTATCTATGAATTTCTGTGCATACATTCGCACTTCTTTCATAAGGTTTTTAAATAATCTGCAAAATATCTTTGATAATAAAAATATATAAAAATTAAGTAATAATTACTTACCCCCTGAATAAGAATGCAAGAAGAGGGCCTGCTAAGTCCAATCTTTTATTTCCGTAATGATCTCTGTCATCTAATTCTCGACGACCTAAGGCTGCTAACAGAAGTCTGTGGACCATATACCTAATAATATACATTAAAAAATATTTCAATTTTCAGGTCATGCCAATTATCATAACTTTAATATATATTTATACACAAATTAAAGTCTCTCGTCGCGTTTGACTGTCTGTCATCTGTAACAGACTTTCAAAAACTACTGTAGGGGATTTTGATATGGTTTTGACAAATGGACTGATTCACGATTGTGTATGTAATGCATCGTTAACATCATGCAGTAATGAGTAGGGTAGTGGTCATAGAAGTGGGCAGCGCGAGTATGAAAACTCTCCATTTGTTACGCTATTGCTGCGCCACTCGCATTGCTTGGTACTCCAAAAATGAGCGGTTATTTGCGTAAGTCTAGACTGGCAGTGTGAGCGACCATAATGAAACATCTTCTCCAAAGTCAAATGCGAAGTGGCTAAGGGAGAAAGTATATATATATATGTCGGGGTTTTGATCCACGAGGGAATGTCGGGTTTAATCCAAAAGGGAATAAATGCGGGCTAAACATTTATTCAACAAATAATAATCACACTCAATTGACCGAAGGCACCATAATGATCTACCACTGGAGTTTTAAACTATACGAACAACAGATAATGTTGATGATCAATTCAATCCTGGGTGCCATCCAACATAAGCTCGATCGGCGTTGCGATATGATATTATTAATTTAAATTGGTACGCAAGGTATTCTACTCGGAACCGCGGCGAAATCCCGATTACGCGATAGCCCTCTACGATCTTACCTCGCTCAAGGTTCGAACAGGACTGACTTCGTTATTCTCGATATGATTCTCATCAAAAACACCTGACTCACCGACTATCATGTAATCAACAGCTCGCCGGGTGATTATTTATTTATGAATCACGCCCGGTCCCTAGCTGGCAAATTTGTAATAGAATATAATAATCGTAAACAAAAGTACGAAAGCATAAATATTCTGTTTCGGATAATATAAACTATATAGTCTTTAGACCCTCGCCCCTCGAGAAACCAACTATTTCGTTATCTCCAACATATATATCTAGTTCAATTTGATCCTGCCGTGGTAAAATTGCAGCAGTGCGACTAGCGGCGGCAGGAGCGTAAGGTAAACGAGCCATAAAACGTATTTCTTGCGAGTTTTAAGGGCAAACTTGAATAGTTGAACTAGCAGGAAATTGTGTATAAAGAAATTTTTAGTTTCAAATAGTCCAGAGAGGAATCCATGGCCTTATATGTTTACCAGTGATGACACATTCACATATTACATTTAATTAAGAACAACAAAGTTATTTGAGAATATGAATCTCTATCATAGGTTGACGCCAGTACACTAACATCACGTCTGATTTGGAAGTGTCATTTTCTTGAAACTGCTTTATGTTGTTATTCAGTTCATGTTTAAATATCTAATATGGGATAATATTTTCCAAAAGCTATTGAAGAAATATTGATAATTATTGTTATAAAATTTATATTATATATACTTAAAGCTAAATTAGTCATAAAATAAATCGTTGACCGTCTGGGATAATAAAAACACGACCCAAACCTTCTGTGCAACAGAAAAAAGTATTAGCATCAAACGCAACAGTGGAATGTCCATTGAAAACTATATGAAAAATTGATATGGATTATAAAAATGATGGTAGGACATTTAATTTTTAGTTTAGCTTATATAATTATGTTATGATTTTGATGTAAATGGTTTTTGGAATCAGCTGTTGTAAATATTGCGAGTGTAAATAAAGTTCTAGAAAGTAAAACTGAATATAAGTTTTTAAAATTCAATTTGAACCCATGCAGTTTACTGCAATATATAGCCTGTCATTTCACAAAGAGGAAAAATATATAAAACTAGATCTATCCATAAAATTATTCGTCTATATGGTATATAGTTATAATTTTGATACTGTTCAAAAAACACAAGACTTGATCAAAATCACTTTAGTAAACACTGTGAAAAAATTTTCAGTTCAACCTAAGATAATATATTTGGAGTGGTTTACCCTAGGATAATATAATGTTGTGGGTCACATTCATTTTCATTTCTGTATGTAGAGTTAGTTAATTTTTGATAAATATGGGTTAACTTAGGTTGAATCTAATTGTTTGACTCTGTTAGGGTTAGGCTTCATTAATCATCTTGATTCATTATAGTGAAAATTGTCACAAAACACTGAAATATGGTGATTTAATCAATTTTTGATACCTGAATCTTTGTTAAAGGGTCATTTTCAGTTATTTTTTAGGCAAAAAAAAAATTAATTTCAAATGGAATTCCATCATATACTAAGTTGAATTTAAACTCAACAAAATTATAAATAACCAAAACCAACAACTTCATCCTATTCATTTTAATTTACATTTTTAACTGGAATGGGGTAGAAGCAATAATTTCTCGAAGTAAATGTATGCAATAAAACACTATTTAAAATGTATTCCAGGTTTTTTTTAAATACTCTTCAATAATATGCTGAAATTACATCTAACTTATTAATTTTTAGACATATTTTTTAGAATATTCTATAGAATACCTAAAAAGAATGGAAACTCAATTAGAAATTGCTGTAATTTATAAGTAGTAGTAAAAAACTGACTGTCTCTCTATTAATCAATATGAATCAACAAACATAATGAGAGCCCAAGTCAGCAGTCTAAGATAAAGAGTTTCTGAGGCACATCATATCAGCAGGTGCATCTTCTGTTTTAATATTAGCCAAGAAAAATGCTTTAGATTCCCCTTACCAAAGGATGAACTTATAATAAATAGGGCTACTAAGTCATTCACTGAAATTCTTCTGAAACCCAATTCAAATATTGAGTCTCTGAGTGCCATGATATGACGATTTTTTTAAATAGGCCAGAGTTAGCTTAACCCTTAACCAAAGATGTCTGGTAAAATTTCTTCACCTCATACTGAGCTATGTGTCTATGTATCATCAAGGCACTGAGTATAAAGCAGACTATCAAAGTGTGAGTGAAATTTGATAATCCGAAAATTAGTAGTGGACATTTGAAATTTCTAACCAGTAACTTTTAATAGAGATCTGTATGTATGCTAATATGTTTTTAATTACATTAACAGATTTTTAGTAAAATTTCATCAATTTGAAATGATTAATCAAGATATGCCTGGACCGTCCAAAAAAGTAAGATATAGTGATGCTAATATCATAGAAACTGAGTTAGATTGGATGTAATTGTGGATTCTGGAAGTGACAAGGAATCAGTTTATTCCATCAGATCATGGCAATGAATCAGAACTTAGCCAAGATGATGAAAAACAAAATAGTTTACCAGAAACAGATTCCAATAATAACTATTGTTTTTTGGCAAAAAGCATATTAAATTGTCAAAAATATTGCCAATTTGTAAGAATACATGGATATGCATATGATAAGAAAGACTGAAAACTGCACAATATTCACCCCTGCTGAAATTTTTGTATATTAACTTTTCAACTTCATTTATGTTTTGTTTTACTTTTCCATGTTTAGATTCTTAGGTGTTATAGTAAAATATGGGTTAAATTATGGTTTTATGTATTTCCATAAGATATAATATATTTTATATAAACTATCACTCTGTTTTGCTTAATAACCACCTTCTCATATGTTTTAGACCTTTTTAGTATAAAAAGCTTTTTCAAATTTTAATAGCGATTTTGACAAGCCAGTAAAAATTTCTGGTCGTCTGTGCTTGCTTGTCATTAAAAGATGATCTGTGGTTAAGGGTTAATAGGCAATATAATACAAAATCCATACCAATAATTGTTGAGGTATTAGAAATATTGATATATGTAATCACCATAAAAGAACCTATATTTACATTTAAAAATAAATAAATAGGATCCAACATACCCTAAGAAATAAGCTTTCTTCGTTTCACAGAAATCTGACACACCAACATGTGGTAACATTTCTTTCTGCAAGATTTCTCTGGCATACTTAACACGTTTGTCTTTGGTAACTCCAGGTCTTGCTCCTCTGGCACCTATGAAGTTCAAAGCAATATTTTGTTCCTGTATTACAAAAGCTTCATCGAGAGATGGTTTGACCATTTCCATAAGCTCAGGATCATCAAAATCATAAATAATGTGTTCCAAAATATCTCTATCAGCTACAAAACCCAATGCTCTAAAAACCACCATTATTGGAATTTCTTGTTTAATGTAGGGCAATATCGCTACTATTCTTTGACCAATTGCTGCTTTTTTGATTGCCTGTCCACCTCTGGCCATCATATTAACCCACAAGGTAGAAGTTGGTCTTGAACTGTGTTCTAAACATGATCTAATTTCAGATTTGTAGGCATATTTTCCATCCTTCATGGAGAAAACATATACAGTGTTGGTTGCCATTTTTTCCTGTGCTATTAATACCTTTTCCGATCCATTAATAATGAAATAACCCCCTGGGTCTAAGGGGCACTCATTCAATTCTGTCAAATCACGATCAGTCAATCCACTTAGTAAACAATATGTAGATCTCAACATAATAGGAATTTTGCCAATGAAGGTCTTTTGATGTTGTGTCTCAATAGGATCTTCACCTTCTTTTACTATTGTTTTAGTAATGTCAACATATAAAGGAGCTGAATATGTAAGATTCCTCAATCTTGCTTCATTGGGCATCATAGGAGATGGTGCTCCATCTTTTTCCCAATGTGTTGGCTTTGAGAGATAAATTTGTTCAAATTTCAACAAATATCTAGGTGGTGTCTCAATTTCGCCAGACGTATGTTGAGCTTCAGCTTGTAGGTCAATTTGTGGTGAATCTTCAACTATTCTTTGAACAGACATCTGAATGAATTCATCAAAACTGTCGAGCTGTTGTCTTACGAGACCTTTTTCGTCGAAATAGGCGTTAATAACAATCCAGCAGGCTTCTTGCCAGAGTTCTGCACTAATTTCCTCGGTATCATCGTCATCAAATTGATCTGGAGAAAAATTATATTAAAATTGTTTTACGTTAATCTTCTTTATTCTTACCATCATCCTGTTCGTACATCTTGATGTCTTTAGCACATTAACCGCTAACTTTAGACCTAAAAATTCCGCTTTTTTACTCTTACAAGGTTAGGAAAATATAAAGCAAAATTTGGGCTAGCGTTTTGATATAATTGACAATATTGACATATGAAACTATTTGACATTTGACATTATTCAATTTAATGTTCCTTGATTCTTTCAAAGTTGCGTTTTGTTTGAAATATTTAAATTAAATTTTATTTATTAAAATTTTAAGCCTTTGTCAATATCTTAGAGCATGTACGTGTAAATGATCTCAGGTCAATATTCTCGAAGTTAAGTTCATGACTTAGTGTTCTGTGTCAGTATATATTTATAGGTTAGGTTATTTCTATTCGTAATCAAAACTAAATATATGATAAAATAGAAAATTTAGGTAGTGTTAATAATTACGGAAAAGGAACTTTATATATAAGAACCTCAAAATGGCAGAAAAAAATACAAACCCGCTTGATATTAATGGCCCTTCATTCAATCCCAACCTATATCTGGATAAACTTTTTAAAGTAAGACTATAACCAAGATCAAATTGTATTATTTATTTATGTTTTTGAAGGACTGTTCTTTAAAACAAATTATGGACCATGAAACTGAAGTTATAAAAGATACTCAGACCTTGCACTCTGATATGCAGACATTGGTATATGAAAATTATAATAAATTTATTTCTGCTACAGACACAATTAAAAAGGCAAGTAAATATTGTGCAACAAGTTTTTTGTTACAAAAAATCTTCATCTTTTAGATGAAAAATGACTTCAAAAAAATGGAGACTGAAATGGATCTTCTAACTTCAAATATGTCTTCAATAACATCTTCTTCAGAGCAGATTAACTCAACATTGCAAGACACAAGAGAGGAAATTAGTAAGCTCTCTGGAATTCATACATTATTACAAAAGTTACAATTCTTATTTAAACTACCAAGTACATTGAAGGCTAGAATGGAAGAAAAAAATTATATTCAGGTATGTATATTAGGTATATTAAAACTTTCAGTATTTCTTTAAATTTCAAAGCTAAAAATTTTCAAAACAGTACATACAGTATTTCAAACAAACTGTACTATAATATAGCTATTTGTCTAAATTCCCAAGGCCCTCATGCTACTAATTTACTGACTAATAAATTGTCTATGATAGTGTTATAAATTTTGCACATATGCACACACATCTGCTAACTTGGGTCATCAGGCAATTTACTGACTGCTGTTTATTAATTATTCTGTAAAATATACATGAAAATCAGCTGATTTTAAGCAAGATCAGTAACATTTTACATACTTTTAGCACCCAGTATCAAGGCCGTAACCAGGAAATTTTTTCAGGGGGTTGGATATTTTTTTTGATTGGTGATGGGCTGATTAGGACTGCAAAATGTATATTTTTGTTCATGTATTTCAAGAATATATAAAATTATATAAATATAAAAATTTTTCTATGAAAAATATTATTAATTGGTTAAAATTGAAGCTTGAAATCAAATGTTCCAAAAATTCGGAGGGGGTTTGAACCCCCAGACCCCCCCCCTGCTGGCTACAGGCTTGCCTGTTAATTGGCTGGCAGCTGAAGATACACATACCTTAAGGTATGTTTATCTTCAAAATCCATAGTAACACTACTCTATCTCATAGACTATGTTTGTCAAAAAATAATCAGCATGTGGGAGGCCAGGCATTTTGCATTATATTGCAAACAATAAACTGAAATATGACTCACAAAATGGTTTTTATGTTTGTAAATTTGTTTATAATGATCTTGACCTGCAGTTGTGTAGAAATATAAGTGACAAAGTTCTTACTTCTTCTTAACTAAATGTGAGATTAAAATTTTAAATCTTTTTAGATATATATGTCTTATATCTAGTAAAAAAATATTGACTATCACTACATTTTTGTATCCATAAAAACAGCAGATTTATATCATCATATCATCAAATTTTAATGCAGGATAGTCCCAAAAATTATGTTCCACTAAAACATTGGAATAGTGGATAATGGTGCAAACACACATCCAATGTTTAGATGAGATTAAATCTTAAATCATGTTAGTAAAGTTACCTGAACACAGTAGTTCATTTTGCAAAAAAAACATTCATATATTGGTCCATTATTTTTTTAATTATGTGATCACAAACATATAGGCAACTAATGTTGTTTCTTTTTGGTATTGTCAAAAATGTAAACATATTTTGAAATGTAATTTCTCAATGATTGAGGTAGTAAATATCTATTTTGGTTGTTCATGTGGGTTTTCTCTCTACAAAAAGCAAGGGCAAATTCCATGGAAATTGCGTGCGACACCAATTGTCTTTTTGTAGAGAAGACTTTCTTGCAGAATTAACAGAGAGAATGCTGGTCTATGGATTTGTCAACTGGTTTTCCTGTGTAATATGTATTAATGTATATTTTAATATACTTATCTGTTTAATGAGTCGGCACGTTTCCATTCCTTAACAGGGATCGTTGTTGAATAATGAAGCAGTTTGTAAACTCCTGACTTTCTGCAACTGTCAATTTGTAACTCATTTTTAAAAAATTCAGTTGTTAATGACACAATCTAGTTTTGCTCTAATTTATACAATGTTGATTTATCTCTATGCCTTCTTGAGATACTCTATTGTTGTTTTAATTTTCAAAGGAAATTTAAACAGTTTTTTATCTACAAAACTTGAAATTTTAGTCTTTGCTCTGTATAACTTAACCTTTTTTACAGGCTACACAGGATTATTTACATGCACAAAGAGTACTTCAACAATATGGCGACACTCCATCTTTTCAAGGCATAAAAAGTGACTGTGAATCAATTTTAACAGAGCTGAAATCAGAATTGCGCAAGCAGTTTTGTAACCCTAAAGCTACTGCCAAAGAGTTAGCTGAATCTGTGGATTTATTGCTACAATTGAATGAACCAGCAAAGGAATTATGCCTTGATTTTCTTTCTTGTGCAGAAAAACGTTTGAGTGAGCAACTGGTCATGCTGAAGGACCAAAGTGAGCAAAGAGATGTCATTGAATTTGTTGACTTGGGTTGTTCCGGTTTTCTGAGTGATTTGTGTTTGGTAGTTGCTTCATTCCATGACATGTTTATTAATAGGGTTAATTTGGACAATGTTGAAAACAGGTAAATATTAATGTAGTAATAAGTATAAATAAAATGAAAAACCCATAATCAGTTACACAACATTCATTTATTAGTAGTTTTATATTTAATTAAATTATAAAAGGAGGAAAAGACGGTGGAGGTAATTTTGAAAGGTCCGAGGGCAAGAGGGGAGATAAAGTTCAATTGTGGACAGAGGGTGGTTATGCCAGGTAAATAGTCAAGTATCTGGAAGTTATTTTACATGACAAACTGATTTTTAACCATCGTGTCAGGTTTGTCACGACGAAAGCCGCAAAAATGGGTGCAGCTCTGGCTACTCCCAAACGTGAATGGGCCTCGAACGGCCAAAAGGAGGCTATGGTATGTGGTGGTGAAGTCAATCTTGTTGTATGGGGCCCCTATATGGCACAGAGCGATCAGGGTGAAGACATATTGAAGACTCATGGAGAAAACGGTTAGACTGATCCTCCTAAGAGCGGCATGTGCATATAGAATATAGAGGTACCCATTGAGCTTTTAGTTGAAGAGAGAGAGAGAGAGAGCGAGAATTCAGGTTCTAGATGGAGAGGGAAGGATGAGAGAGAGAGAGAGAGAACGGACCATATAGTTATGACAGAGTAGATGGAATGCAATTGTGGATAAAACTACTGATAGGAAGGATAAAGGAATGGGTGAGGTGTAGTTTTAGTGAAGTGAATTACGGGTTGACCCAGTTCTTTACTGGACATGGGGCGTTTAGATCCTATTTGATGAGAATGGGAAGGGTGGAGGGTGATTTGTGTATATATTGCGGAGAGGTCGACACCCCGCAACATACGGTAATGGAGTGTGAAAGGGGGGGCACCGGAAGAGGAGTGGTGATAACAGAGCTAGGGAGGGGAGTAATCATGCCCCAAAATATAGTGGAGATTATAACCGCCGACGGCAAAGGGTGGAAGAAATTTAGTGACTATATGATAAACATCATAACAATTAAAGAACGGGAGGAACGGGTGTACTTGGCTGTGGGAGAAGTAATGGGTGAATAGTCACTACGCCAGGGTACCTACTATGAGTTCCAGGTACCTAGAGGGCGATGGAGGTGTTTAGTAAGTCGAACCCCACACGGCAGTACGCAACTGGAAAACACGTGCGGCTGTTAGTTCGGTTAGCAAATTTCACCTCCTCTGAAAAAAAGTAATTGTTTACTATCTTTTGCTACAGAGAGTGTATTTAAAATTTGGCAGACTAGGTGAAAGCAACTACAAAAGTGCTATGCTTGGATGATAAGTAATACAAAGTTGTACCTTCAAATGGAAACAATCTATAGTAGATTTAAATATCTGCTATTTTGGAATTAACAGGTGCAAAAACCTTACATTCGGACTTAAGTTAATGAAAAATATCTATGGAACTCTATTATCTATGACTATTGTTATTACATAACCTGAAGTAAGTGAGATTTACTTACAACTTTTGGAATTTGATTTCAGTGAAATATTTGAAAATTTTGCGGCGGTGGAATTGGATTCTTTTGTGAAACAGAATATGCAGAAATATTTTGAACTTGTGCAGTGCAAAGTGGACTCTGAGCAAGATGTTGGCGATACTAGTGTTTTGGTTCAAGCATTGGACCGATTTTATAGAAGGATAGAGTCAAATTCTCTTTGTAAGGGGATAAATTTCACAAAGTATGTTTTATATTTGCATCTCTAGCACCTGAAAGAATAATTGAGTTAACTTAAATTCCAGTACTGCAACAGAGATTGTAATCAATGCGGGACGTAAGCAGTGCAAGGCACATTTGCAAATTCTCAAAATTCAGTTTGCAGATTTATTAACAAAAATCAGGCAAACTTTGACCACACCAAAACTTATTAGTCAGGATGAATCTTCAAAAAGTTTAAATGAGCTTTTGAGCTCACTGTTACTAACTGTTGTAGAAAAGCTTAAAGGTGTCCTGCAGGATGTAGTGGTTTGTGCTCCCTAACTAGGTGTTGGTTATTGGATAGTGTATGTTTTTTGTTCTAGGTGTTTATCCATCCTGATGTTAGTTTTTCTCAGAAGCACCAGTTCAGGGATAGTTTTTGTATTGACAACGTTCGAGAGGGTTTAATAGTTTGCTTCATGCACCATTTCACGGCAACTTGTCGAAGTTTTTGCGCTAACGCAATTTCAGACTCAAAAATACCTCCAACTTTATTGTTGCTTTTATCAAAATTATGCCTCGATTTTCGCAATGGAAGTGTTCATTTTCTAGTAAGTATAAAGATTTCAGTTGTATGAATTACAATTTATTGTTTCAATACCCACATTCGCAGATTGCTCTCTTTGAAGAGCTGATATCTCATAAATTATACTCCAAATCGGTATATGATATTGTTAATATGTTCTGTCTGATATTGTAAAATGTCGAGAGTATCTGCGGTATATAAAGATAATGAATAAAATATTTTGTAATACTGAACTATAAAGATAAGTTTTTTTGTTGTACAATTACTGTTCCACCAAATTGAATTTAAGTTTTTTTAACCCCTTTATAAGGCCCCAAAATTAAAAACATTTTGTGAAAATTAATTATCAGAATCGTTGTTTTCAGTTTGCTCAAGTTCAGTATGTGCTTCAGAAGTCCGGTCTCCAAGATTAGGGAGTTCCATTGAGCTCAGTATTGCTTTGTGGTTGGCGAGTATCGGGAAGTCTCCTGCCACATAGGTTTGCGGTCTTCTTCCTTCCACCGGATAACCTCTTTTAACTCTGGATTTAATTTCTATTTTTTTTTTGATCTTCTTAGATTGCCAGCGGTCGTCAACAGCGGTAGTTCTACATAGAACAGCCCCATTTTTTTCAGCTCGCTGACACTGTTTACAATTCTCAGGGCATGATGATTAACTTTTTTTTTTGTAAGGATTTCCTCTACTATTTTCATTACAGAGGCTTTATCATTTCCTCCATCTTCTGATTTGGACTCTGCCATGACCTTTTCGAGCTGGTATCAATGCTTGTCTAGCTTCGTGTTCTCGAAGTTCATCCAAAAACGCTTACACTGCTAACTTTTCTACAACATTTTTCAGTGTGGCTGGATGAGCAAATATGAACCAGACGGGTAATGTCAGCTTCAAACTATTATAGGGAGTCATTAGATATCTGGTGGCGATTTTTTTCAGTTGGAAGTGGTAAACTTGCTCCATGTGGATCTGTTCATATCTCAGTTCTACAATGTTTGATCGCTTGTTCATAGTCTTCTTGCCCGAGATATTCAACGTTTACAAATATCTTTAGCATCCCCTCTTAAGGCGAGGCTTAATGCTAGACTTCTCCTCTGCAGACCATACGTTTACCTTTTCTGCTGACTGTAATTGGCGCCGATAATTAGTCCATCGCGATTTTCCATCAAATTGTGGAGATATAATTTTGTATCTTGTTTCCTCGAGGCCAATTTTCGAATCCACTACTTCCGGAGTGTTTCTGCTTTCACTGTTTGGTGGAGTTTCTTCCCTTTGTATTGTGACTATATGCTATTTCATTTTGCTGATCTCACCCCTATCTTACCATTATCTGTTTTAGCTCTGTTATCCGCCTTTCTTTTTGACTGTCATCTGTTTCAGCTCTTCAACCATTGTCTGCTTTAGCTCTTCCATCCAAGCTTTATTTTGGGCTATTCTCTCTCCCAGCATTTCTGGTTTTTTTTTCAGTACCATGCTGTTCCAAATTTTCGTCTAAAGATTTACAATTTCCAGTAATTTGTCTTCCAGTTTTAGAATTTTCCAGTATCTGACGTTCTAAGGATTCTTTCATGGTTTTACAGTGTTCTAGTAATTAGTCTTCTAGAGTTTCAGAATTTTCTTGTAATGTTCCAGGGTTTTCGAATTTTCTAGTCAGGCTTCTTTTAAACTTTCTTGCATTTTTTAAATAGCATACTCATGTCCCCTTTACCAGAAACTTCAAACAAATAAACATCAGGATTTTTACCTTCATTTATTAGGGCATCTCGTAGCTATTGTATCAATTCACTTTTTTTCCACTAATTTCTAAATACCTTTCCTCCAGTGTCTTTTTTTGAATCCACCACACTTTCAATTGGTCCAAACTCACCTCTTTAAACATTGTTAGTCTATTTATTCTTTTCACTTCTAAAGTTCCACAAATGCACCGAACACCTGACACCACTGTAATGGTTTTATTTTATAGTCTAGGTTAGGTTAGGTTATTTTCTTTGTAAATTTTGATGTTGAATTTGGTTATTCACACTCGTTTTGTTTTGTAGACTATAACTCAATAAGAATAACAATTTGGAGAAATTGCTTGGATGACTTATTTATGTCTACTGATTTTCCTATCAATAATAGGAATGAGTTTAAAAAATGCTTATCTGTGGAGTCATTCTTGAACAATTCTTAATTTTTTCTATAATTTTGTTTGGAGAGAATTCCAAATGATTAACCAAAACCATTTTTTATCTTTGGTTATTCAGAAGTGACTTTAAGTTGTTTTAACATTTCTAGCTTTCTCAAACTGATGAACTATTTCACATAGATCCGAAACAAAACGCAGCGTTAACAAACGAAAATGAAATAAATAATAATATGCAAGAGTCTGGTCAAGAGTTACTTAACCATTATGTAAGGATACAAGGTTTAAACTGTTCTCAGGTATGTAATTATTTGTTATAGGAATACAAGATATAACCTTAGAATGATTCATTAGGAATTTTAAATCGCCTTGACTGTTATTTGGTGAATATTGAATTTCAAAATGAATTAGTAATACACTTACACTTTATTCAAACATGTAACAATGGTTTCATTGGCCCTTCAGGTTTTTCAGGTTATCAGACAATTAGTATACTTTAACAAAAACAGATTTTAATGAATCTCTAGGTATTATAAATAAGATTATACTGTAGTTTGACAAATTTAGGATGTTTCCAATGATACCATCATTAGCAGTGCAAGTAGGGAACGGATACTTAGCTTTGCTGTCAAATGAGCGTTGTCTTAAGGTTTCATACAGATAACTTTCCACGTGTTTTAGATGTTGAGAAAGAGTGTAGAAACACGAGATTGGTTACACACCATAGAACCAAGAACAGTCAGAGCTGTGATGAAAAGGGTAGTAGAAGATATTACATCCATAGATGCTACAGTTGCTCTTCTGTATGATGACCAAGGCAATGCCACCGAACACAGCAGCGATTCTAGTAGGAAAACACACAGGTAAACTTATATTTAATACATTTTCACTATTAAATTATTTTCCAGTATTTCAGTTTCAAGGCACCAATACAGATCAAACTGGTCCAGTTATACTCCCAGCCATCTGGATTCTACTTTAGTTTCGAATATGCATAAATTGTTTAGTGAGAGAATAGAAATTTTCTCTGCAGTAGAGTTCAATAAGGTGTCTATCCTAACGGGTATCATTAAAATCAGCTTAAAGGTACACAAACGTTTTTAATTAATATTTAGGTACTTGAAATAAATTCTATGGTCTTTTAATTTTAGACTTTTATGGAATGCGTGAGATTGAAAACCTTTAGCAAATATGGTTTACAACAAATTCAAGTAGACACACATTATTTACAGTTATACCTTTGGAGATTTGTTTCTGACGAAAAGTAAGGAGTTGTAGTAATATACTTTTACTGTTTTAAATATTTAATATTTTTGCAGCTTGGTTCACTTCCTTTTAGATGAAATTTTGGGTTCTGCTGTTCATAGGTGTTTGGAACCAGTTCTTATGGAACCTAGTGTAGTAGATATAATTTGTGAAAGAGGTTAAATACCGAATATTTTAATACAGACCATGAACTATGAAGTATTTAATTATTTATAAATTATGTAGGCCCCTTTATGAAATTCATTAATAAATGTTACATATATTATAAAATTTTGCATTTTAATTTAAAACATACACGGATAAATTTTTGACAATGTAGATAAGTTACACTAAAAAGAACTTTTTGATTAATATCCCGACTTTTGATCTGATATGCTACAAATTTTTAGAATGACGAAAAACAGATAAAGTACGGTATGTGACATCTGACAGCTTATTTATGGTATATTCATTGGTAAGCTTTTATTTATTCTATTACCCCACAAAAAATAAACTAATATATTTTTTGCATGTTCACTATTGATATTCACGCTTTCGAAAAATGCAAGCAGTCTGGCATTGTTCATCCGTGAATAATTTATCAATGTATGTCTGCCATCCAGATGCCAATTTATGAGCACTAGTGGTCGAAATCCGACCAAAATCATTGCTAAAAATTTGAAGATAATATATCGATATGAATTTACATATTTCCAACATTTTTCTTCTATTACATACTTTTTTGTGTACTTATACAAAATAGTTCCCTACTATTATTAAGTAAAATTTCAGTTTTGTTGTCGTACGGTTTCAGTTAATGTAAATATACGACGCTAAATAATGTTCTGTTACAGAATAAAAAAGAATATACAAATTTTCATGCCATTATAGTTTTATTGAATAATTTTAAAATACAAATACACTACGAGAGTTCAAAACGTCATTAAAAATCAAGAATTTGTAAAAAGCCTTGATTTGGATTATTAGAAGATATAAGAAATAATTTTGTCCTCTAGCGGTGGAAAGTTCAATGGCGCTAGTTCAGCTATTATGGAGCAGATGGTGCAATAACTGTTATTAACGGAAAATTTTGGGCGTTTGATCCAATTTTTTTTATTAATAACACTAAAGGCCGTCAATTAGCAATTAAACAACTCAGAAATGGGCTATAAAAGAAATATTTTTTAATCACACTGTATAAATATAATTCAACTGCAGCATATGTTTCAACCATCCTGTATATGATTTGCTTATGTCCACATCATATAACAGTTTTTTAATCACCCTATATAATTTTAATTTCACATTTTTCCAATATTTTATACCACCAAACGTCCAGTCCACCCTATATTCCAATCATCCTGTATATATGGCTGCCTACGGACCACTATCATTCTAGTCCGTCCTATATTTCATTCTTCATATAAATGCAACTCCTTCTATCACTTTACTTTGTGATTTTGTTTGCTATAACTAAACACCCTGTCTATAAACGTACCAAATAGCAGTTTAAAGTTTGACATGTGTTGTCACCGGGAGAATGTGACAACCAAAAGCACCGTCTTCGCAAATGGAAAAATTTGCATTTAAATAGGTATTTGCCTGGTATACAAACAAAACGAGCTTGGTACTCATTGATTTAAGGAGCCGAAATTACTATGCTTTACTACCTATATGCTTGAGATGTAAATAGAAAAGTTTCAAATTCGCAATTAAAACTTCCAGTGCCTAAAATTATCGCACTATTACGTTGGAATTAAAATATTTATGAGGAAATGTCCGTGTCATTTCGATGAAATTTTTGATAAGAAGTTTGGAATTTTCGGCGATTTTCTGCAAAGTATCTTCCTTAATAGATTAAACGTTAAAAAACTATACACATCCATAAGGAGTTATCGAAAAATCGACTAAAATATTAGGGATATTGGTTGATTTCCATGCACGCATGTGTTCATTCACAAATTTTATCAATTTACCAATAGAATTCTTTTCCAAAATTTGAAGTTTCACCAATCTGGATATATACTCTATTAAACAAGACCGTATTCATTCAAAACAGTGCACCACAGGAGAAGAAATCAGGTAACATACATACAAAAAAAAGCGAAAAAATACGCGACGAATTGATAACCTTCTCCTTTTTGGAAGTCGGTTAAAAACATTCTCAAGGTCACTCTTTTCAAGGACTTCTGTGTACTGGATGCCATATTTACCACTTAGGTGCCTTTGTAATTGTCGAAAAAATGTGAAAAATAGCTGTTTCTAGTTTTTACAGCTTTTGACTCTGAAATGACCTCATGGAGGTCACAAAAAATTGTATTTGTGTCACTTCGGACATAAAATTTCCCGCTCTCCCTAATCCGATGTTAAAAACACAGTTTACCATTTAAAAAAATACTCTGACCTTCAAATGACCTTGAAAATGAAGTTCAAGCTCAAAATTACTTCCACCACCGGGTGGCCCCCTTCGAATTGAACAAGTTTTATCTCTTTTTTATTCAGGTGCATAGATTAAAATGACCCACTCATTATATTAACTTATTTTTATTGTGAGTAAATGAAAACATTGAATTTGTTTTTAAGAAATCCAATAAAACTACTTCTATACGTTTATTTGTAATTAAAATAGTTCTAACATGTCAGTCACAGAAAACTATAATGATTCCCATTTTGAATTCATTTAGGTTTGGTGGCGTTAATGTATTCCCATAATGTTTTCTTTTTCCCTTGCAACTTGCCAGAAGGATATAAAGTATTCAAGGCGCTACTTATTTCGAAGTTTCTTCTCTGTACTTGCTGAAATACGTTAGGGTCAAAGTTTGGAGGATTCGCTTTCAAATTTGTGGGTATGTAGAAACCAATCCAGCAACTTTCGCTATTTTCTGGTATCTGTAAATGATCAAATATTAGTTTTTGTACAAGTTTTTTGTTTATGAAAATAAAGAAACTATTATTGATTACCTACCTACCTACCTACACAACACGAAATTTTTGAAGAAATATTTCACTGAAATATTTCTGCAATATTCCTATGTCCGCGACAAAACATGTATTGAAATATTTCATGAAATATTACACAAATATATCATGACACATTTCACGAGAATTTTAGTCTTGAATATAGAAATATTTTGGAAAAAATTTTAGAACATATTTCAGACATGAAATATTTAGAACTATTTTACAAAATTTCACTCTAATATTTCTGAAATATTCGTATGCGCACAGCAAAAGAATCTTTTGAAATTAGGTCATGAAATATGTTATAATATTTCAATCAAATATTAAATATATTTTAGTGAGATATTTAAATATATTTTTATATTTCAACTATTTTTGTATCTGCACAAAAGATCTTTTAAAATATTTCCTTAAATATTACAGAAATATTTCAAAAAATATTACAGGAATATTTCTTGAATTATTTTATGTCGCGGACAGATATATTTTGAAATGTTTCAAATCAGACAAAAAATATTTCAAAAATATTTTAGAAACATTTCATACTGCGTAGGTACCTATGCAGGCTTGGACGACAAGGTTAAAAAAAGTGAATAAATGGCTACAGTTTGTGTTAACAGTTTTATGGTAAAATTTAAAAACTTGAAGTACTCTGAAAGGTATATCATCACGAAAAAGTGATTAAGCACTGATTGTGTTAGGATTGGCAGAATTGTGATCACTCATGAAAACGACTACGAGGGCTGCCTTTTATATTTCGGGATTGGACAACCCTAGTGTTGCAATCTGACAACTGACAGCTCTATCGTAAAGTTTGACATTTTTGAGGTTATACGTACTCAAAACGTTTTGACATACGAGCTCTATGTGTTGTTTATAGTAACTTAAAGGATTCATCTCGGCCAAAAAATGGAATTAAATCGTGAACATTTTCGTGCGATTATTTTTTACAACTTTCGACGTGGATTAAGTCAGCAAGAGTGCATGGATGAACTTAATTTAATTTTTAGCGATGAAACTCCATCAAGGACCACTGTTTATCGATGGTATGGTGAATTCAATCGAGGTCGTAGTTCACTCCAAGACGAATTTCGTGAAGGTCGTCCAAAAACAGTTGTTGTTCCGGAAACCATTGATGCTGTGCGCGAACTGATATTGCAAGATCTTCATGTGACCTATCGTGAGATTGAGTCAACCTTACACATTAGTGAGACCAGCATACATTCAATATTGCATAAACATTTGAATGTTAAAAAATTTGTTCGCGTTGGATCCCATACAATTTGTCATTCGTTCAAAAAAAGCTCGTGTCGATTGGTCGAAAGAAAAGCTCAAAAAATACGATCGCGGTGTTTTAAAACACGTTTATGACATAGTGACAGGTGATGAATCGTGGATTTACGCGTATGACTGTATGGGTGTTTCAAGATGAGCGGAATCCAACAAAAGTTGTTCGCAAACTGGACATGTCGCAACCGTACCACAAGAACAACGCAGAACAGTCAATTCTGTGTGGTACACAACCATTTGTTTGCCAGTTATCTTCCAAGAAATGAGGAAAACCAACCGCCGAAGATGGATCACTCTTCACCACGACAATGCGAGCTCTCACACATCGGCTCAAACAACTGCATTTTTGACCACTGAAAACATCGATTTGATGAGTCATCCGCCGTATAGTCCTGACTTGTCACCAAATGACTTCTTTTTATTTCCGTACGTAAATAAATATTTTGAAAAACAATAAAGCGATTTTCGATTATTAATATTTGTTTTTGTACTCTAATCCCGAAATATAAAAGGCAGCCCTCGTACATGACTATCGGCCGGATTACCTTCAGGTGTCCCATTCTCGAAGCCATGCGAATGGTCGATCACTCCTAGGACGAACTCAGTCAATGAAAACTGAGATCAATGAACTTTCATCGATATTCTCCAATGTTGTGTACAAGAAAATACTAATTTGAACCTCAAGATAACAAACTTAGTGTACAGTTGCCGATTCTTATAGTAGCATTTTAGTCGCTTCACATGTTTTAGAGTATTAGAGCCCATAACCGCATTTAAAGAATCCCTTTTATGAAGAACTGTCATGGACCAGAAACGTCAAAAGATCAAGAAAGAAGCATTTGAAGCAAGCACCGTAAGTGAAACCGAGACTTTGATCGAACTCAACCAAAAATACATAGATCGAAAGAATGGCGCTTGTAGAGGACTCAGTACCTCTCTTTTCATCGAGGCTAACGATATGACACTAACAGTTGATCAGAGCCATGATGGGAAGAAACCAATACAAGGCTAAGTGATAATGACTTCTGGCACTGCCAGCCACAAATAAACATTAGGATTTTCCTCCAATCTCCGGTAGACGACAAGAAAAGAGACGAAAACAGCATCTAAGTAAGAAGAACATCAAGTTAAAGACCTGAATAAGGTTTCAACCCATACTGGTGTATGTGGTCTAAACCAAGGTTCCGGAGAGTCGATTCAGGAGTCGACTTAAGCCAAATTAGCCATTTTTGTTCGGTATAAGTTGGAGCAATAAATTTTCTCTTAACGTAATTAATTAGCAACCGGTTTTGATAGAGAAAACACCTTGATAGTTTTTTTAGATCCGGTAATATGAGTACGGTTAATGTTATAAGCCAGATTAACCACTGATTTTTAGGAGAGATTGGAGCAATAAATAAGGGCCAGCCCTGACCCGATTACTGTTTTGAGGCTTCGGACAAGACTGATTGCGGATCAGTAATGTTGTAGTGACCAATTTACATTGAGAAGAGAAAGATATAATAGATTATTACGTGTTCAATAGCAAGGTACAGTAGTATCATTAAGTCCACTTCTGCGTAAGAGGAAATGGAAACTCCATAATGTTTGTCGTAATAAACAAATTATCTCACGCAGATATAAAAGTTTATAGCTTTTTATGGAATATTATACATTTTTGTAAATTTCCAGCTTCTCACATAATTTCAGGTTTAGGTATTGAGTACATATGTTAACATACACCTATAATTACATTGATTCAACGAAATTAGATTAATAGTCATAATAAAACAGGACAAATGTAATGAACTCAAATTGAAATAAAAATTATATAAAAGCCTATCTCTTAAGGATAACATACTACTACAATATCAATTTTAATACTTAAAAAAATGGGCAGTTATCAATCGGTAATTGGAAAGCTCTTTACACAAGTACAGTATTAATCCTTATCATTTTAAATACGTTAGATGGCTTGAGCATTTCATGAAGATTTTTTCCCCTTTACACCATGCAAACTAAATGAATACTTTAGGCGCCCCCGGGACCTCGGACCTTAGTCCGAGCCGAAAGTTTAGGTAGTGTATCAATGTATATTGGAATTATGTATCTTATATATATGTCACTAATAGAAATCTACTTTATCTGCGAGTAAGATTAGCTATATTTTATTTTGCTAAAATAATACTGGCGTAAATCTTGATATATTTTTAGTCTTCTATAAAAATAGAAACGGTTTGTTTTGCGAAAATTGAAATATAAAATTGGGGAAATGGGGATTTGCATTTTTTACGAAGAAATCAATATCTTCAATAGACAGTAAATACGGGTGCAAATCTTCAAACATATGGCCTCCTAAAACAAATAGAAAAGGTTTTTATCATGAGATAGAGGTGGGGAAATGTTGAAATTTTTTTTTAACAGATTGATTCCTTTCTTTGAGTGAAGTAATTGGTGATTATTCATTTTGGAAAAATTGAAATATTAAATAGGGGAAATGGGGGTGACTTTACGGAGAATTCAGTATGTTCTAAATAGAACTATTTTTACAGAGAATTCAATAGTTTCTAAATAGAAAGTAATACAAGTGTAAATTTTTATATACATAATCTTCTAAAATAATTGAAATTTTACGATTTTGCGAAAATTTACTCTTTCCGATAGGGGTAAGTAGGGAGTTTTTTTTAAGAAAATATCACTATTTCTCGGGAACCAAAAAAAAACTACAGATATGAGAATTATGATATTAATTCTTTAACTAAATAGAGAATTGATGTAAAATTTTTTCAAAATTTCTCTTATTGAACGAAACTGTCGAGACTGTCTAACGGTCAAACGTAGAAAATGTCAAAAATATTAATAACGTCAGAAATATTAAAAATATCAGTGATATTGAAAATATCAAAATGTCAAAAATGTTAATATGTTTAAAATGCTAAAAATTTCCAACATATCAAAAAGATAAAAAAATCACAGATTGCAGTGAAAATGCATGTAACAAAAAAATGGAAAACGGGAAAACCGCAATATTAAATGTCAACAATCTCATACATGTTAAATATGTGTAGCTCTTCATATTAAATCCCAAAATAATGTATTTTTAGAAATCGTAGCTGAATAACGTATAGGGTGTGAAAATTACCAAATGTAAAAATGTTCAAGATAAATATGTCAAATGCGCCCATTTGTCTAGCCCATGCGAAATGGGACGGATCAGTTAGTATTAAATATTTCTTTTTTTTTTAATTTCCCTGAATAAACTTACACATACGAGTATAAAGACATTCAAGAATCAGCCTGCCAGCAATGCAGGAAACAAATTGTAAAAGTGGGAACAGTTTGAGGAAATACTCAAGGGAAAAAACTACAATTATTAACTAAATCCACATTAAGTTCAGAGACAATTCCGTGGCTTCAGATTAAAAGGGAAATAAAACCGTATTGGAACGTATAAAACATACCGAAAAATCCTATTAAATACATTTAAAATCATGCTTCATATTAATTATCATATTGATAATGAAAACATATAATACTTACAATTATATTTTCGCACCCAATTGGAACAATATTGTACGAATTTGCTACATAAATGAATATGCAAATTAAAAATAATTTCCTAATAACCATGGTACTATTCCTTTAAGGCTTTCTAGTAGTTTATCCTAAAATATTGGATTTACTTTAACGCTCTTAGTATTTATGTGTCTAGCTTTATACTCACCTGCTAAAGCGGCGAACTGATTGCTCACAAAAAGAAAGATATTTGAATCCAGCAGAAGAAACCAAAAACACTTATTCCTAACGACCACTTCAAACAGGTTGTGGGTGAGAGTGAAAAACACTTCAGATTGAAAAGCCCTTGCAATTCTTTATATATTGATGGAAAATAGATCGTGACAATTTAGAGATTACGTATACTTAATTTACTGTTTTGTTTATTTAGTATCCATTAAGAGAAAATGCTTCTTAATACCAGGGTGAGAGCAATAATTCTAAATGCAGAAAATCTACGGTTTTTTTAAGTTTCTCTGAAAATATGTACTAACTAGGGAATTATACCGAGGTAATTACAATAATAGCTTCCCCGTCTTGAGATGGTGATATCTTGTAGGTTTCTCTGCACAATACTTAGTCTTTTTGAAAATTTTAGAAGCAAAAAACAAACAACAGAAGAAACAGTAATATTGCATAAATAAATATTGTATGAAATACATCAATAAGTTTTAATTTTGCCCGTTGCCTACCTGAAAAATTAATCTTGTGGACGCCCATGATAATCCCGCAAATAATACCTTTTTATGTAATTCAAAACACTATAACCGAAGTATTCTATAAAAAACTGGATTAACAAAAAAAAAGTAATTGTAAAAAAGCAAATACAAGTTGTGGAAAAACACGTTACTGTAGCTCTATGACTTGCATCATGTGTTTGCTTTTTAACCGAATTCCAAAAAGTTTTCTTATGTATGCTCAGTGATTATTCAAAAACGGCTTGGGCACATTTGATGATTTAAACGGCATTGATTTAAGAAATATTACAGAAAGGTACTATATATTTTTCTACGGTTTTCCAGAAAATCGGGAAAAAACAGTAATTAAGCGAGTAAATTTCAATGAATTTCAATAAATCCACACTGTTTCCTCTAAAATGTCTCAACCAATGTAAATATTCTAAATTGTATTCTACAAAGAGATGTTCCAACTTGATTCCGTATAATTATCTATAAAGTAAAACATACCGTTTATCCGAAAATTTTCAAGTCACATATTCAACATAAATATCTAGCTTAAATGTCAAGATATGCCATGAAAGTATCACAGTATACAGGGTGTTTGTAACGGTTTTCTTTGCAATCGAGTGAATTGGCCCAAAATATTCCATTAGTGTATCGAAAAGAAATTTTTTTACGTGAGCGATGTTTTCTATATGGTATACGGTGGTAGGTGTGTGCGTGCATCGAAATTCAAGCATCAAGCAATGTGCTCAGTTGAAATATTGGGCTAAGTAATATTACAGGTAGACAGGTGAGTACGAAAAACTATTACAAATAAACGTCATTTTGGGTGGTACATAAGCAGGTCCATATGTAGGATGGTTGAAATATAAGGTGAAATAGAATTAAAGTTATACAGGGTGGTTCAAAAAATGTTGTTTTGGGTTTTTAGTTTCCCAGGAGAGTACTTTATATCTTTTTGAGCTACTTCTGAATATGAATATTAACGAACTAAATATTTTATTTCTTTAGCATGTCAAATTAAAGGAAAACATATTTAGTTCGTTAATATTCATATCCAAAAACTTAAAAAAATTTGGAGCGACGTCTGAATATTAAAATTTTGATTTGAAATTTTCAGGATCTTTATGATTTTTCATGTAAAAAGGAATGAAGTCAAAAGAAAAAGTATATATAAAAAATCGATTTTTAGTGATTTTGGAAATTTAAAAAAAATTTGAGCGACCTTTTAAATTTTTTTTAAGCTGTCCTTTGGAGAGGGCTCTTAAAACCTGATAAACAAACAAATTTTCATGAGATTTGAAAAAAAAACTTTTTTTGTCGCCTTAATGTGGATAATATAAAAATATATGAATTAGACAGAGAGGGAGATATAAGAATACGCTAAAATAATCAAAAGAATTGTACCATAAATCAGAAAAATATGTAAGAAAATAGTTATTGATTGAAAACGGTTTCTAAACGGTTTTTATTTTAAGCCAGTTGAAGCCGGTTCTTTTTTTCTTAGTAGATTAGTTATTCCTTGTAATAAGTTTGTGAATAAGCGATATTTTTTACTTTACATGCAGGAAAATGGCATATTCGTTTGCCCAAATATCTTCTCAACGGTAAGTGTCAGATAATAAACGTGTTAACTGCGTTTTACAAAAGGTCATTTAAGCAGTAAATAAAACTATATTTTACGTGAACAAATAAATGTTTTGATAATTACTGTTACATATTAGTAACTAATTGAAGCTGTTTTTCCAAAGTAACGCAGTAACATGTTCTTAACGCTGTGTCTAAGTATATTAAAATGTATTGTTATGGTTACCCGGTTAGGTTTTGTAATAATAGTTATGTAATTCATTCAGGTTTGTTAGTCATGGTTGTATACAGTTAGACTTTTTTTTTCTTTTATTCTCTGATTTTATGGACTTATAATGATTACATAAATTTTTTTGTTAGATCTCATAGGCTATATTTAGTACCAGAGGTCAAGTTTTAAAAATGGTCAAGGACATATTTGAACGTAAAATTTTCCGATCTTTCCATTTCCGAGGTCAGAAATATGTTGTCCCATTTGAAAAAATCGACTTGACCTTGAAATGACCTTGAAGGTCAAGGTCAAATTCAAGGTCACAATTCGATAGCCAGGGACGAATACTATAAGTTTTGTTTGAAACATTTTTCTCTAAAATGCGTTCCCGCCGAGATAAAATGCCGTTCCGGGACTTTTGGGACACCATGTATTTATATTTGTGGATTAAGTAGGTAGTTGTATTATTTTGAATCTGACCATTTATTTAATGCAGATTGGACGTTACTGGAATATTTGTAAACAAATATATCTGTGTCTCTTTCTATTTTTGTCTCATGTTTCCATCCATTTTTCTTTTGGTCGTATATGAGAGTGCCGGGTCCATTTATATTAGTCATTGTGCAATCCCAAACTCAACCTTTGATATTTGAGATGGATGTTATAAGTATATGCTGCCTCTTTTATTTTGTTGAAGACAGGGGCGGATCCAGGATTATTATTTGGCTTAGCCCACCCCCTGGATCCGCCAGTGTTTGAAGACTTATTCGATCTATTTCTGATTATTTTGTGTAATTTTATCATAATTGAGTGGATTATTTTTTCTCAGTTGGTGTTCTTTGTTGGTGGAAGAGGTTGTTTTGATTCCACAATCCGAGATATGTTTGACAGAATTCGATAGTTCTTAGAGTAGTATAGTCGAAATTTTTGCCCCCACCCTTGAATTATTAAGGTGACCGGTAATTTTTATCTCCATATACTTTTGTTTTGAGGAGTAACTTACCATGTTGCTGGTTCGCAAGGAGCAGTAGATCTCTTCATCAAGGCAATTAACTTGTGCAAGAGTTACGAATGCTGATGGATTTAAGTCTATTTGCTTACTAAAAAGTTTATGTCTAAGTACTTCTTGGGAAATAACACCACAGTTAAGAAAATTGCTGAATATTCCAAACGTTCCGGGGTCTAGGTCAGACGCAGTTGTCAATGGTTAAGAAACCTGGATAAAAAAGGCACAATTCTAAGATGTAAATTAAAATATTTGACAATATGTACTATTTGATTTCTGACGTACCTAAGAGAATTGTATTTGTAATATACAGGGTAGCACAGAAACTTCTAAACATGATATAATCATAAAGTTCCTTTCAAATTGGAAGAATTTGAAAGAGAGATCTTCAGAATTTTATGTGGCGCTCCTAAGTGCGACTATTATCAGATAGTGCATTCGCCAAAAATCCGACCAGAGAAGTCTGTTGATTCAGTGATCCCATTAAAATTATAAGGGAAAACCCAGGAAAAACCCAATATCGGGATAGTTCATAAGGTTTCTCCTCCAATATGGGGCGAAGTCAAATTATAGTTATATAGGGTGTTTAACACAATGTTAGAAAAAAGTGCATATTTATTTGTAATATACAGGGTAGCACAGAAATTTCTGAAGATCATATAATCATAAAGTTCCTTTCAAATTGTAAGAATTTCCCGTCCTTTCAGAACGTCAGAAATCAAATAATAAATATTGTCAAATATATTAATTTACATCTAATCTAGAATTGTACTTTTTTTTTATCCATAGTTTCTTAACCATTGACAACGGGGTTTGACCTAGACCCCGAAACGTTTGGAATATACAGCAGTTTTCTTAACTGTGGTGTTATTTCCCAAGAAGTACTTAGACATTGAAAAATATGCCACAAATATCATTCAGAAAACAACTAAAACGTTTATTTTAGAGCCGTTAATTCTAATAATTCCTGGGATTACAGCTGATTGATTTTATTGATGTTATTGTGATTAAATTTATGGTCCACACCCATGTAATTACTGAAATATTCTGATTTAATAACTCGCATGTAACAGATCTTTTTTATGATTAGATTCAAGCAGGTTAATTTTATTATTCTTATATTGTAAAGTTTGCAGATTACCTATCGTATAACACAAAACGACATAAATAATTTGGTTAAGTATCTCATAAAAAAGGTTTCGTCTGTGTTATCTTAAAAATTCCAAATATTTTACTGATGTATATACTATAGGTGCCGCCATTGATTTATATACTTATATAAAATATAGAGTTGCAAGATATACTATTTTTAATTTTTATAGAAAAATTGTTACACGCTAAGCTCCAATTTATATATTAATTTATTAGATTTTAAAATGATTAAGTCTTACAAATTTAAAGAAATATTTGAAATCTCACAATCATACAGAAATGTTTTTAGGAAAAGTTCTTTTATATTTAAAATGTCATCAGGTTACCAAGTTAAGTTATAAACAATTTGGTAGTCAGAACCTTGATATTCAGGGGCGGATCCAGAAACGTGCTTCCGGTGAGGGGAGATTCCATGCTTCAGGGAGGCGATCCTATTCGTTAATTTACATAAATATTATTTTAAACCCAGATTTCTTGGGCTACTACATTAAAAATAGTATTTATGAGGTTTAAACCCATAAAAGTTACCTTCTTCTAGGCTCTTGGAGTTAAATTACCTCGTTTTAATCGCCCCCATTGCCCCCCCCATTGGATCCGCCCATGATGATATTACTGCTGAAAGATAAATTATCTTCTGTACTTGCAAATCAATAGTAAAAGCAGAATTCTCTTAGGAGTTTTTAATAGTTTTATCTGTTTTTGTTATAACTAGCGGTCGTCCATTGGTCGAAATTCTTCCTTATTCATTAAAATTATAAGTTGAACATTATTCACGTTATTTTGACGAAATTGGAGAAGTAGACCAAGCCGTTGCTATCCATATTATTTCATTTTGATTACATTTGTAGAAGTAATTAAAAAATATATTTTTTACTTATGTATATTATTGTAGGATTATTTTTACATAATTATGCCCTATATTGTCACATATGTAATAGTGTCTATGTAACATGTTCGATGTGAATATCAGCGGATTTTTCCTTGTAACCTAAAAGATTTCGTCACACAAACGATTTCAAAAATAGAGATGACAAACAACCCAATGAAAACTATAATCTTTAATGTCATTTGTATTGTCCGCTGATTGATGATTTGTTGCACAATACCTTAGGACTATTGTGAAAATAATATTATATTAATGACAGAATTATAATCACAACAAAAAATTATAAATACTAGCTGTCGCCCAGTGGTCGAAATTCGATCAAATGTGTCAATATCTCTGGCAGGTTAAGTAACCTGAAAATTTTCCTCTTGACATTCTATCCTAGGACTTTAGGGAGAACAGCAATTACACGGAACGGATCCAGATTCGGATGTGATAGTTTCCTCGAAAATACTAGAGGTCGGCCTTACATCTCGCTTCTACAAATAAGTAACGAAATTCAGGTTTTTTTCAGATATAATTCTGACTTTATTTGTGTTCAAATTCGTAATTCTTAATTTAATATGATAACAATTCAAACGCTGATGAACTAACCTACATATTTATTTTTTCTAACCTCACTGTATTGCTATAATTGCACTCAATTCTCTAACATTTATTAAAATCCTCATTATAATAATTCCATCTCATTATATATTTCCACCACTCTGTATATGCAACTGCTCATGGACCACGCATACGATTTTTTAACATTTTTGAACCACCGGGTAAACCATTCTGTATATGCCACTGTCTATGACCCCCCATATTTACTCTTTTTGTTTATGAAATTTTTAATTATCTTCTGTAACTATAACTAGCTGTCGCCCAGTGGTCGAAATTCGACCAATTGTGTCAATATCTCTGGCAGGTTAAGTAACATGAAAATTTTATCGTGACATTCTATCCTAGGACTTTAGGGAGAACAGCAATTACACAGAACGGATCCAGATTCGGAACCTCTGTGTGATAGTTTCCTCGAAAATCCTAGATGTCGGTCTTACATCTCGCTTCTACAAATAAGTAACGAAATTCAAGTTTTTTTCAGATATAATTCATAGAACTTTATTTGTGTTCAAATTCGTAATTCTTAATTTAATATGACAACAATTCAACTGCTAATGGGCTACCCTACATATTTATTTTTTCTAACACCCTTCTATAGCTATAATTGCACTCAATTCTCTAACATTTATTAAAATCCTAATTATAATAATTCCATCTCATTATATATTTCCACCACCCTGTATATGCAACTGCTTATAGACCACGCATAATATTTAATAACATTTTTCAACCACCGGGTAAACCATTTTGTATATGCCACTGCCTATGACCCACCATATTTACTCTTTTTGTTTATGAAATTTTTAATTATCTTCTGTAACTATAATTCTACTCCTACCTATATTTCAATCATTATATATATGGAACTCTTCGTGGTCTACTCTATAAATCAATTCCTATTCTAACATTTTTTATCACCATCCTGTATATCTATAATTTCTCATACCCTATATTTCGTCTTAACTATATATACAACTGCTTATGGGTTACGAAATGTTGCATTTCCATTTCCGCCACCCTGTATATGCATCTATGTATAATATTTTTTGCACCACCCTGTATAACTGTAATTTTATTGCACCTTCTATTCCAAGAACCCTGTAAATTCAACCGCTAATGGGCTTCCCTATATAATTATTTTATTAGTTATAATTGCACTCTTCTCTATATTTTAAACACCCTAAATATGCAACTGCTTATGTGCCACCCATTACAAAAATTATTTCTAACATATCTGGATTCGCCCTGTATAATTATGATATTCAACGATTACTTTACCACTAAACAATAACAACGCTTGCATGCCACCTCCAGAAGTACATGCTCTAAGTATATAATAGCATATTGGTCTATCTATATATAATTACTCAATGGTTTGAGTATGACGGCAGCGGCACACGGCACATTCATTTGTTTGGCATTGACATTATTGACGTAAATAATGAATTTTTATTATATTTTATTTAATGAATGAACCAATATTATAAATTAATATTAGCATTCTGCACTGAAGGTCGTCAGTAGCTACTAAACAAAACAAAAATGAAGAAAACCGGTTGAGAAACAGAGGAGAAAATGGTACCTAATCGTTTTGTCTTAGCCTATTTATATATAGATTCTACTCCGACCTATATTTCAATCATTATATATATATATATATATATATATATATATATATATATATATATATATGGAACTCTTCGTAGGCTACTTTATAAATCATTTCCTTTTCTAACATTTTTTATCATCATCCTGTATATCTATAGTTCCTCTCACCCTATACTTCATCTTCCCCATATATACAACTGCTTATGGGTTACGAAATGTTGCATTTCCATTTACGCCACCCTGTATATACCTTCATTTATAATATTTTTTGCACCACCCTTTATAACTGTAATTCTACTGCACCTTCTACTCCAAGAATCCTGTAAATTCAACCGCTAATGGGCTTCCCTATATAATTATTTTATTAGTTATAATTGCACTCTACTCTATATTTTAAACACCCTATATATGCAACTGCTTATGTGCCACCCACGAAAAAAATGATTTCTAACATATCTGGAATCGCCCTGTATAATTATAATATACAACGATTACTTTACCAATAAACAATAACAACGCTTGCATGCCACTTCCAGAAGTACATGCTTTAAGTATATAACAGCATTGGTCTCTCTATATATAATTACTCAATATTTTAAGTAAAATAAATTATGATTAGCATTCTGCACTGAAAGTCGTCAGTAGCTACTAAAGAAAACAAAAATGAAGAAATTCCGTTGAGAAACAGGGGAGAAAATGGTACCTAATCGTTTTGTCTTTGCCTATTTATATATACATTATTTTCTACGTAAAGACTTTAAATTAAAAGTATACGGTTAACATTATTAATAAGACATTATCAGAAATAAACTGATCAGGTACAACATAATTCTGATTTTAGTTGACAAACCATATTTACAATGCAATGGAAGTTGCAAACTTTAAACTTGGGAGCACCCAATAAACGGCGATAATTATAACTTGTCGTCAGTTCTATTTCAATAGCATGACAATGTAGGATAACATTAGCAAAGGGCCAAAACTTTTAGTTTTACATTTAATTAAGTTTGTCTTTCACATTGGAGTCAACCCATCTTATGATTTTCTCTCCAAGCAATCTGGCATTGATAGTATGGATGTAAATAATTATTTTTTATTATTATAAAAGTTAACCAATATTACAAATTCATTTTTGCATTCTGCACTGAAGGTCGTCAGTAGCTACTAAACAAAACAAAAATAAAGCAAACAGATTGAGGGACAGAGGAGAAAATGGTACCGAACCGTTTTGTCTTTGCCTATTTATTTTGTTATATACTCCGTGGGTTCAATTAAAATTTTAAAAACTAATATTCACTGTCACTTTCTAGAAACTTTTATTTACATCAAATATATACAATAGCTTATTCGAATATCACAATAATAACGCAACATGAGCTCTTCGCCCTCTCACACTAACTCCTGCGATGATGGACTGCTGCTTTTAAAATCACCATCGAATTTTCCAGTACAATCCATTATCAATTTTACAGTTGCCGAGCTATTTCGAGATTAATTTTTTATCCTTTCAGCGATCGATGTCGTCTTGGAATTCAACCAGAGGCGGCTTAGGTAAATTTCGTTACACCTCCCCCCTTTAATTCTGATCGTCCCGGTCAGAAACATCCTCTCCATTGTAGGAAGCGAGTCGACCACCTTCAACTAAGCCCTGGGGTTTCGACGGATCCGGTAGACGACGTCATTAAGCCTCTTGACCATCTCGTATGGACCATCCCAGGCGGGTGTAAGCTTTGGAGATTTACCCTTGCTCCGTTGGGGGTTGTACAGCCTGACTTTGTCCCTCTCTTGGAACCCGACTGAATTGGCCTTGAGGTCGTATCGCGTCTTCATCAGGTCACTGGTGGCCAACATTTGCGTTAGGGCTAATTCGTGTATTGCCAGCATGTTATGTCGGAGCTGGTCGGCATAATCGTTGATGTCTTGGGGTCTTTGGGGGAGCCAAAAGCCAAATCGCAGGGTAATCGCAGCTCTTTTCCGAATAGGACCCTGGCTGGAGTCAGGCCTGTACTATTATGTACGGCTGAGCGATATGCCAACAGGAATAGGGGAATATGCTCATCCCAATCACGCTTGTTATTGCTGACGACCTTGGATCGGTGTTGTTCCAAGGTCCTGTTGAATCTTTCTACCATTCCGTCTGACTGTGGGTGCAATGGTGTTGTTCTCGTTTTCCTGATCCCCAACATCGTGCAGACCTTCTGGAAAACATTCGATTCGAATTACGCCCCTGGTCTGAATGTAGTTCTATTGGGTAAATTTCGTTACAATATATAGATATTTACAGTAAAATATAATCAAGTTGAACAGAATTAACACATTTACAAACAATAAAAGGTGTTAATTCTGTTCAACATGATTACTTACCATCTAGTATCTAAGTAAATGTGCTGTTTATTGCCTAGTGTTCTGTCTTCTTATTTTGTTGGTTCAATCTTAATCTTGCGATGTACATAGAACATTTTCAAATTCATTTCAGATAATTCGATATATATTGTTATTTTGGGTATATACTAAAAACTTACATATTACAAATCATAGAAAAATATACGTACTGAGTTTTTTCATTATTATAATAGTACATTAAACTTATTCAATATTAATTAAAATCTATTCCACAATAGTACCACGGGGCTTGGGAGGAGCTGTCTCCTTTAGAACCCTATCACCGATCTTTGGCGCTTGGTTTTATGTGAAATAAAATAATTATTTGTTTTAACTAGACTGATGCGAACACCGAAATGATTGAATGAACAACTGACATGTCAGATGTTTGAGTTCCATATGATACATTTGTACCGACGATAGTGACTCGAATCTTTTGGAAAAGTTCGATGATTTGGAACAATGAATCGTTTTGAGCTAAGATAAGGTAAAAGCATATTACTATATTTACATTAAAAGAAAAATTCTCATTTGTCCCCTAAAAACCTGGGACTTGCTCCCCCATAAAAGCAAAAACCTATCATTTCTGGTATAATTATTGGTACTTTAAGTCAATTATTTTTATTAAATGTTTTAATTCTGAACGGAAAAATAATTATAAACTGATATATTTTAAATATAAAAAATGTATAAGAATTTAATCAACTACATGTATTGGGACACATTACCAACATAAACAAAATCACTAAATGTTAAATTAGTTCATTTTTGTTTTGTTTAGTTTTTATTACTTTCAGATTTCACTATTTAATGTTAGAATTTTAAAATCCTTTTGCAACCATTTATTTTTGGTTAGTTCACTGCATTTAATAAATCAATCTATTTTCGATTTTAGTAGATTCTTTCAAAAATGGTTTACTGGGAAATAACATCATTTTTGTTTGGAATATCTCCCAGTGTTTTTCATCTGTAACCTAAATGCAGTAAACCCAATTTTCCACACCGTGGTGGATTTGAATGAAGTAATAAATACGCAATTATAAAGTTACTGTCTTCTTTCTAATCAGCAAAGTTTCTATTTTACCATCCTCATTGCCAAACCTAGCTTCTAAAATCGGTTATGTATAATTTTTAACAATAACTGCAACATGTGACTCATTAAGAATCTGTTTTTGACATTTTTTTTGTGGGATTATGATGAAGGTTGATAGAACCTGACTCCTAAATTTGACTGACCATTTCTGGGATTATGTGTATGTTTTCATAATCGAGTAATTTCGAGAGTTTATTGGCACCAATCAGACCTGCAAGCATTTCTACTATCCAATGTTATTTTTGTTGTCTATCTTTCTTTTCTCTTTTATCAGTTTTATAATACCCTTTACCATTAATGCACTTATTATTCTATTTTCTGTTTTCTTTGTTAAATTCATGTCGCCGAAGATCTCATATTTGTGTGCAACAAGAAAATGTTCCAAATGGGGACCTTCACCAGTTTGAACATTTACTTTGAAGTTATTTTGTTATGTGTTATTTATTTACTGAACCATTTTGTGATTTGCGAGGTTATTGATAAATTAAGTAATTTCGAAAAGATTGTTGAGGAGGTCTTGAATTATTTTGTCTGTTCATTGGATTTTCTCTCCTCCAAATTTTTTCCTGCAACAAATAAGTATTTAAAAATTGTATATGTAGAACAAAGTGTAGTAAGGCAATTTCGTAAAATTACCCGGATTACTGGCTGTCTGTACAGAGATTCTTTCTCACAGTTATTCTGAGAGAAAGAAATGTCTACAAAATGATCAACCAGTATTCCTGTATATAAGTAATGTATTGTATATTGTGTAATACTTATCTGTGTATGGAGACGTTTCAACTCCGAGTCTGAAGTCGTTGTCAATCGCTTAGTGTTGTTTTCGAGGTTTTCAGTGTCAAATTTTTTGACAAACAACAAATCAAGATCAAAGCGAATTTTTTTTAGAAAAAACCTCGAAAACAACACTATGCGATTGACAACGACTCCAGGCTCGGAGTTGAAACGTCTCCATACACAGATAAGTATTACACAATATACAATACATTACTTATATACAGGAATACTAGTTGATCATTTTGTAGACATCTCTTTCTCTCAGAATAACTGTGAGGAAGAATCTCTGTACAGACAGCCAGTAATCCGGGCAATTTTACAAAATTGCCTTACTACACTTTGTTCTACATATACAATTTTTAAATACTTATCTGTTGCAGGAAAAAATTTGGAGGAGAGAAAACCCAATGAACAGACAAAATTATTGATAAATTAGTTGACTATTTAATAAAGATTTATCGTAAGCCATGGTATTTGTGTTCCATGGCCGACTTTACTTCTGAGAGTTGGAAAACATTCCACAGTGTAAGGAATTAAGGATTAGAACGAAAGTGTTGGATACAGATGCAATCTATCGTTGGAAAGATAATGCAATTTCACACTAGATGGCTTGCTAAATTAAACTACACGTCAAAAAGATTTTACGAATAATAAGAAAACACACAAAAACATAAATCATTTTGATTTATTGGTTTCTTAAGAACTATTAGAAGTAGATACACATAAATAATTGGATGAAATTAAATTAAATAAGTCGAAACGTGAAAAAATCAACTTATCTATTATCAAATTTTCTGAAGATATCTGGTGCAATACAGAGAGTTTCATCATTGTAATTCTGGCTTTTGGTAGTATGGACTAGTATGGAGGAGGGTGGTCAATGACTTCTTCCTTAGCCTGGATTCGTCCACTGCTGAACATTGGCATCTCAGCTCTTCTGCCGTCTCCCTACGTCTGGACTTTTTATTGTATGTGTTTTTTTACCCTAGGGTAACGGCCAATATAAACAATGTGAAATTTTTCACAATTAGATTCATAGTACTAGTTACAGTAGAATAAAGGAACGTTGCTGATGCATCTTCAAACTAATTATCAGCAATAATTACAGAGAGCTTAAGATATTGACTTTCCCCTACACTAATAAAAAAATTTGAAATGAAGTGTTTTTTTGAATCTAAGGTTAACATCATATAATCTGGGATATAAGTAGATGGAGATGGAAAAGCTGGTTAAAATAACATATATTTATATTTTCATAATTTTGTTTATTATATGAATATGCTATAAACTATTATTCATATGTTATTTGCAACACAGGTCAGCCTGGTCACTGATAATTGCTACGTCGAGGTAACGAATTTAAGAAAGTAGACAATTCATGGTTTCTTTTTGGAACTTGAGGAACCATATTCTGCTCGATGTCTGTATTAAGCGGCTTGAAATTTGTGTCCAATAAAATACCTAAGCAGCATACTTCCCCCAAATTTTGACTCTGAAAAATAAACAACATAGAGTATTAATTAGGCGCGGCTTTATAATTGATAAAAATATATCGTATATATAATTGTAAAACTAAAAATATCACAACTAATCATTATTTCAAGGCTATTCATTTGTCATGATATACTGAGTATTAATTATTTCTCAACAGGTTTTTTTGAGATGTTGAGGGACGATAAACGAACCTATATGTATAAGTTTTCATTTATTATATTTTCTTTAAAAGACTTATGGAAAAATGAAGTTCCATCAATTCTTTTTAAATGTTGGTATGATGATATATTGAGTATTAATTATTTCTCAACAGGTTTTTTTGAGATGTTGAGGGACGATAAACGAACCTATATGTATAAGTTTTCATTTATTATATTTTCTTTAAAAGACTTATGGAAAAATGGAGTTCCGTCAATTCTTTTTAAATGTTGGTGTGTTGTAGGAGTTGTTTTCACAAAAAAGAGTCTCAAACAGATTCTATAACTAGTTTTCGAGATACAGGGTGTGAAACATCAGATGTCTCATGAAAGTCTTCTTTTATTTCCTTTTATTGTAGAAATCGTGATGATTTGTTATTATTTGACATAAATTTTTCACAAAACAATTACCATGGTAATTGGTGGATTACAGAGTGTTTCAAAAATACGTCAAAGTTTTTGTAGCAAAAATCTTCTTTTTTTTTATTACAGCGTTGAAAACATCAGAAGTTGTTATTGCACATTTATACGAGGGCTGCCTTTTATATTTCGGGATTAGAGAACAAAAACAAATATTAATAATCGAAAATCGCTTTATTCTTTTTCAAAATATTCCCCATGAAGATCTATACACTTTTGCATTCGTTTGAACCAATTGTCGAAGCACTTTCTGAACCGCTTCTTCAGGTGTCAAAAAACGTTGACCTCTCAGTTTGTTTTTTACGTACGGGAATAAAAAGAAGTCATTTGGTGACAAGTCAGGACTATACGGCGGATGACTCATCAAATCGATGTTTTGAGTGGTCAAAAATGCAGTTGTTTGAGCCGATGTGTGAGAGCTCGCATTGTCGTGGTGAAGAGTGATCCGTCTTCGGGGGTTGGTTTTCCTCATTTCTTGGAAGACAACTGGCAAACAAATGGTTGTGTACCACTAAGAATTGACTGTTCGGCGTTGTTCTAGTGGTACGGTTGCGACATGTTCAGTTTTTCCGAAAAAAAAAATGTATGCTGGTCCCACTAATGTGTAAGGTTGACTCAATCTCACGATAGGTCACATGACGATCTTGCAATATCAGTTCGCGCACAGCATTAATGGTTTCCGGAACAACAACTGTTTTTGGACGACCTTCACGAAACTAGGAGTGAACTACGACCTCGATTGAATTCACCAAACCATCGATAAACAGTGGTCCTTGATGGAGTTTCATCGCCAAATAATAAATTAAGTTCATCCATGCACTATTGCTGACTTTAATCCACGTCGAAAGTTGTAAAAAATAATCGCACGAAAATGTTCATGATTTAATTCCATCTTTTGGCCGAGATGAATCCTTTAAGTTACTGTAAACAACACATAGCGCTCGTATGTCAAAACGTTCTGAGTACGTATAACCTCAAAATATCAAACTTTAGGATAGAGCTGTCAGTTGTCAGATTGCAACTAGGGTTGTCCAATCCCGAAATATAAAAGGCAGCCCGCGTATATCGATATATTAACAATTCCTTGGATGTGCTTCATATAATATACAATGTAAGTCAAGAATATAGCTAGAGGGGGCATATAATATTGTTTACTATTAATGAGTCACCTTGTCCAAACCATTCGTGCTGCTAGTTTTTTTTTGTCATTAAACTTTTATTCGATCCGTTTCGTTTCTATACTCCACAAGGTATTGAACTGATTACAAAAATTGGACACATTAAAAAATGGTAGTTTTTACACTACTTTAAATTTTCTCTACCAACTGTGTACTTTATTACATTTTTAAGTTAGGTAATGTTCAGTGTTCAACTGTGTAAAATATTAGGGAAATTGTATGAGGGTGTTAAACATCTCATTTTTTCACATTTCTCATAATAGTCGAGATTTATTTCTGTTTATTACAGAAAACGCGATTAGCACATTATTTGACATTAATATTGCATAAAACAATTACTATTAATTAACTTTGATTACAGGGTGTTTTCAATATACCTAACATGATTTTACATCAGAAGGTGTAATTGCGCAAATCATATTTATTAAAAAAATTTCTGGACGTGCTCATATATTATATATTGTGAGTCATAAATACTGCTAAAGTGGGCATATATTATTTTTTACCATTAATGAGTAACCCTGTATAAACAACTTTTTATTTTTGTACAGTTTTGCAACCCTGTGGAATATAGTATGACGGGTCGTATATTTGATTAAATTTGTATAAAAATTGCAGGACGCATTCTCTACCTATATTTATGGCTCACACTGTGTATTATATGAACCACATCCAACAAATTATTACTTTAACGATGTATTAGAATTGTGCCTTTTTCCTAGTTTCTTGGTCATTGACAACTGGGTCTGACCTAGACCCCGAAACGTTTGGAAATATAATGCAATTATCTGGCTTGTGGTGTTATTTCCCAAAAAGTGCTTAAACCTTCAATAACATCTTTTTATGTTTTGAACGTTGTAATTAATAAAATGATTTTGTCTAAAAAAAGTTACATATTTTAGAAACACCCGGTAATTGTTTTGTGAAATATTTATGTCAAATAATGTATAAATCACGATTTCTGCAATAAAAGGGAATAACAATTCAATTTTTGTGACCTCCATCCATCCGTAATTTTGTCGAGAAGAAAGTTGAGGACAGATAGCAGCTTTACCATACACTTTTTATTTACATTTTTTTTTGTGTTCGTATCTTTATATACGGTTTGAGGTATTTTGATTAATTTTTCCTTATGGATTTCCGTTGAGATTCAAAGAAAAATGTATTTGTACATAAAATGACATATAGGGATACTTTTGGGGAACGGGGAAGATTAAAGTAAATACTTCTGTATAACATCATCGATAATCGAAAAACTAGTGATATTAACAGAAGAGTAAATAAAATAACATCGAAAATGATTAGCTCCAGAGAAAATGAACATATAGTACATTCAGTCTAAAATAATTTTAACGTAAACAAAACAATAGGAGTTTAGCAGAAGATCTGGCATTCATTGATTTAAATATATGTTATGACAATCAAATTAAAACGCAAATATGAGAGAATTATTCAGGTGGTAAAAAAAATAATATTACTCGCAAATTTGGATAACATTGTTAATGATATTACAAATGAAAGCAGGCAGAAGAAAGGGATAGAGAAAATAACTACTGGGAATGAAGTATCTAACTAACAAAATTGTTTCTTAAAGCAACTTTCTGTGAAACTTGAAGCATAAGCAATATTTAATGCAATTTTGACTACCTGACTACAAAACATCATCAATCTATGGAAACATTTTTTTCTCTATAACAATGCGTTAGAACGACTAGTACATAATGCAGATACTATATTTAAAACTACTGTACTCCCAGTTTTTAAATCAATAATAAACTGATAAGTATGGGCGGGTCTTATAGATTAGATATTATCTCTTTCCCTTAATTATTGCTACAAATATTTATGTTTTTATCCAGTACTAAAAAAATTGGAACTCAGATACAGGACTAATTAACTAACACAAAAATATATAATATTCGAACGCGAGATGAATGTCGACATCTAGGAGTTTCAGGGAAAACTAGCCCATAGAAATCCCAAATCCTGATTCGTGCTGTGAGTAACGCCGTTTCTCTGCTATTCATAGAATAGAAATGACACGCAAGACTTGTTCGATTCTTGTTTTTAGTGGAGAACCTTCATTAGTTGCACGTCCCTCAACTCATAGAAATCTCGAAAAATTCATTATATTTTAAAGATTTATGAATATTTAAACTCGAAATGAATGTTGATATGCGCCTTTTCTCTGAAACTGCTAGATACCCACATTTATTTCACATTAGAACATTACATTTAATTGTGTGTGAAATACATAAATAACTATTCAATATTTCAATAGTTTTCGACTTGGAACAATATAATGTCTTGTGTTTAATCATTGTAAAATCTCGAAACGGTAGTAATATAATTGCTTTGATAGGTTTTAGTCAACCTACAAGTAAAATCTAAAATACTTGTAGTTTGCAAATATTTAAGCCGGTAAAAAAGTATTAGGCTTATAAAGTAAATGAGAAAATCGGATTATAAGTTGCCTTTTACCAGTTATAAAATAATTCCATCACAATTTATTCCAGGGCTGAAGCCTTTGAAAATGCTAAAAAGTGAATGGGTAAAAACAAAACAAAACCACAAGTCTTATGGTAAAAAGTTAAATTGGAAAGTTGTAGGTAATAAAAATATCTACAATTTTTGTTTTTGTTTTTTTATTTTTATCACGCAATTTATCTCCTAAAGACACTGTAATATTTTTGATTTAAAATAGTTATGTTACCACTTTATTTTGACTTAATATCAAAAAAGAACCCTAATTTTCAATCGAAAAATCTGACGTCAAAATATCTGCTTTTTTAAAAAAGTTGTTGGACTTTTTGTTCGTTCAAATTTCTACTTTCTGATCTTCTTTAAATTATAGGAAAAATTTTAGCCTGTCAAAAGGTATTTCATATAGAAGTGAGGGATGGGCTAGAAGGGTCTGGGCCTTACTACTTAATTTTCGAATTCGAGTTTCTTTCGTTTCTTTGCATTTGCTGAAAACATTTTTTTCAAACCATCAGAAAGAAGAGATTTTAACGAACAAAAAATCCACTGACTTTAAAAAAAAAACAAATATTTTGACGTGAGAATGTTTGATTGAAAATTAGGGTGCTTTTCCGATATTGAGTCAGAATAAAAAGAAATAAATATTTTAAATAAAAAAATACATTGTGTTTGGGACATAAAAAGATAGGTTTTTACCAAATTTCGTGTTTTTTTGGAAAAGATAAATCTAAAAAACCAAAAACCGTTTTTTTTTTAATTTTTCACATACATTTTGAGGTTATGTGAAAAAACACAAAAGTTGTAGATATTTTTTTTACCAACAACTATGTCATTTAACTTTTTTCCATAGGACTTGTAGTTATGCCGTAAATCGAGATAACCCATATTTTGCCATTTATTCTTGTATTCCCTTTCTTTTCTAATTGGTTTCATCCTACTAGTTTTTTTGGTTTAAAAAATTATCGACCCTGGTCTAATTTTAGAAAGCCTCAGAACCTATCCTCAAGGACAGCAAAAATAAGGCACAGATAAATCTGTAATGACCAATGGTACAGGCAATCAAATAGGGAATAGAAATTTGGCTGCAGACGTACTGTCGACCAAAGGAGGGTAGCCATTGTATTTTGTACGTTGGACATTATAACCCTTTTCAGCAGGTGATTGGGATTAAATGATGCCATAACCAGAGCCCTATCGTTTGAGTACAATATTTTACAGAAAACAGCATATTATTTCTAAATAATTGTTAGTTCCTCAGAATAGAGTGACGAATAGATAAAATTATCTGGATCAAGAACTCATACGAAAAATACTGAAATATTCTAAAGAAGTGATGCAAATCAATTTTAAAATCATATGTTTTTAATTAGTTAAAATGGGCTTTTAAAAGAGAACCATTGGAAGAGATTGCTTCAATTTCTGGCAAGTTTATGTTGAGATGTTTGCGATTGCTGGGCACGTGCACCGTGGCTTAGTATGTGATAAAAGAGGACTATCACGTAAAATTATTGTAGGTAAAGAAACCTGTTTATATTGGCATGGTCATAAAGATTAATTTGTGGGCACTTGTTTGACTATGGGAATTTTTGTAAGTTTCACTGAAATTTTTCGGAATTTTTTTCACTCGATCAAACTATATTCAAAATATATATATATACACTAGAATGTGTTTGATAAATTGTTACTAACAAAGCAATAATACTTACGTTGGTGCAAGTAATCGGAGAGCTTGGATAAGCTACGGCAGTCGTTGCATAGAGCAAGGCACAAATAAAGAATAGTCTGTAGGTCATTATAGTGCGTTTTGTGAACCTAAAATAAAGAAATTAGACAATGAAATAATATATGTTAAGGATATTGTACGATTGAAAGTATATCAATTTAGATCTATGAATTCAATATTCAGATTTTTGTTAAGAAGGATAACCTTCTGGTCTTGTTTGATCTGTTCTTTTCATATTTTTATTAATTAAGCGGCATGTAGTTACAACAAGGTTCTATTTTAAATTAGTTCAGTCTAATTACGAGGGCTGCCTTTTATATTTCGGGATTAGAGAACAAAAACAAATATTAATCATCGAAAATCGCTGTATTGTTTTTCAAAATATTCCCCATGAAGATCTATAGACTTTTGCATGCGTTTGAACCAATTGTCGAAGCACTTTTTCCACTCTGATTGAGGTATCTCCAAAACATGCATTCTGAAAGCAGCAACCGTTTCTTCAGGTGTCGATAAACGTTGACCTCTCAGTTTGTTTTTTACGTACGGGAATAAAAAGATGTCATTTGGTGACAAGTCACGACTATACGGCGGATGACTCATCAAATCGATGTTTTGAGTGGTCAAAAATGCAGTTGTTTAAGCCGATGTGTGAGAGCTCGCATTGTCGTGGTGAAGAGTGACCCGTCTTCGGCGGTTGGTTTTCCTTATTTCTTGGAAGACAACTGGCAAACAAATGGTTGTGTACCACTCAGAATTGACTGTTCTGCGTTGTTCTAGTGGAACGGTTGCGACATGTCCAGTTTTCCCGAAAAAACAGACGATCATTTGCTTGGAAGTGCTTCGTGCGCGAATAACTTTTGTTGGATTCGGCTCATCTTGAAACACCCATACAGTCGACTGCTGTTTACTTTCGGGCTCATACGCGGAAATCCACGATTCATCACCTGTCACTATGTCATAAACGTGTTTTGAAGCACCGAGATCGTATTTTTTGAGCTTTTCTTTCGACCAATCGACACGAGCCTTTTTTTGAACGATTGACAAATTGTGTGGGATCCAACGCGAACAAATTTTTTTGACATTCAAATGTTTATGCAATATTGAATGTATGCCGGTCCCACTAATGTGTAAGGTTGACTCAATCTCACGATAGGTCACATGACGATCTTGCAATATCAGTTCGCGCACAGCATCATTGTTTTCGGGAATTTAACACATACCTACTGTTGTAGACAAGACCCTTTCGGTCTGTTCCAAAATGTTTTGTCGTCATTCATGAATTTGTTTCCGCTTGAAAATGACATAGTATTGTCGAAACTAGTCACGGTTTTTATGTTTATTTATTAAAAAATAAATAAATAAATTAGTGATATAAAACAAAGTAATTCGTTTTTCTACAATCATTATTATGTACTTTAATTTCTTGTTTTTAGTAAGTACCTACTTATTTAATTTTTTCGTTGTCTGATATACCTTATAAAAAATCGTTCAATGTTTTTTGGAATAGTTATTAATAAATCAATGTTTTTCATGGCTACCTACGTTAAAAGTGAAAACAAGAGAGAAAAGCATCCATAACTTCGTTATTTTTATGAATAACTATATCGAGTGTTATATCGTTGAAAAGCTCTAAAAATGTCCGATTTTTTGAGGTCATAGCCAACTATGGCTTCCATTCAAAAAAAGATAAGTTTGTGTCATATCTCGAAAACGAGAGGTGTCACGCAAACGAGGACATGACAATCATATTCGGGATACAATTTCCTTCAATTTTGATATTTACCATGACTTTTTACAAAATTCCGAAAGTGTCATTACATTGGGCCAGTAAAATTGCAAATCTTTCCCAATTTAACCATTGCTCTATCTCCGCTAGTTTCCGAGATCGCCATACTGATCATCAAAAAGAACTCATCCTGTATATATTCGTTAACACTTTGTATTCTATTAATTAAAATGGGATAATGCACATAAAGAATATCCAAGTGAAACAATTAACATTAAAGATTGGAGTTTTATAAATTAAGAGCAAATTAGCGAAGAAAAAGGTTCTGTCTATTATTTGTGAGTATAATCAACATAAAGAGCTGAATAAATTTGATTAAAAGCAATAAATGAACAAATCCAAAACTCCAAGAAGGAGAGGTAGCAGAGTACCTGAAACTTAATATATATATATATATATATATATATATATATATATATATATATATATATATATATATATATATATATATATATATATATCTTCGAACCTTTTTCATTAATATCCAGAAAAAAGAAATTTGCAAATCACCACTAATACTTGGCCCTGTCTGCACTATCTTCAGCAATATTACAGATTCTAATCTCTGGTTTTTCTAGTTTATTTTTATGGAAGTTAAGAAAATGATTAATTTCTCGAATATGATTGAAGATAATACTCCATCAAATGTGTCAATAAACAATAACGTGATATGAGTTCAACATATTTGTTTTCATTCATGACAATATATTATTAGTAACACTTTAAACAAATAGTTTAATAAACTTAACTTTAGTTAATTCCTGAAAGGTTACTGGTAAACCACCATTGAGAAATAAATACAAATTGCATGGTTTTTCAGAAAAGGTAAAACCTATATTGTTATATTTTGAATGACATAAATAAATATTCTCGGAAAAAATATGCTCACCAGGAAACAATCAAATCTACTTTTATTGAATTTGTGTTTCTAATATTTCAGTGTTGAATGCTAAAATATATTTATAATATTGATTCATTCATTAAATAAAGTAAAATAAAAAATTCATAATTTACGTCCACAGTGCCGCCAGATTGCGAGAGAAAATCCTAAGACGGATTGACTCGAATGAGAAAAACAAACTAAATTAACCGAAAAACTAACAAATTTTGTTTGGTTCTGAAAGTTATTCTACATTATCATGCTATTGAGAACTCACCCACAAAAATTTATATTATATGATAATGACAATTTATTGGGTACCCGCAAGTTTTTCTAAATAGAGTTTGTCAACTAAAATCAGAAATTTGTATTGCGTGGCAACTGAACAATGTTTTTCCGATAATATTTTATTATTTTAACATTATACTGTTAATTTATATTGTTTCTATTTTAAAGGCTAATAGTTTCATACAATTTAATTAAGATTACAAAGCCTATGATATAAATACAAATAGTGAAATGAAGATAAATAGTTAGATCTGACATCATGGCAATGGTTCTAATTTCTCGACCAGTTCACTGCCAACCACACTGTAGCAAATTTCAATACTACCTTCTCAATGCAATCAAAAAATTTACAATGTATAATTTTCAAAATTTCAATTTCAATGAATGAAAAATTGTCAACATATAAAGGTATTATTTAACATAAATTAACAGGTGGTGCATTGTATTTCTTAAATGTTTTGATATAATCCTCCGATGAAAACTTTTACGTAAGTAAACTAACTATTGAGAGATTATAAAGCGAATTAATACATTTGATTTCAGATCCACTCAAGTTGAATACGTTTTTTTTTATTTTATGCCATGTGCAAATGAAAATTGAATAAGTATTAGTAATATATTGCTGTTTTATTCCATATAAGGTAATCTTTTAAATAAATTTTAACATGTCGTCTACAATATTAGCAGTCAGTCAAAAATTGTTAAATATTCTTTTAACGAGATGTGATATGCTGCAAATATATTTTTACTTATTTATCTAACAATATAATACATATAATGTTTTGTTTATTTACATATATCTTATTATATGTAATTCTGGCAAACTGCACTATGACTGTCGAAATTTCATTTCGGGGTTTTGGCGTCTACAAATTGATTGCTTGGGAAAAATCGTATTACCGAGAAAGAACGAAATTGTCACAGCTGAGTTTTGAAATTACAAGAGTTTCAATACAGGATGATTTGGTAACATACTTGAACTCTTGAAAAAAAATTCCAATACAAATTGATGTGTAGAATCTTATAATAATTTTATCTCTATTTAATATTTTTTTAAGTAAAAATTGCTACTTAGGCGATATTTGGATGGGTAAAAAGTTTATGTGTTCTCATGTTCTAAATTGACTGAGATATAAAGCGTTGCATATTATAATTACACAGGGCGTTCCAGATTATTAGAACTCATTTTTTTTGTGGGTGGCACACAAGCAGTTGCATATATAGGGTGTTTAAAATATAGAGTAGAGTGCAATTATAACTAATAAAATAATTATATAGGGAAGCCCATTAGCGGTTGAATTTACAGGGTTCTTGGAATAGAGGGCGCAATAGAATTACAGTTATACAGGGTGATGCAAAAAATATTATAGAGAGATCCATATACAGGGTGGCGGAAATGGAAATGCAACATTTCGTAACACATAAGCAGTAGTATATATAGGGTAGATGAAATATAGGAATTATAGGTATACAGGATGATTATAAAAGAAAGTGACTTATAGAGTAGCCCACGATGAGTTCCATATATATGATGATTGAAATATAGATCGGAGTAGAATTATAGTTAAAGAAGATAGTTTTCATAAATAAAAAGAGTAAATACGGTGGCTTATAGACAATCTCATATACAGAATGGTTTATCGGGTGGTTCAAAAATGTTAAAAAATATTATGTGTGGTCAATGAGCAGTTGCATATACAGGGTGGTGGAAATATATAATGAGATGGAATTATTATAATGAATATTTATATATAAATTATATATAAATGTTAGAGAATTGAGTGCAATTATACTTATACCGGGTGGTTAGAACAACTAATTATGTAGAGTAGCCCATTAGCGGTTGAATTGTTGTCATATTAAATTAAGAATTACACTAATTTGAACAAATAAAGTCCTATTAATTATATCTGAAAAAGAACATGAATTTCGTTACTTTATTGTAGAAACGAGGTGTAGAATCGACATCTATGATTTTGGGGAAACTATCACACAGAGGTTCCAATTCTGGATCCGTTCCGTGTAATTGCGGTTCTCCCTTAAGTCCTAGGATAGAATGTCACGATAAAATTCTCAGGGTACTTCACCTGCCAGAGACATTGACACAATTGGTCGAATTGCGAACACTGGGCCACAGCTAGTCTATTATAAAGTACAAACTAAATATGGTAAAAAATGTTTAATACTTTTTTAAAGTCATTTTGGTGTCATTTCAAACGGTGCTTCGACGATGATATTTTTTAATTGAAGTAAAACTTAGGTGCGATTTAAGGGACAGTCATATTTTTCGTTACTGGGATCGTATAGTATGTACAGTAAAACAGGTTTAAAACATATTGCAATATAGAGTGCGTCCGAAGATTAACATATGATTTCATAATTTAGTAAATATTAAATTGTAAAATAACATTCTTGAAACACGTTGGTTTTTTATTGTAATTTAATAGTAATGATGTAATATACATAGCAAACTACGGACAATTGTTGAGCCACCTTTTTTTTGATGGAAGAGTTGTATGCGTCAAATACTGTAAAGACGATAGAAATAATACATGTTAATAGTGCGTTTACAAACGACATACTTTTGTTCGTGCTGACCTCTCAAAGTCTGTGCAAACTTCAGTAGTTCAGACCTTTATGTTTATCACCAGTATTAACTTCGGAACCACCCCAAAGGAACAAATTGTCATCAGTAGTTAATGGCTTCAATACGCCAACATACATCCATTATTCAAACTTGGGTGTAAACCGCAGTTTTCTCTAATTGCATTGGCTGGACAATTTTTGCAACCTCGTCATAAAAAAAGCTATTTTTTTCCAAAACTTACAAAATTGATTTGAGAGCATCTTTTAGTGCCTGTTGATGGTATAAAAATTGCTACAAAATTGTTATAAAGTCCCAAATGATAAAAGATTTTATTTTTTGATATTTGGGTTATTGGTTTTCTGCAAATCGGATATTGGGAAGTATTGGAACATGAATTATAAAAAAATCCAGTTTTCATATAGGAAGTCTTATAAATACCGACCGGTCGAAAATAATATGACCAAGATATTTGGATAAACGAAAATGATCGGCTTCCAACTTTTGAGGTTTTTCTGTAGGTATATCGATGGCAGAATAAATAGTTTTAACAAGTTAATTGAAGATGATATTATTTCGGCATGAACATATTTTTCTTTTTGTGCCATGGAATGTTCAATAACAGACTCAATTGAAAACTTTAGTAACAGGCCTAGAATCTAGACATCAATATCCGTTTTCCGTTCGAAATAGTACAAATAGTATCTATATTAAAGTACAATCTAAATATGGTAAAAATATGTTTAATACTTTTTAAGTCGTAAGGAAAAATCAGTTTTTTTGTAACTGGGAACGTATGGTATATACAGTAAAACAGGTTTAAAACATATTGCAATCAGTGCGTCTGCAGATTAACGTATGATTTCATAATAATTAGATAAATATTAAATTTTAAAATAACATTCTTGAAACACTTTGGGTTTTGATTGTAATTTACAATTTTTCCAAATAGTAATGATGTAATATACAGGGCAAACTACGTACAATTGTTAAGGCAAGTTTTTTTAAAAGAACAGTTGTAATTATGTAAGTGAGAATAATCTTTCATCAATGATGAAATGTTAAGAGAATATTTAGAGTCCATAGTCCCAACAAATGATATTTTCGGCATTAGACGAATTAAAAATTAGATTTGCGACATTCATTTGTTTTCACTAGACACTTTTTGCAACCTCGTCTTAAATTTTTTTTTCCAAAACTTACAAAATTAGTTTGAGTGCATATTTTAATGCATATTGCTGCTATAAAAATGGTTAGAAAACTGTCCCAAATGATTAAAGATTTTTTTTGATATTTGGGTTATTGGTTTTCTGAAATCGAATATTGGGAAGTATGGGAACATCAATTATACAAAAATCGAGTTTTTATTTAAGAAGTCTTATAAATACTGACCGGGATGTTCATTCATTTGTTCATGTTTGCAAATAACTCAAAAAAATAGTTTCAAGGTGAACATTTCAACTTAAGGTCTAACAAGAGATAGAAGAGAAGTTTGGAATAGCACTTGGAGAATATGACCAGGATATTTGATTGTATCGCTTCTACTTCTGTAGAATTTAATCGTATCTGGTTACCGACAATTAAGGAAGAAATTATTAATGGTAACCTCCTTTTGAACAACCCAATATCGGGATAGTTCATAAGGTTTTTCCTAGGTTTTCCCTTATGACGTTAATGGGATCACTGAAACAATAGAATTCTTTGATCGCATTTTTGGCGAATGCGCTATCTTATAACAAAGTCGTACCTAGGAACGCCACATATAAATTCTAAAGACAACTCTTTCAAATTCTTCTAATTTGAAAGCTGGTTAACTATAATTCATGATCTTTAGAATTTTTTGTGCTACCTGTATATCTAAAAACAACAAATTTTCTAATGTCAATTTTAAATGTCAAATCAAATTTTCATTTTGCAATCTACATCAATAAATATAAAGCCATTGACAACGAAGTCAGAATAGACTTTGAAACGTTTGGTATTCCTGCAATATACGTAGTTTTATTTCTATTGTGGTGTTATTCCCCAAAGAAACATATAAGTTATCAGGATATTTGAATAAAAGAAAATGACCGGCTTCCTACTTTTGGGGATTTTCTCTATACCGATGGCAGAATAAATAGTTTTAATAAGTTAATTGAAGATGATATTATTTCGGTACGTTTTTATTTTTCTTTTTGTGTCATAAAATGTTCAATAATAGACTCAAAGAGTGGTGCAGAGAAAGAATTAGGCTTTACATAAGAATTCTTATATGTCAAATATTAGTGATCCGCGTATTCTCTTTTCAGACGAATCTAGTTTCTCAAGAGATGCAATTGAAAACTTTAGTAAGAGGTTTATATGGGTGAAAGATAATTCACTTTCTTTAACAGAATCTAGACATTAATATCCGTTTTACGTTAAGGTTTCGATAGGAATTGCCACTGGTCTCGACGCTGGGCAAACAAATGTAATACCCATCCAGAATGACTGGAAAATTCGATGTACGCTATATACAGCAATATAGAATTCATAACTTAGTACAGCTTAGCTAGTTGAGTTTATATTCCGTGTGAATTGTTTATCGAAATCAGCTGTTTCAAATATTTGATTTTTAGGTGTAAATAGTTATAGAAAGTGAAATGAATATCAGTTTTTAAAATTAATTTAATTTGAACCCACGGAGTTTATTGCAATATTTATGTTCCCATATTTTTTTCTTAGGAAAGCAGATCCAGAAATGGCTTGAATCATGCATCAAAATCAGTTGATGGAAACAATATCGTTGAGAGTTATAGCCAATGGACCTAGCAACAAAAATATTTTTTACTTACGCTTTAAAAATCGTTGTTAACAAAATAAAAACACTTTTCTCTAACGACCTCTTCAATTGTTTGTGTTGGAAGGCGAACGAGCTTGAGCTGAGGAAACGTCTCCAAACCTTTTATATACAACAGAAAAAGACCCTTCAGATGTCTGTATGCGTGACGGCTATTTTATTTTCCTCTACATTCATTATTTAGATGATATTTATTCATATGTACCAGGGTAAATCGGTAAATATTTTTATATTATATAGTAAAAATATTATTGTTATATAATAAAGTAGTATTTCTTTAAATTGTATGTCTGGAATAACTGAACATCTAAAATAGATAAAAGTAAATACGTTTAGATCATGTCTGGTTTTGCCAAAAACAAATTAATTATTTTAAATTCGTGGTTTGGAAACCTCTGAAAATATCGAAAACTTTGGGGTTTTTGAAACAACTGTAGATACAAAAATTAAAGGAGGAAACTTCTAGATATACAGCCAAGGGCGGATTCAGACAAGAGCTCCCGTGGTGGGGGCAATTTCGTATTAATTGAATTCTAAACACAGGGGAGATATTCTCAATTCCTTTGGTAAGATAGTATTTTATGATTATTACATTAAAAATAGTTTATATACTTTTTTGCATGCTCTTGGAGTTTTGGCTTCAAACTCATTAACTTTGGGGCTCTAGAGAGGAGTGAAGTTGCTATCATTTAGTGGTGTCGTGAACGGTGTAATAAACTCTTGTTCTAAGTAAACGTCTTATAGTTATTGCCAGAAGTATTCGGTTAAAATATGCAATAGCGCTACCCGTCAATATTAACGCAATTTCTGTATTGATTTGAAGACGCGATTCTCAATTCCTTTGGTAAGATAGTATTTTATGATTATTACATTAAAAATAGTTTATATACTTTTTTGCATGCTCTTGGAGTTTTGGCTTCAAACTCATTAACTTTGGGGCTCTAGAGAGGAGTGAGGTTGCTATCATTTAGTGGTGTCGTGAACGGTGTAATAAACTCTTGTTCTAAGTAAACGTCTTATAGTTATTGCCAGAAGTATTCGGTTAAAATATGCAATAGCGCTACCCGTCAATATTAACGCGATTTCTGTGTTGATTTGAAGACGCGAGATGTAAAGAGCGACATCTAGGATTTTTGGGGAAACTAGCACATAGAGGTTCCGAATCTGGAGCCGTTCCATGTAATTGCTGTTACCCGTAATTCCTAGGTTAGAATGTCACGATGTGCTAGTTTCCCCGAAAATTCTAGATGTCGCTATTTACATCTCGCGTCTTCAAATTTAACGATATGTATCAAATACATAAAGAAGTGTTCGAGAGGACATTCAATTGTGGAAAGCACAACTGATGAAGGTTCCCTAACCAGAAACAATATATATTATGTTATAATGACACCTCGAGGAGAATATTCTATGTTGATTTTCTAGGAAATAAGAACTACTTACTCAGTAAGTCCAGAAACCAGACAAGCAATACCTACGGTAGGGTGAAGAGAAGTTTCAGAATTATTTGATCATTTTCTACGTTCTAAATGTTCTAATATTGTTTTTTAATCAAAATTGGGATACACTTTCAACTAGCCTAGAACTCAAGCCACGAAAGTCGTCATACATGAATATGAACAGGTTTAAGCTTTTAATCTATTAGATAATTAAATGAAGATCAAGATGGTTATTGAAAACGACGTGGTACAGGGATATTCGGATGTTCTCTAACACTCTGATTTACAGCAGTATTGTGCTGAATATTAAGTTGGATATGTTGCACTACGTGTTGACAAGGGGCGGATCCAGATACATGCTTTCGGGGGGGGATATCATGCTTCAGGGGGGGATCCTAAATTTATCTAAATATAATTTTTCACTCAGATTTCTTCGACTATTACATTATAAAGGTCGTTCTGAATAATAAAGCCATAGAAGTGACCTTCTTCTAGGTTGTTGGAGTTAAGATTACCTCGGTTTAATATTATATTTGTTAACTTTGAGGCTCTCGGAGGGGCCGATCGTGTCCCACCTCGGATCCGCCCATGCGTGTTGAATACTGTATCTTTTTACCGCAATGCTAACCTGGATTTGAGAATTTATGCGATGTTGTCTTTAATTGTATTGTAACATAAATGAAAGAAATAGTATGAACTTTGAACATTATATTGTCAATTGTTTTACTATACCTTTTTGGTGGAAATAGAAAGAAATTAAGTGATTTGTCCAGCGCTTCACTCTGACTAAACAAGCCACTAGGTGAATGGTTATTATGACGCGTTTTGTGTCTTTTCATCTAAAAGTTGTAAAATACCTTCTGGGATTTAATCGATTTTGGAAGGGAGATCGGTGGACAACAAAAATACGGGCTATAGAGTCAAGCTAAAGTTTGGACTGGTATTTATCAATAATTTAACTGAATTGCTACAGCCTGTGGGAATTTGTTTCTTTAAAAGATAAAGTAACTTGAAGTTCACCAATTTCGGGTATATGTTTTATGAAAGAAACTTTCTACGAAATAAAGTTGTTTTATAAAAAGCAGTGAATTGGCGTATGATGACACGATAGTCATTAGTTAGAAATTCGAAAGGATGGGAAAATATGTGGATTAGAGGGCTTTGAAGTTATTACGCCCAAAGATTGTTACAGATTTGCCTTACTTGCAGTTCAGTTTTGTACACTGCCTTACTAATTTGTCTATTATTACTTTCAGTTTGCCTTTTGGAACCAGGCATGCCAATGTCAGTCATTTTCCTGATATGATAGTCCGTTCTTATATTAGGTCGTCTCTTTGATATTTTCACAGCATACCCAATTTTCGGGCAAATTTCATGATTTCATTGATATAAATTACCCTCGTATATTAAGTCTATAGTACTAAAACTATACAGGTTTTGATTTCAGTGACTGATCTATTTGTTTGAACGAAAGTGTGTAAACTTTTAGAAAAAAGTGCTACTAATAGAAACAATTTGATTTGCTTTATGATTAGTAAATCAGAAAACATCCGGAATATGTATTTGGATCTTTTTATTTGAACACCCAAAGTATATTTTCAGGTGAATAATTTTTGAAGAGAATGTTCTAATCTCAGTATGAGAGCAAACAAATTTTGCTAATATTAATAAAACTACTTGAAAACCTCAATAGTGTGTCGTAAAAGTACCTTCGGTTATCTGTAATTGATTACATTTATTTCAGTGGTAGTTACATCAATCTTCTTTGACAAACAATTTTTCAATTGATTTATTCGAGGGATTTCCAAAATAAATTTATTTCAATAGTGTTTAATAAAAAACACATATTCAGCTAGAATTTTATATGTATCGCCGCTTTTTTATATCGATGTTTTCAATTACCACTGGGTACTTTATAAAACAAAAATGCTTACTCATGGGCAAATTTTCTGATTTTTCTAGGAGGAAAGATATGGTTGGGGATGGTGTTGGGTGGCTTGATCCTACTGAGGGTAGGTTTTAGCACAATATACACTTACACGCCTACAGCTCTCATGATTATAATGCGGGGCTATGAGCCCCTAAGGACTAGTATATGTAACCAACTGAAATACAATGATTTTTTGGTGAAACACAATATATTTTCAAAAATTAAAAATTGCTAGTGTGAATAAAATAGGCGAAAGATGACATTGTCTGGATCAAGACATATGAAAAATACTTAAAAAATGGAGTTAATAAATTTTAGTTTATTGTATTTTTATTAGTAAATAACTACGGAAGCGGTTGGCTGGTTGTGTGCGGGTAAAACATGCAGGCACCGGTAAAAAATCTATTTGGTATTCTTCTTTTTCAACAAGCGATCCTATAAGGTATCATTCTGGTCTTGAACAGTGAGTCCTTATTGATCAGACTCAAGTTTCCATTAAAAGAAAAAGTTTACTTGAACTATATATATGTTTTGAGCTCCACAATGACTACATTCTTGTTTAAATTTTAAACTAAAATATAAATACACTTTTAAATTAAATAAACTTTTCTTTTCCTCTACTCTTCTATTTACAAAGGAGGGACAGCCCTTGACTTCCGGTATACTAATCTATTGTATTCTATTCACTTTTAAAGTTTGTAAACTATCTAAATCACTGCTAGAGCGTCCGTCACTTTATAAGCGTTCCTAAATGTTTCGATGTCCATAAATAAGGCAAACTGTAATTTGGAAAACAGGAGTTTCTTTAACCATCAATATAGAATCCAAACTAATCTTCAATAATTACATACTTTTACACACTGTATAAACATAATTCAACTGCAGCATATATTTGAACCATCCTGTATATGATTTGTTAATTTCACATTTTTTTCAATATTTTTATACCACCAAGCGTCCAGTCCACCCTATATTCTAACCATCCTGTATATATATTTTAATCTTCATATAAATGCAACACCTTCTATCACTTTACTTTGTGATTTTGTTTGCTATAACTAAACACCCTGTCTATAAACGTACCAAATAGCAGTTTCAAGTTTGACATGTGTTGTCACTGAATTTTCTATTAGGCCGGGAGAATGTGACAACCAAAAGCACCGTATTCGCAAAATAGAAAAATTTGCATTTAAATAGGTATTTGCCTGGTATGCAAACAAAACGAGCTTGGTACTCATTGATTTAAGGAGCCGAAAATGCTATGCTTTATTACATATATGCTTGAGATGTACATAGAAAATTTTCAAATTCCTAATTAAAACTTCCAGTGACTAAAATTACCGCACTATTACGTTGGAATTAAAATATTTATGAGGAAATGTCCGTTATGTCATTTCGATGAAATTTTTGATAAGAATTTTGGAATTTTCGGCGATTTTCTGCAAAACTGCAAGTTGCACGTCGCAGAAAAGTATATGAGATCACCTAAGGATCTTCTTTAATAGATTAAACGTTAAAAAACTATACACATCCATAAGGAGTTATTGAAAAATCGACTAAAATATTAGGGATATTGGTCGATTTCCATGCACGCATGTGTTCATTCACAAATTTTATCACTTTACCAATAGAATTCTTTTCCAAAATGTGAAGTTTCACCAATCCGGATATATACTCTATTAAACAAGACCATATTCATTCAAAACGATGCACCACAGGAGAAGAAATCAGGTAACAAACATAAAAAAAACGAAAAAATACGCGACGAATTGATAACCTGCTTCTTTTTGGAAGTCGGTTAAAAATCTAAATTTGGGAGTTTGGTGAATTTTTTTTATGTAAACTTTTTTTTATCAACTAAAGTTGTAGTCGATTTTTGATTTTTTTTTTAAACCACAAAAAAAAAACTATTGGATGGGATCCAAAATCGATGTTTAGTAATGTTAAAAAGGTCGAATTATTGATTTACTTATCGACCCCATCTTGTGCTACCTCTGATCGCTGACCATCGACGGCAATGACTACAGTGGTGCAGAGAACAACAACATTGGAATGTGGAATTGCATCTAATTGTTTTCTCGATTATGCTTGGGTGGGCCTGATGGCCGAAGTAGGGTTAGACGACGTCGAGGACAAAGAATTCAACCTCATTAGTCATTTGATGTTGTTATGGTACGGGGAGTACATGGAACATGACAGCGGAACGTTATCTTCAGGGAGTAGTGGAGCCGTATGTACTCCCTTACCTTGATCGGCTTATGGATCCCATATTTCAAAACGATAATGCTCGACCACATGTTGCTTGAGTTAGTTTTTTGAAGAGAGCTATGTGAATCTGTTGTTGTAGCCGCCCAGATCGCCCGATGTTTCGTCCATAGAACATGTTGGAGATATGATAGGTAGAAGGCTCGGAAATTTACCCCATCCCCCGCGGATATTGAAAGTCCTAACACATGAAATGCAGGTAGCTTGAGATAGTATTCCTCAAGAAGAATTAGACCTCCTTATTGAATCAATGCCAAGACGTGTTGGGGGGTATATAGATAACCGCTGTAGACAAAAACATTATTAACAAACTCAATAAAAGTTGTACACTCCTTGGTATTTTTTATTTTTTTACTCCTTACTATAACATCTATGTTTACCAAAATAATATTAAATTTCAACATCTCCTTTTGAATGTTGCGAGTTCTTTCTCAGTGAGTGTATGTCAATGTGTTTTCAGTTTTAGGAAGACATCAGCTTGAAACTGATCATAATATTTTTTTTCACTTTCTGTATTTTGTTGAAGTGTTTTGCTTTGATAACGACTTGTAATTTTTTGCATTGTTATAAAAAATACTATGTGGCAATTGAATTATGTTATTAAAAGTCGTATTTTAGGAAGTGGGATAATTATCGACTCAACGCCATCTCAACCTTCCTGATATCTGAAATACGTTTTCATGTAAATTATCTTCATTGATAATCAGAAACGTTAAAGAGTAATCCGTTATTACGTAACACAAAGGTGTATTTATTGCTTGAAAACGACGCGTTTTCATTTTCCTCGTGACTCTCGCCAATACGCACCACCACAAACTTGACCTTGCTGCATGAATTCCATCAAGGAGAAGCTAATGACATTTGAGCTGGGCGAAAATTGAAAAACAATTCCATACAGAAAACTCGATGCGATTGTTTACGCTAGACGCGGATAAGTTCGCGGGAAGATGCTAATCAATTTGTTGACACAACAGTTTGGTAAGACACGTAAAATGGTGCAGATTTTTCGATAAGCCTGACAACCGGAGAACGTAATGTAGTGGGTTTGGAGAGGAATTTGTTTTTATCTAATCAGTTTGGTGAAAAAACCGTCATGAATCCCTTAATGGCACAGTTGTTATGCAGTGATTTGCGATATGTGTTGGTGAAGCGTTACAATAAAATGAAGATCGTTCTGAACGAGAAGGCGCTCCGGATTGCGTTGTTGGTGTTCAGCATTTGTTTCGGGGTGAGGATATACGTTGTAATGAATGTTTTTTTTTTCAGTATCTAACAAATTTTATCTGAACGTATTAAAGTTTATTCATTTTCATTCCGTATTATTTGATGGTTATTGAAAGTGTTTTGAAAAACTGCGTCACATGCTTGAAATGAGGAAAACTCATGAAGATGTGTTTCATATGAAGCACTTAAATGTTGTTTATCTTTTTTTTTGTTCAAATTATTGTATTAGTATGCATCGAAATAATGTTACAAACGCGAAAACTAAGAAAGACAACGTATATTGCATAAACTTGTCCTTATTTAAGCAGCTATTACATTGTTATATCTGTTATTAATTATATTTGATAAAACATCTTTGTCAGAGATATTTGACAGTGTAATACCTAATCTATTATTAAATATTTCATTGGCATATATCTGGTATCGTCGTCCTATCTTTGATAAAAGATTTGACGTTAGCTGTCAGTGAAACTGAAAAATTCTGGCTGCCAACTTAATTTTAGAATTCTCCATCAAATATCTTAATTTTTAAGTACGAAGGATTTTGTATATTCTTTGTCTATTTGTTTTTTTGTTTGTTCAGGCATCACGTAAGAACTACTGAACTGATTTTGCAGAAACTTTTATTGTTGCAAAGGCCATAGTTTGACTTAAAATCTGGTATACATTTTATCTCCCTAATATTACCTGCATTAGTTTAGTTTTTATCAAAATTCGGAATATGCCAATGTAAATAACACGTTTAGATTAATAAAAAAATCAACTAATATATTAAGCATAACTTTACAGGTTCCATATATAGGATAGGTGAAACATAGAACGGATTATAATTATATGGGTTAAAAAATTATGAAAAACTAGGTGGCCCATAAGCAGCTACATATATACGATGTGGAGTGGAATTGGTTATACCGGGTGGTTAAAAAAAACTATATTGGTGGACCATAAATAGGTGCATATTCCAGGTAGTTGAAAAACGAGTGCATTAGAATTAAGTTTATAGAGGGTGGATAACCAAATATTGTATTGTTTGGCTCATAATTAATTGCATATACAATGTGGTAGAAATAAGGGTAGATTAGGTAGAACAGTAGTTATAGAGGGTGGATAAAAAAATCTTTAAAAAATGTATTATGGAAGCAGGTAGGGTATTTGAATTACGTTCTTGAGTATTATAGTTTTCAAATGGGTTGAAAAAATGTTAGAAGCAGTTGTTTATACAGGGTGGTTGAAATATATGATGAAGTGGATTTATAGGTTATAAAGTGTTTAAAAAATTATTTTATATCCATAAGTAGTGATGGTTGAAATATGTAGCAGAGTATAATTACAGTTTTACAGGTGGGTTTAAAAAATAATATAAAGAGATGTTATGATCTACAAGCTGTTCAATATACGGGATGGTTGAAATATAGGGTGGAATAGAATTATAAATATACAGGGTGGGTAAAAGAATGGTAGAAAAAATTTTGTTATGTAGGGTAGATCATGAACAGTTGCATATAAGGAGTACCTGAAATATGGGGCGAAGTCAAGTTATAGTTACACAGTGTGATTCAAATCAGGTTAAAAAATTTTGAAAATGAAGGATGGTTTAAATGAAGAGAAAATACATTTTATACTGAGCTCTAAAAAATATTATGAAAAAATGTGAAATAGCGTAACTCATAATCAGTTGCACAAATAGGATACTTGAAATATAGAGAGGACCAGAGGTAGTAGTAGTTTAAAAATTGTTACATAGGATGCTCCATAAGCAGTTGCAGTTTTGATGAAATTTCTTGGAAATTAATGGATTTATATATATACAGGGTGGTAAAAAAATGTCAAACTGGTTGGCCAAAAAGTAGGTGCAGATACAAAGTAGTTGATATAGAGGATAGAGTTGAAATATAATTAAATATTGCTGATAAAAAAATGTTCTACATTATTTTTAAGTTAGAACACGAGCTGTTGCATATATGCAATATCTGAAACATGGGGCAAAGTAACATTACAGTTATACAGTATGATTAAAACATGTTAGAAAAAATTTCTGACATATAAGGTGGAAACAAATTATATTTTCCAGATTGGTTACAAAATTTCTCAAAAATAGTTATTTAGCCTAGTTATACAGGATGGTTAAAAAACTGATAGACCAGTAAGTCTTACTGGGTGACTAATTGGCAGCAATATATAAAAGATAGTTTAAATATAGATCGAAGTTATAGCTACAGAGGGCAGTTCTTAAAAATAATGAATAAAATTGTTATGTAGGGTGGCCATCAATAGTTGCGGTTTGAGTAAAGGCAATATCGAAAAAGTTAATTATATTTGAAACTGCATCCAATTAATAAATAGGTAGTTGAAAAACGACTGCATTAGAATTAAGTTTATAGAGGGTGGATAACAAAATATTGTATTGTTTGGCTCATAATTAATTGCATATACAATGTGGTAGAAATAAGGGTAGTATAGAATAGTAATTATAGAGGGTGGATAAAAAAATGTTTAAAAAATGTATTATGGAAGCAGTTAGGGTATTTGAATTACGTTCTTGAGTATTATAGTTATGAAATGGGTTGAAAAAATGTTAGAAGTAGTTGTTTATACAGGGTGGTTGAAATATATGATGAAGTGGATTTATAGTTTATAAAGTGTTTAAAAAATTATTTTATATCCATAAGTAGTGATGGTTGAAATATGTAGCGGAGTATAATTACAGTTATACAGGTGGGTTTAAAAAATAATATAAAGAGATTTTAATATCTACAAGCTGTTCCATATACAGGATGGTTGAAATATAGGGTGGAGCAGAATTATAAATGTACAGAGTGGGTAAAAGAATGGTAGAAAAAAAATTGTTATATAGGGTAGATTATAAAGAGTTGCATATAAGGAGTACCTGAAATATGGGGCGAAGTAAAGTTAAGTTACAGAGTGGGATTCAAACAAGATTAGAAAAAGTTGGATGGGAAGGGTGGTTTAGATGAAGTGTGGAGAAAAAATATTACGAAAAAATTGTGAAATAGCGTAGCTCATAATAAGTTGCACAGACAGGATAGTTTAAATATAGGGTAGGGTTAAGTTAGTATTTAAAATATGTAATATGGTTGTAGAAGAGATAAATACATAAGGTGATTAAAATGTTGAAAAAAACTGTTATGTAGGGTACCCCATAAGTAGTTGCAGTTTTGGTGAAATGTATTGGGAATTGATGGATTTATACATATATTGGATGGTACAAAAAATGTTATACTGCGTGGCCGATATTTAGTTACATATACAAGAATGGAGTAAAATTATAATTGTACTCGGTGGATAAAAATTGGTAGAAAAATGTTGTTATACATGAGCAGTTGCAAATGTGGAAAACCTGAAATATGGCCGAAGTAAGATTATAGTTATTCAGTGTGATCCAGATGTTAGAAAAAGCTGCACATACAGTGTGGTTTAAATATAAGGCGAAGCAAAATTATATTTTACACTGTGGTTCATAAGAAAAAATGAAATAGCCTACCCCATAAGTAGTAGCACACATACGATAGTTGAAGATGGTGCAAAGTTTTAGTGTTTGAAAAAACATTAAAGCAGATGCAGAGATACAGGATGGGTCAAAAACTGAGAGACAGGGTGAAGTAGAGTTACACTGATACAAAGTGGTTAAAAAAATGGTAAATACAATTGTTATATGGAGTCGCCCATAAGCATTTGCAGTTTAAGTGGAATATATACGAAATTGGGGGATTTATAGTTATTTAGGGTGGTTCAACAAAGTTAAAAAAATTGTAATGCAGGAGAGCCCATATGATTCATAAGCTATTTCTTCTTGCAAAGAATTGTACATTCCACACGCTGGTGAAACAGCTAGTAACGGCGGGTTATCCCTAATTCTATATTATTAGAGAAATAGTATGTTCTTATAATATGCTGGTGAAATAGTTCAAGATATCTTTGGTACAATTAAAAAACACCTTCTTCAATAGTGTTTAATTTTTTGACGATTTTCTATAAATTTAGTAATATTTGTTATCCTGTGCTTAGGTTCACAATTTATACTCTTCATGATAATGCAATTTTGATTGTTTTAGTATTAATACTATCCAAACTTCTGTTTACAACTTGTATATTATTCATTCTATTATAGAGTTTCAGTAACCTATTAATTTTTTTGACTACAGTTTATTATTAGGGCAAAACTGGTCCATAATTTGTGCAAATTTTTATGATAAATAATTTTGACGCTTTGATAAAATATGATACATAATAAAAAAGAACTTAAAAATCTCTTATTGGTGTTCTTATTACTTACAGTTACTCAGCATCTGCCTGATAGTACTTGGCGCTGTCTACACTAACGAACTGACGTGGCCACAACATTACATTGGACTAGATTTCTTGGAGTTACCTACTTTAATCATTATTTTGGGTTCACTCAGTTTTCTACTTGCAGTGGGTGGATGTGTATGTGCAAAGAGCTACAGTAGAATTTTCTACATACTGGTAAGTTTATACCTATGTTTATACAGTGATGGGCAAATGTGCGGAACCAAGTAAATATCTCGGAATTATTAGAGATATCAAAATGAAATTTGGAAGGTGGATACTGCAGTAGATTGCCTATTTGTTTCCAAATTTTATTACAATTTTGAACTTCCTGTTTTACCGGAAGTAATGTCGATTTTAAAATTTGCAATAAAACACCCTGTATAGTATTTTAGTTTCTGATGAAACATTTTATTGCGAATACAAAAATATCGGGTTTGATATTGTTTACTTCAATACCTACCGAGATATTAACAGAAAATTAACTAAGGAAAGGAAAAATTCGATGGTAGCTAAACTCGGTTCAGTTTCATTTACGCCCGATATAAACAAACTGCTCGGTAAGGATTTGTATTTCTATTGGCCAATCGGTGGTATTATACCGTCACAGCCAGCAGCACTGCTTGTTCCATAGTCGAATACACGTGCGTTTGTTTAAATCAGGCGCAAATTAAATCTGAATCACGTTAAGTAGTCCATGAAATTCATTACAGAAGTGACAGTAGTTGTCAAAATAAGTTATTAGTTTTTTTTATTTGAACGAAAAAAGATTGTATTTTTTTTAATTTGATCGTAAAATGGCCGAATTAAATGAAAGAGGAAGAATAGAAATATTAATGATGATTGGGTATGGGGAGAGGAAAAGGATGCGTCAAGAAGTTTGTGACTTTATTAACATTGTTCATCCGAATACACAAATATCCTGTTCAGTAGTGACGAAAACTTTGTGAAGGTACCACACAAGTGGAACAGTTAGCAATTTACAGGGATCTATTGAATTCAATTTACATCATGAATATGATGTTTGAATGTTGGGTATTAATGTGGTTAAAGAACAATTAGAGAGCCTATTGTCCATGTGGCCAGATGACAAAAGTGTCATTAACATATCTCAACCTGACTTTGGGTTTGTGGCTTGAAGACTCCAGAGCCACTGCTTCAGAGGCTTCCATAAAGATATTACCGGTGATAGCGGAGAACCCATGGGGATACCAGAAGTTTGCATCTAATATTTATTTTGGAAAAGAAAATAAGTGGACGCAAGACATTTTTTCGATCAACATCTTACGACAGCAGTTCTCTAATAATCGATAGGGAGTCTGAGATAGGGACTTTGGTGAACAGTGATGTCACATCAAAACTAACTAAAATGTCAATGGGTTCAATTGATATCTCTGGCAGAAGAGTTACGAAATGGGATGAATTTAAAATATCTGAGGATGATTTTCCAGTGAATGTCTTAAGAATGTCCGCTAAATATTTAGAGATGTTGTATGTTGGAGAGTCGATTAAGATCACAGTCAGTCGTAACGGAACTTGTTCTTTATGAATTTTTGGCAGGTCATATAGGCGTGGAGAGGTGCAACTCCAAGGAATTAGATGTTTTTGTGTTCCTTTGGGAATGTTTGACTCTTTTATTAAAGAATTCATGGCTTAGATAGTTTTTTTGCAATTGTAATTTTTTTCGAGAGCGTTTCGTCTTATGTTTACAGTTCCTCCATTCTGCGACAAATGATTTTTTAATTGATTTCAAAACGAAAGAGGTTCCCAATTCGCCGGTATATATGTCTTTATGTGTATTTAGCAATTGCTGAAAATCGACCCAAGGAATTTGGATCATTTAAACTGGATACTGTTAAGGGAGATTCCGAAGTGATCCCATATTTTTCAAGTGTGTATCTTATACCGTTTTTTTAGAAAATCGGTAAAAACATTGTAACCAACATTCTTATATAGTAACCTTTGATGGAGGCTATAGTAATATTAATTGTTTGGAACCTGAGGTTTAATAAATTTAAATAGATTAGATGGAATTGACTAAAATTGCGAGATGGAGGTTTTCAATTGATTTGTATATACAGTAGGAACCAAATGGAAAACTTTTTATTGATTTGCTTAAAAGTGAAGTACTATTATTATTGATATACAAAATTCTTATCAAACAGAAGTAATTAGAAATAAAAACTGCCTGTAATTATGTCATATCACTATTAATTGTATAAATATTCATGTCACTTTTCAGGTGTATACTAGGTTTGAAAAAAAAATCAAGTTTGCTTAAAGTACCTTTATTTTTTATAATATCTAAAATTGCTATCAAAGTTTAATAGAATTGAGAACTGCATATAATTATACTATATCTTACTTAAAACACCAAGCATAATTAATTAAGAAATAAAAAGTTGTAACAACACTTATATATGTTATGCGCTCTGCCTTCTTGAAGAACAGACACTTGTCGAATTGTTTTACTATTCAAAATACCAATTTCCTTAGGATACTGTTATTCCATGTTATTTTTTAGTGGCTATATTTTCAGTTGGAATAACATTTTAGGCAACTTAGCTTTGCCTACCTGTGCAAAGCGGAAGCGGGCCAGCTAGTTACTGAATATAGACAATTATGATGTTTTAGGCTCAAATTAGAAATTGTTAAGTTATAAAAAGCCTTATTTTTTGTAAGGTTTTGTTTACCGAACACGAATTTTCCTAATAGAGAGACATATGGGTACTTGTGGAAACATATTTTTCTGTTAACACAAGCAAATAATTGTTCCATTCTTTATCTAACTCATATCAGCTTTGGGTACATATTGGTATTTACGTCCTATTAAGTAATAATTGAAATCACTAAGCGTGATTTTATGTATTATGTGACATCATAGTTTTTTTATTGCTACCAAATTATTGTTCTGTGAGTCATACTGACGGATATTATTTAAGACAATTAAATTGATATCATGATAAACAAAAATTTTGTCTTGAATATTGTTTAGAAAATAGCCCAACGAAGAAAATACTGATTACGGATTCATTCAATAGTTGAAGCAATTGTATAGAGGAAGCTTAATTCGTTACGGTTAACATTTATATAAACGAAAATTTCGCGGTAGTTTGAAGCTTTTTGACAATTCTAAACAGTGATACTCATCAAGATGTATCTGTTCAGCAGTTTGTGAAAAATCTGAACTAAGATATTAAAAGAGTTATGCTTTTGATTTAATTGAAGATCTATTGTCATGAATTCTTTCTTGAAGTGGTTTTCGGATCCTATACAGTGAGGAGGCGTGGGTTGTAACAAATTCATTTAAAATGCAGGTGTTGTTTTTTTGGAAAAACGCTCGGATACGTCGGTTTTTTTTTTGGACTGCGGTTTTTGTGATGATAAACTCTGTAATGTCTTCGATGCACATTCCATAGAGAATATTCAAAACAATGTATGAATTAGATGTTGCGGTTTTAGTTCAATGCTGGTTCAATGCAAGTATATAATTGACGAAGGACCTTTAGCGGAACATTCAATAAACACGTGCCGTCACATAAACGAATCACCAAATAAAAGTTATCACTAACCTTTAAGTCGAAGCTCTGGTGTTTTCTTGGTTCTTCTTTCTTCAGAGGCTAGCCCCGTGAACAGGAACAGTTTCTTAGAGCTTCGTCTGGACAACACGTTACACAAAAAATAGCGACGTAATGTTCATTGATTGAGCATACAAAAAAATGCGGGTTTAACAACAATTGATGCGCTTTTGTAAACACAAAAGAAACAAAATGAAAGCGGTTTAGCGGTCGTTACGAACGAAGCTACTAACTCGCGAAATCGTAACGCAAAAAACAATAATAAGCGTCGTCTCTTCAGACGGAATCAAAGCGACCGAAAAGTTCGGAGAACAAACACGAATCTCCCAAGCATCCTAAACAGATAGGGATCCGAAACACGAATGTCAATACAGTCTATATTTTACACGCAAAAAAACACTTAAAATTAGCATTAGCGCGACGGAATGTTTTAGAAAAGGTGCAGAAGTTTAAAAATCAATGAAGTCATTCAATCAAATTGAACACAATACACTAAACAAATTGCGGGAACGCAACAAACTCATTTATACAGGGTAGGCCAGAAATAAATTGCGACCATCGACTTCATTTTTTCAAATGTAACATTTGTTTTTTTATTATATTTTTTAATTCTGCATTGAATTCTAAGTATTTTTCATGTACAATGTCTTATACCGAAAATTAACAGCTATTAAAGAAAATATCGGTAAAATTAAGGTGTTTGTTTGTTTTAACCCATTTATTTGTCTGGTTTTTATGATTGTTGGCGGTAATTTAGTCGCATGAATGGAAACCCTTTTTTTAATGCTGGAGTTTTTAACACTTGATTATTTCCATAGAAACTTTACTATAATTTTACTTGAAATAAGTAGTTGTCAAGTGCAGTTGCAAAGTTCCAAGTATCGCGCGTTTAACTGTAAAGCAGTAATTAGAAATTTTGACGATAGTAGGATATGGCGACAGAACTCGAACACAAGCTGAAGTTTGCAAATTGTTTAATATGAGGTACCCGGGGCGGCCTGTTTCCATGATCGATAGTTAGTAAAATAGAAAAAACGATTCTAGAATTTCGCCACCTAAGAGACAATTACAAAACAAAACATTTTCTAGAAGATACACACAAAAATGTTAAGCTGGATTTACAAGAAAATCCTCACTAATCCACTAGAGAAATATCCGCAGAACAGTCAATAAGTAAATCCTCTGTTCTAAAATGCTTGGATAGAAATAAATGGCACCCATACAAAGTTCATTTAGTTCAGAAACTTACTTAAGATGACTTAGACCGGAGATTAGAATTTTGCGAAATAATGATGGATAGATGCAATGCTAACCCGCACTTTTCTAGTAAGATAGTTTTTTCCGATGAGGCAACATTTTGTTTAAAAATCCACATTGGATTATGGAAAGTCTTACACAGTTTTCCAAGAAAATTAACGTATGGGCCTGAATTGTGGGTACTTCAATTGTGGGTCTTTTTTTATTGAGGGAACACTTAACCTATTACAAAATGACATAAAACCTTGTTAAACCAAGAACTTTACCCGAAAGGCGAAAACCCCAATATACTGGCAGATTCGGTATGGGTTCAACAGGATGGAGCGCCCCCACACTATTCGCGAACAGTGCGAGATTATCTTGACAGTATTTTCTCAAATAGATGGATCGGAAGGAGACGTAATACCGAATGGCCAGCTAGGTCTCCAGATCTAAGCCCGTTAGATTTATATCTTTGGTGTTACGTGAAATCGAAAGTCTACTTCAATAAGCCGGAAAATATCGAGGAATTAAAGAATAGAATTTGGGCCGAAATACAACAAATTGAAATTTAATTTGATGTGTTGATGTTTTTTTTCTCCTATTATGAAATGAATGTAATTTTTTAATAACTGTTAATTTTCGGTATAGGACATTGTACATGAAAAATACTTAGTTGATGTCGCCATTAACTTCTGGCCCACCCTGAATAAATGAGTTTATCATCACAAAAACCGCAGTCCAACCCACGCGTCCTCACTATATAATTGTTCATGGCAATGTTTAACAGACTCTTTGGCTTATTGTATAGTTTAAATGTTCTCCTTCAATTATGATGTGAGAACGAGCTTTAACCACAAGCTGAATAACTGCATCCTATGCAGTTTCAACATGTCTGTTATTCGGGACGCTGTTGTAGTTGTGAAAGAAGTAATTGCTTTCTGTAAATCATATTCGAGACGAGATACTGCTCTTTTCTCTGGCACAATCTGAGTAAACTACTTCGGAAGACGTCACTCGATCGTAATGGTAGTGCTTGGAATCCTGGAAGGATCCTGAGACCACTGAGATCTCCATGTATCGAATTGTGAATCTGTGCTTTTGACTGAATGTTGTGTGGCCTTGAGATTAAATAAATTTATTAACTTGCATTACTTTAAGTGACTTGCATTAGTTTAAGTAATTGAAAATAAATTATCAATGATGTATTTATGTGACATAGTTTATCTAGTAAAAATTGCTCTTTTGTTTATTGTGAACATGAATTTACAATATTTTATCTATATAATATAAATTTTCATTTGTTTAATTAATTTATGAACATCTATCTATCTTTATTGAAACTAACATTATTTTAAATAATGGTTTTGCAAAACGCAATACGTAGATACATATTTCTTGAGAGCCCTACCGTTGATTTTTTTATGTTTCTTGTACCAATTGATTTGCTGACAGTTAAATGTATTTTTAAGGCCAGTGTGTAGCACATTACCCCTTATGATTACCACAAAAAGAAATGTTGGCGTAACATTTATATTGTTCAACATTAGGAAATTACATCATAAGGTTGTTTCCATCCATCAGGTGAGATGACAAGATGCTCTCTTTATTGTCCAGACTTTTTATTTACTTTTGTCACGATATTTCTGAATTAAGCTACCTTCAGTAGTATGCGCTTTAAGCAAATATCGTGAAAAGACTGGAAAGATAGAGCAATAGAGACAGTATCAGTTTTGATTACTTTTACATTGGAGAAATTTTCAGATCTCTAAATTTTCGAATAAATGAACACATCAATTATACAAAGAAACGGCAATGCGAACAGTCGAAAATTTGTGAACTTGTCAGGAACCTTGACCATAACACAAAATTTCAGAATTGAACCATATTACACAAAGAAGAACTCAATACACAACGAAAGCTGAAAGAGTCTGCTTTAATTTTATTAAATAAAACCGATTGCATTGCTAGTACTTCTGTACAATTCAGTCTTTCCTGGTTACCAACAATCAAAGCTGACATTAATAATGATAATGTCTTTTTGGACAACTCTATATCGTTTTTGCTTATGACTTCAATGGGATCTCTCGGACACTAGAATTTTTCTGATCTTGTAACAAAGTCATTACTTTGTATGCCATCATTTAGAATATTATTGTTGTATCTCAATTTCGGTACTCTCATAAAATGGCATTTGTTGTTGATATACTAATAGGGTTTTTTCTATCTCTGTATACTTTTTATTAGCTCATATTTTTCGTTAAGCTGATTTGGTTCTGTACGAAATTTATGTACTTTTTTATATTCCTTTAGTATATTTTTAAATGAACCAGATAATTTTCAGAAAGGATTAAACATAATCCAACACAGATCACTAAATAACTGGTTTGAGGCCGAATTAATAGAAAATATTCTTAGAAAAAGGCATTAAGATAAGTTTACCCAGACAGCATAACCAATAATGATTTATATAATAGTATAACCTATTTTGTCAAACTAAGTTTAAAAATAGCATCCTTTTTAAGAAAACAGAATATTAACGTTACATTCAAAACAAACAAAAGTCTTGGAAAATTTATCAAAAATAATAAATCGAAAATCGATCCAAAAAATAAAGCGGTTTATCTGGATTTCCTGCAAAACTACAAGTCCTATGGCAAAGTTGTGGGTAATAAAAATATCTAAAACTTATGTGTTTACATTTTTTCACATAACCTCAAAATTGATGTGACAAATTCAAAAAACAAAGTTTTTGGTTTTTTATTTTGATCTTTTACAAAACAAAATTCACGAAATTTGGTAAAAACTTACCTTTTTATGTCCCAAGCACACTGTAATTTTTATGATTTAAAATATTTATCTTTTCACCTTATTTTGAATTAATATCGAAAAAGAACCCTAATTTTCATTCGAAAATTCTCACCTCAAAATATCTGCATTTTAGAAAGTCGATAGGCTTTTTATCGTTGAAATCTCTACTTTATGATGGTGTAAAAAAAGATATACATTATTATGTTAAATGGGCTAAGAAAATTAAGATAATAAAGTTAATATTTAGTAAGACATCTACAATATTTTGAGAAAGTTATAGAATATTTTTTAAATTTTAAGCGTAGATGCCTATTTATTGCTATTTTAAGAATATACTTACATACCTGAGTGATCTACGGAAAATTTTAGCCTCCCAAAAGGTATTTCATAGAGAACTGAGGAAGAGGCATGAAGGGTCTGGGGCTTACTACTTAATTTTCGGATTCGAGTTTCTTTCGTTTCTTTGCATTTTCTGAGAACATTTACCATAGTAATGTATATATTTTTTCACACCATCAGAAAGAAGAGGTTTCAACGGAGAAAAAACCCACCAAAAGGGAAATATTTTGACGTGAGAATTTTAGATTGAAAATTAGGGTGATTTTTCGATGTCAAAATAAGGTGAAAAAATAAATATTTTATATCAAAAAAATTACAGTGTGTTTGGGACATAAAAAGGTAAATTTTCACAAATTTTCGTGAAAAAAGTATTTTTGGAAAAGATTAAAATAAAAAAACAAAACCTTGATTTTTTGATTTTTTTACATACATTTTGAGGTTATGTGAAAAAAATGTAAACCCAAAAGTTATAGATATTTTTATTACCTGAAACTTTGTCTTTAAACTTTTTTCCATATGACTTGTAGTTTTGCTGGAAATCGAGATAAACCGTTTTTTAACCTTACTTATGTTAATAATTGTTTTAACTTTGTGTAAAGGTGCTGAGGTGATGATCCAGAATTATGATGGCAGCGTCCCTTCTCTAAGTAGAGCTATCTCACTGGGAGCATAAAGTACTGTCTACTTGGTCCCGGGATTAAAAAAAATTGAAATTTGTTATAGTAGCCTTTGTTTTGCGACTATTCTCTCCTACAAGTTTCACATATTTGGTTTATATTCATAATTTATATAGACAAATAAAGACAAGAATCAAATAATGTTCAATGCTGATGTTTTTTTAATAGAAAAGTGATTTTAAAATTTTCATCTCCTAATGCAGGATCTTTTTCAATTATATTGCTACAAACATCTGGAACAGACTGATCAATAACGAATAAAGAAATGTTTATGCCAATTCTAAAATGAGTCATGCTTCTCTTGACTGGTAATTAAATAGACCTTAAAAATAGTTTATTTGAAAGTTCCTTTTGCGATTTTTGTTTTCATTAAGATTTATTGTGTTCAAATTTATTTATTTTTAAAATGATTATATATTTGTGTGATTGCTTATTTACTAATCAAAGTCCTTATATTGTATATATTATTTTTATATATTTTAGTTCTGCCTGAGCTTATTGACAATTTTGGCCTTACAACTGATCATAGCAGTGATAGCTTTTCAAAATGACACTGATGCCAGAAGAAATAACACGAAGGCTTTAATGAAAGATCAACTTCAACGAAAAGGTTCTGAAGTGTTTTTCAAAGCTATAGAAGAGCATGTAAGTTAGAGGTAGATGTTCTTTTGATGTGGCTAACAATGATATGTAGTGATAGTGTCATTTATAGATTGATCTCGCATCCACAATGATCAGGATCTGTGTGAAGGCTGTGAATGCTGTTTCTGTAATATAATTATAAATTAGCTTATGTGAATCACTTACTTGCTGCTGTATATACATTAAAATGCATTTTGAAGTACGTTTTTGTATGTTTTTATTTACTTTAATTACTAGCACAGTTAATATATATTTCTGATTTTGACTCAAAAATCCGACAACCTGAACAAGTCAAAAATAAAGTAATTATAGTAAGTATTGATTAAATCCCGTCAATTTAGGCCTAAAATCAGGAGGAATCTTACAAAAATTTATAGGAAGCTGTCACTTGGTAAAATTACTGAAAATAATCATAAGAGAAATTCAAAAGTCCTCATCGTTCCGGCCAGTGGAAAAAATTGGCTCGAAGTGAAAGGTAAAAAAATGAATTTTTCGCTATTTTCAGCAAAATGGTGAGTTTTATCGCAAAATTACCTTATACAAAAATTGTAGACTATAAAATTCTCTACAAAAAAAGTATTAACAAATTTTTCCTAAGGGCTACCCTTTTAGATATATAACGCTTTAAAAAGTTGAATAATTTTTAATTGTCATAATTTGCATAAGTACACCACGTATATACATCACTAAAGCTGAAATATAAGTTAAATTAGTTTGGTATCGCTGATTGTAACTGCCTATGTAAGATATTAGTAAAACTATGAGAATCGTCTTACTCGTTTTACTAACTGCTGCAACTGGAACCGGACAAATAATTTATTTTTTTAAACCAGTAATTGTACTTCACAAGATATTATCACCAACGGAATTCGCTGTCTTCTTGTTATGTATGGAGCTCCTATAAAAACTACTTGTTTAGATAAGTTGTGATACGCGTGTTTCGTTAAAAATACTCGAAACAAAAAACAAGTACAGTAAGCTTGTATTCCTCCAACCTCAGTAGCTGGTCATCAACATTTTTTTCGAGTATATTACCAAGTTCAAGCGTGGCTTGGTAATCAGCTGGACCCTAAGGACTGGGGTTGGAAGTTGAACGACAACACATTAGAGCCAGTTCAGACTTTACTTCCACCAGCGCCAGAGAAACTACGGAACACAATATTTTGTAAGTGCAAAAAATATGGTTGCAAAAAAGTTCGACTGTTTGTGCTCTAATGTTGAGTCACCAACTGTAGAGGAATCCTATGACTCCCGTAATACCAACAAGGAATCGCTATTGGGGAAATTTACTTGCACCCAAAGAGAAGAAGAAGAAGAAGGAAGAGGAGGAAGAAGCAGAAGAGGAACCAAATATATTTGAAAATTGTGATTCAGATGAATAGATTTAGCGACTTTTTTGTAATTACACCGCTTTTATTTTTACCAACCCTTATTAATAAATATTATTTTGCAATAGTTTCGAAACAAACAAAACATATCCGTGGAATAGGCCTACTAGGGAAACCTCGTTAAAAAACACGCTGAGTACACTACCTCATAAGTGGCGTGGAAACGTGTGGAAATTTTGACAATTACAAATTTTTTAAAGCGTTATATCTCTAAACCGGTGGCTCTTAGGAAAAATAGAGAATTTTATGGTCTACAATTTTTAACTGAGGTAATTTTGTGATAAATCTCACCATTTCGCTGATAATCGGGAAAAACTCGTTTTTTTTACCTTTGACATCGAGTCTTTTTTTTTCCACAGACCGGAACGATGAGGACTTTGGAGATTTCTTTTATAATTGTTTTTTGACCAATTTTACCAAGTTACAGCTTCTTATGAAGTTTTGTAACTTCGAATATGTAAATTGACCGGATTAGTAGTCCTGCTCTAATGAATTACTTGTAATTATAAAAATTAAATATAATTCCATAAGTACTTTATTTAGGATACGACATATGGTATTTAGTAAGTCTTGTATTAATTTTGTTTAATCTGAAATATGATTTTTTTATCTAAACAGTTTCCTAGTTCTCTAGTAGACACTTCGTTAATAGGCAAATAGAGTAGTGGGAGAGACGTTCATAATGATCAAAAAATTGGAACTTGATTAGAGTTCGATACCCAGGACCGAATCCCAAGCAGGCAGTAAAGTATGACCCATACCCCCTGTAAAAATGCTCTTATATGTCATCTTTCCTCGCTTGAATCCATATCTTCCTACCAAAAACTTTAAGCTCTTCTTTTTTCCTCAAGACCGTTAGTAGTCCTAACTGGCTCTTTTTTCGCAGTACATTTATTCACCAACATAGTACAGTAAAGACAGCTCCTCAAATTTTAGTATTGACTTCTCAGGCCTATTAATTCCGGTTTACTTAAGACGTTAAGTTTTCTAGTTTCTTAGCTGTTCAAGTTCCTTTAAATCTTTCAATTCAGTAAGACTCCACCATAAATTATTTTGTAAATATAGCTGCATATGCTCTAAATAAAGTCCAAAGATACAGAAATGTCTAAATACTCGTAGGTTAAATAAACATTTACTTGAAAATTTATGCGTCGTTCCTTAACCAGTAAACGTACATATGTCCAACCAAATGTGTTATAAATTTAAAAAAAATAAAGACACTAATGACAACAGATAAGTCATATTTCTTGATAAATTTCTGTATCATTAAGAAATCAGATTATAAGATCATATTTAGATTAAATTATATCAGTAATAACAGTAACAACAAAGATTCTTATATGTCAAGTTGGTCAGGTTGGAAAGGAGATTATAAATTGTTTCATAAGACAGATAATTTGAACTTCTATCGTCTTGAAATGATTGATCTCATAACGTTTCAATAGCTTTGGATCTGCTATCGTCATCAGGTAAATTTTCAAATGGTTTCAATCTGAAATCGCCCATCCCAGGGAAACAAGAACAGAAGATACTTGACAGTTAAGAATCAGACGTATTCCAGGACCATGGAATAGCAGCAATGATAATCATTCATTTGAAATGAAGTAAATTGTACACCCGAAACTTCAGGTGTAAGCCAGTGTGCTCATCAAAGCGACTTAAGGAAAATTAATCCCATTCAAACACTTGAGGAAATTATCAATAGAGCCAAATACTATCGGATAGTACCAGATAAAGTATGAGAAAACATTTGCTGCCAACTGCCCTTATGCAGAAATCAACGCCCTACGTAAACAAGGACACTACTTTCGAAATATTCGAACAACGGAGTAATTTTATAGATGGAGAATAACTTAATCATCTGAGAATTAATTCATAGTGAAAATTCAAAATACTGAAAGCTTTTAGAGAGATGTATGGTGGGAACAATCAGACGGGATTGAAAAAGAATAGAGTGAATTAGTAGTAAATTCTAGGAAATAAAAAAATTATCTACAGAAATGGCAATTAGTGCGACACTGGATAAAAACAAAAGAAATTGCACAATGGTGTGGCAAAAACATAAAGATGCCATCAAGCATAATTTGGCCCAATAAAAAATTCAAACCAGTAGCTTGCCTTCAGGGACTAAGTGAAAAGAACTATAGAAGCGGCAATCAAGTTACGAAATGCCTTTTACGAAATCTGCCTTACTGCTACTTCAAAGAGTACTTAAATTGGGAGAAGATAAGGCTAGTAACAATCCCAGAAAATTGTAAGTTGCTAGTAGTTCTTGGAGTCCTATAGGTCTCATATCGAACTATTGTATCTTGCTCCGTCAGTTCATTTGGTTTTTGGAATAAGAACTGAATAACTGAAAACATACAGGCAAATCACAGTGAGGCAAACAAGAACTGGTATACTTTAGTTAATAAAATTATAATATGTTATATTGTCGTGGTACTCTTTTACAGTTTTTAAGTCACAGCTGTTCTAATGGAGTGAATATGCAAAATCTCTATAACAAGTTTAATAAAAATAAATAATAAAGATTATTAAGTATGTTTTTATTTTTATTACACTAAATAAAAATGTATCCAAATAACTTGTTCAATACGCAAAAATGAAACAAGACTATATACGATATTAATTTGCTACTAGTTTCAGTGCTGTGGAATTTATGGTACAGAAAGTAAATGTATTCAAAAAAATTCTACAACACTAGCGCTTAGTGGTTGTGCCAATAAAATCAACGATTATCTTGATGGAGTTTGTTCTCGAACCGAGTACCTTGCAGTAACTCTGGCTTTCTTACAGGTAAAGTATTGTAATATACAGGGTGTAAATAGTTTGAGTGCATATATTTTAGGTGGAGATAGCACACACCAAATTAAACAAAAAACTTTTATAACACTATGATCTATAGGCCTTAATAAGCGAGAAAATGCCAAATACATGTCAAGTAAACTATTGTCAACCCGGCAACGTCGCAATAAAGTCAGATTCACTTTTAGCGCAAATATTAAAGAAATGAGTCACCACAAAAACATGAACATGTGTGATATTTTGTGTATTGAATAATATTGTTTCGAGATTTAGGTAAATCAAAGTTTTTGAAAAATTATGTTCAAAAATGTACGCTTTTAACAACTATGTATTGACATGAATATTTATATTTGACGATGTATTTTATGCATCAAGTTGAAGAAGGGAGGATACAAAATTGTTTACATATGATATAGAAATAATTCGATACAAAGTATATTAAACAAAACATTTCTTATATGTACTTCTTTTATGTGTTAAATTATTCGAAAAATATTTATTACTCATCAAATTAATATTATTTATGTTAGACAAATAAATACACATGTACTTACAGGATATATCATCATGATAGAGCTCAGGAACACAAACAAATTATTCATAGTAAATATTCAAAATTCAACATTCTTGTTATTACATCTGTTTTCCCCACAAATTAATAACACGTAGGTCTTTCCCTAATTCTGTAAACTGCCATTATTTGTTACAAACTAATACCCTCGCACTCGAACTGACAATCCACAACCAATTTTATTTGTTTTCCCAATTTATTTTTTTAAATGAGAATCAAATCACGATATCTATATTGAATATCACGCAAATCACTTTCACTTAGATAAACATTTTGGCACAAAAACTAATACACCAAAAAATCAATCGTGGCAGCGGCCAGCTGTAGTTAAAGTGAATATGTGCTAAGCTAGGCGTGTTTATATGCCACGTTGCCACAGCTGTTCGGAGAAACGTATAGCAAATTATAAAAGAATATTTTAAATTGTATAAGCTATTGAGTATTTACGTATTTAGCTTTAAAAGAATTTTGAAGCCGGAAATAGTCCATTATTCACTGTAATAAAGGCTACCTAACTTCTACCATTTTTATTTTATTTTTTTTGGCAAAACTATAGTATATTTCTGAAAATGTTATAAATCTTTTTGATTTGTTTTGAGCCTAAGTATTGATCCTCAAAATCTTTGCACTCAAACCGTTTACACCCTGTATATTATATGATTTGTAGCGATTAACCGTTATAATTGGCCACAAACGGATTAAATTAAATATATTTCCAGCAGTCTTTGTTAATATGAATGACATCACAGAAATGTACAAGAGCTCTGTGTTACGTCATTGTTTAAAATTTCTTTAGCCGTTAATAAGTCTCAGCAGTGGTTTTGTTTGAATGCGTCTTAAATAAAATTTTCACTTATGTTTTATTATTGTAATTAAGCAATTTGATCCATTTTATAAAAATCACTTACGGACTACCATAGAACCACAAGAGCAAGAAATTTGTTCATAATGCAATAGATTCTGTGTGTTCAATATCATAAATGTTCACACCCACATCGAGATTTCGGGATAGCCGTTGTGTTGCTGTTTTTTATTTCAGTCGGATTTACATTTACGTTTTCTTTAACACATATGACGCTTTCTTTTTCAACTACATAACAGTCGAAGTACTGAGATGTAGTTCTGCTTTTCACATTAAAAAGAGAGATGTCAAAGTACAATACGCTCAAGCAAGAGCAGAAATAAAGTTATAACCTTTTGATGGCTACAAATCGTATATTATTTCAGGATCAATTTTGTCATTATAATAATATTGTTGTATTGTTGGTTACCAGAACAATTGCTAAATTATACATTTCAATTAGTATAGGTCTATTGAAAACAATAACTGGGTTTTAGGTAGAAATGAGTACAAGCAATTTTCTCACCCAGTAGATTGAACGTTTTTGTAGATAACCAACAATACAAAAATCTTCTTTAACGATATTTTTTTATTTTGTTCTCCTTAATATTAGATTTTGTTATTTAGTATCCTGTTATGAAATTATACAATTTTTAACTATAATGTCAATATTGTTTATTTTCTCACCTTGAATCGAATTAAACCAACCCCGTTTCTACAGGACTAATAGTTTTCCAGATATGGATTATTTTTCTATTTTAAGGGACTTTGCGCCTATTCCATTTAAATGATGCTCATTTAAAGTCATCATTAATAACTTATACTGTATTGTACAATTAACTCGTTATTGTTTTTCAGTTTATGGAATGCGTCTGCGTAATTGGTATTATATTCAAAATAAGCAAGTGAGTAACAAGACAGGATGACTAGCAACATGTGAAAATGAATCTTTTCCTTTAAGGCTACCGACATAATCCTTTTGGGAAACAAAATCTTGAGTTCTCTTCTGAATTCCAATAATATTTATTATTACAAATCTGCACTGTAAAGTTTGACCCTAATAGTGTTTTCTTGAATAATTCATGAATAAATTATGAAATAAAATAACACATATAATATCAGTTAAGATGTTAGCTGACTAAATATATCATAACAAAAAATATATATCTGAGATGAATTCAATGTCATTACATAACTGTTTGCAGAATATCAAGGCGAAAACATTGGAAAATAATTATAGTTTAAAAAAACTAAAAAATACGCTTTAATAGCAAACCAAACTAATAAGCAGAAAATAATTTTTAATTATGAACAGTTTATATCACAGCAGTAGAAAGTAAAAAGCGTGGGGTGCTTGAAATATTAAATTTTACAATTATTCTATTGGCAACTATTTATAAGAGGAGAGTTATGCAAATATAGTGAGATGCACCCCACGCTTTTTACTTTCTACTGCTGTAATATAAACTGTTCATAATTAAAAATTATTTTCTGCTTTTTAGTTCGGTTTGCTATTAAAGCGTATTTTTTAGTTTTTTTAATGTTTTTAGTCTCAACGATATATTTATAATTAAAAAGTTTACTTCATGTTTGCGTAACCCTTCATTGCAGTTCTACTACTGTCAACTAGATGGCAGTAGTTAATAGACGAATTTGCATTTAGTCAAGAACAGTGACAAAAAGGCAATAAACGGGAAAATTCAACTTAAAGAATTGTATTGTCATGGACCCTTGACACGTGTGCCAATTTTCAACTTAATTGGTGAAAATTACATTGAAAGTTTCCGTTACATAGTTAGATACATACGTACACATGAACCTTATAAAAGCGTATTAATGAGTGTTTGCTACATTATATGTTACAATTAGGTAATGGAGGTAAGTTAATATTAAAAAAAATAAGACAAAGTAACAGTGAGGGTATTTTATTGTTTACTTTTGGCTTTTGAAGACAAACATTTCATTCCCAGGTGACATAATGCGCAAACTTGGTCACATTTGGGAACACAAGTCGGCATACCGTTACAGGTGTATCCTCCTATCGCGTAGGTACACACCTTTATACTTTATCCTTTCTGTGAGGGTTGTAACTGTCCCCATTACTAAGTATAGGACCAAGCCAATTTTTCTGGCTACCAGGTAGCCTCATTTCAATAATGCGCCCTGAATAACTTTCTAATATCCCTGGAAGTAAATAAAAGTTATAGATAATAAAAAATATGCAAGAAGAAATGTTTACATAATCAAAATTAGAAAAGACAAGTGATGATCTTGGGCACAAAAACAAAAAGAGAAAAAAGGAGAGTCTGCATGTAAGTATTTTTCATTATCCAAGTAACCCATTTACCACCAAAAAGTCAATCCAATAATCATATGGTATATCAATCCTTGGGAAATAATACAAATAAAGATGGTATTAAAACTAAATTTAAAGCACAACTAATACGTAATTGCGTACATATGGAACGGTATTACAATTCTGTACCCGAGAAGCAAATTATGTTAAGTCCAAAATTGTCAAATTTCAGTTAAATATGTTAAGTTACTAAACTTTTCATGTTAATTACTTTGCTTTTTCCCATTTGGAGATACGAGGGCTGCCTTTTATATTTCGGGATTGGACAACCCTAGTGTTGCAATCTGACAACTGACAGATCTATCGTAAAGTTTGACATTTTTGAGGTTATTCGTACTCAGAACGTTTTGACATACGAGCGCTATGTGTTGTTTACAGTAACTTAAAGGAATCATCTCGGCCAAAAAATGGAATTAAATCGTGAACATTTTCGTGCGATTATTTCTTACAACTTTCGACGTGGCTTAAAAGTCAGCAAGAGTGCATGGATGAACTTAATTTAATTTTTGGCGATGAAACTCCATCAAGGATCACTGTTTATCGATGGTATGGTGAATTCAATCGAGGTTGTAGTTCACTTCAAGACAAATTTCGTGAAGGTCGTCCAAAAACAGTTGTTGTTCCGGAAACCATTGATGCTGTGCGCGAACAGATTTGCAAGATCCTCATGTGACCTATCGTGAGATTGAGTCAACCTTACACATTAGTGGGACCAGCATACATTCAATATTACATAAACATTTGAATGTCAAAAACATTTGTTCGCGTTGGATCCCACACAATTTGTCAATCGTTCAAAAAAAGGCTCGTGTTGATTGGTCGAAAGAAAAGCTCAAAAAATACGATCGCGGTGCTTCACAACACCTTTATGACATAGTGACAGGTGATGAATCGTGGATTTATGCGTATGAGGCCGAAAGTAAACAGCAGTCGACTGTATGGATGTTTCAAGATGAGCCGAATCCAATAAAAGTTGTTCGCGCACGAAGCACTTCCAAGCAAATGATCGCCTGTTTTTTCGGAAAAACTGGACATGTCGTAACCGTACCACTAGAACAACGCAGAACAGTCAATTCTGAGTGGTACACAACCATTAGTTTGCCAGTTGTCTTTCAAGAAATGAGGAAAACCAACCGCCTAAGACGGATCACTCTTCACCACGACAATGCGAGCTCTCACACATCGGCTCAAACAACTGCATTTTTGACCACTGAAAACATCGATTTGATGAGTCATCCGCCGTATAGTCCTGACTTGTCACCAAATGACTTCTTTTCATTCCCGTACGTAAAAAACAAACGGAGAGGTCAACGTTTTTCGACACCTGAAGAAGCGGTTGCTGCGTTCAGAATGCATGTTTTGGAGATACCTCCATCAGAGTGGAAAAAGTGCTTCGACAATTGGTTCAAACGCATGCAAAAGTGTATAGATCTTCATGAGAAATATTTTGAAAAACAATAAAGCGATTTTCGATGATTAATATTTGTTTTTGTTCTCTTATCCCGAAATATAAAAGGCAGCCGTCGTATCTGTACAAACAACGAAAATAACTTGTTTTAAATCAAATTAAGTCCGACGTCGGCCCTAAGCGGAAAAGTTAAGTCACACGATCACAGTTTAGGTCTAGACATCTTAGTTTAGTTTCCTGTGTATGACACGCATTACCCGCAGAAAAGATTAAAAAATGTTTCTTGGAAATCATCTAAACATCGCCAAGATGTATCAAATCAATAAAGAGCATTGTGAGGTGTCAGGAGTTCCGCCAGACAATATTGCTAAAGAATGGCTTTGTGGTGAGATTTTCAACTATAAGTTCAATTATGGGTTTAAAAACCAAGATAATGACACTTGTGATACATTTTCATTAAAATTGCAAGAGGCTGAAATGCAGGATCTTCGATCCTCAATACAGAAAGAGTATAATGGTCATTTACAAGATGCAGGAAATAGATATAAAAGGAAAGGTGAAGACAAGAAACACCCACGAGAAAACAATACAGAAAAAATAGTCATGGTAGATTTACAAAAGTGTTTACCAACCTCGGAACTTCACAACTCACAAAGTTTCTATAGCCTAAAGCTTTGGACGTACAATGTAGTAGTAATAGTGGAAGGAACCTGTTGTAAAATTCTTGAAAAGAATAGAAACCTTAATGTTATTAACCATAAATTTCTAGCTAAAGGCCACACCCACATGGAGGCCGATGGCGACCATTCTTTAATTGAAAGGGAATGGAAAAAAATCCTTAGTTGAAAATAATAACGCCATGAGATTGGCATCAGCTTGTTACATCAGTTGGTGTAAAAAAGTCTTTTCAAGTGACAGGGATGGAAACCAAAGACTTTTTGGTTTTTAAAATCTTATGTGAAGGAAGTCATGCACCTTTAAACATACGCAAGAAAACTTATTCGGGTGAAAATTTTCTTATTTCACAAATTCTACACTTTCAAGTAAGGCGAGACGCACCAGAAATTTTATTTTTTAAAACCAAATTCAATGATGATTTTTCACGTCATTTCTCAAACAAAAACACCCGGAAAACCCATAACGTTGTCTATTTCATTTCATTTTATTTCAAAATGTACCTGAATCTTTGCCACAAATTAGAAATACTTTGAAAAAAAATTCAACCAAAAAATTTGAGCATTTACAAAAACTGTTGAAACTGATACCCCAATAGTTCCATTAATTTTACGCAGATCTCTCGCCAATGATGGACCAGACGTAGATCTCGATTAACATAGGGCTATAAGCTTTTAAATAGGATATACATAGTTTGCTGTGCTTAACCCTTTATGCAAAAGTCAGATAGGTTAGTCGAAATAAACTTCTTTGGCTTAATAGATTCGTTTTAAGATGCAACTGGCGATGCTGTTCTACATTTTTTGGTTCAATGTTTTATTATTTTTTTAAGAATAATAAATACCTTTGTTTGGACCTGACTTTATTTATTCTAACACAATTAGGGACTTAACATAAGTTAAGTCCTGTATTCCATTTTTTTTTGATGATAAGTCACTTAGAAAAAAAATAACTTATTTATGGAAAAAAATCTTCCACAATTTATTAGGTAACCAAATAAGCTAGTCTAATGCCAAATATTAAAAGCATATGGTTAAAAATAGCTGAGTAACTTTGAATTATCTTCAATAAATATCTTTGAAATCGTTTTTCTCAAAACTATGTTTTGTGACTTAACATAGTTTGCTTCTAAGGTACAGAATTTGGATTCTCTATAGCATATATCAGAAAATTTCCTTATATGGAAAATCAATTTTTATGTGAAATTTATCTTAATCTTTAATATGTACGGCCGTATTTATTTAAAAATATGTTCTTTATTGTGGCACTTAATGTCATATTGAAACTGAATCAAATCATAACGCAACAAGTAACGAATCTTAAAATACAAGAAACTCGTGATAATGTAGGTACAACAAATGATTGAAATGGTATCTACTTGCACATAGAACATTTTTAAAGGCTATGTCAGAAATTAGTAAATAAATTTGTCCAAAATTAAAGTGATTACACACATATAACACTTTTTCAATGAAAATATTGTCCTCGTTTAATGTTCTATCAAACTGAGATCAAAAGGTGCCTACAGGGACATCACCGCAAGACTACTTGGAAAGTTGGTTCCGCAATGTCTTTATCGTACGGTTATCAAAACTAACTACTTATTATTTTCTTATCTTATAACTTATCTGAACGACATTAATAAATAATTAATATTGCACACATGACTTACGAAAATGAAAATACTCTTTCAATAAAAAACTGTATTATTTCCACCTACTCTACAATTTACTAAGTGTGTGTAAAGAATTATAGTATGAGAACGACAGACGCGTTATTTCATAATAGAGTCATCCTCAGAAAATCACCTTTAAATGACAAAGTGAAAGAAAATCTATGCTGTAGCTTCACAAGGCGTTGTGGACTGACTAACTATTGATTCGATCGAAGACTTTCTAGGAGTCTCAAATTATAGATGTTGTTGTTTCCTTAAGTCTTTTAACAGTTTGTAGATATCGAATGTGTTGAAGTCACGTCGGGAGCCAGCACGTTCTGTTGATTGGTTGAAATCAATTTTTGGACTGCTATTATTCTCGGGAACAATTTGTAAACTTGAGACAGTAATCTTAGTAGTTGCCTAGTTTGGTGCATCTCCTTTTTTTGTATTAGTATGACGTCTGCTACTGTTCACTATTCTGGTATACGTTCTTGTTCGAGGCAGCCATTGTTAGAGATTGGTCAGTGCCTTTAGCAAGACTGTAGCGCCTCCTTGAAGTATTTCTGATCTTAATCCGTCAGGTGCATGTGATTTTTCTTTTTTATCTTCTTAAGGGCTTAGTGTGACTTCAGACTATAATTTCTGGTACGAGGGCTGCCTTTTATATTTCGGGATTGGACAACGCTAGTGTTGCAATCTGACAACTGACAGCTCTATCGTAAAGTTTGACATTTTTGAGGTTATACGTACACAGAACGTTTTGACATACGAGCGCTATGTGTTGTTTACAGTATCTTAAAGTGAACATTTTCGTGCGATTATTTTTTACAATTTTCGAGTGCATGGATGAACTTAATTTAATTTTTGGCGATGAAACTCCATCAAGGACCACTGTTTATCGATGGTATGGTGAATTCAATCGAGGTCGTAGTTCACTCCAAGACGAATTTCGTGAAGGTCGTCCAAAAACAGTTGTTGTTCCGGAAACCATTGATGCTGTGCGCGAAATGATATTGCAAGATCGTCATGTGACCTATCGTGAGATTGAGTCAAATTTACACATTAGTGGGACCAGCATACATTCAATATTGCATAAACAATTGAATGTCAAAAAAAATTGTTCGCGTTGGATACCACACAATTTGTCAATCGTTAAAAAAAAAGGCTCGTGTCGATTGGTCGAACGAAAAGTTCAAAAAATACGATCGCGGTGCTTCAAAACACGTTTATGACATAGTGACAGGTGATGAATCGTGGATTTACGCGTATGAGCCCGAAAGTAAACAGCAGTCGACTGTATGGGTGTTTCAGGATGAGCCAAATCCAACAAAAGTTGTTCGCGCATGAAACACTTCCAAGCACATGATCGCCTGTTTTTCGGAAAAACTGGACATGTCGCAACCGTACCACTAGAACAACGCAGAACAGTCAATCCTGAGTGGTACACAACCATTTGTTTGCCAGTTGTCTTCCAAGAAATGAGGAAAACCAACAGTCGAAGATAATGTGAGCTCTCACATATCGGCTCAAACAACTGCATTTTTGACCACTCAAAACATCGATTTGATGAGTCATCCGCCGTATATTCCTGACTTGTTACCAAATGACTTCTTTTTATTCGCGTACGTAAAAAACAAACTGAGAGAACAACATTTTTCGACACCTGAAGAAGCGGTAGCTGCCTTCAGAATGCATGTTTTGGAGATACCTCAATCATAGTGGCAAAAGTGCTTCGACAATTGGTTCAAACGCATGCAATAGTGTACAGATCTTCATGGGGAATATTTTGAAAAACAATAAAGCGATTTTCGATGATTAATACTTGTTTTTGTTCTCTAATCCCGAAATACGTTCCGTATAGATCTTTTGCTCTTCTGTTGTTGTTGGTAGTCTGGTTGTTTTTTGTTTTCATATACTTCCATGTAATATTTTGCATTTCAGTTCTTCCTATGAATAGTTTCTTGTTGAAGAGTTCAGGCCCTTTATTTTGTTCTATAGTCTCCATAATCACTTTCGTGTTGTACTTTCGGGTTTCTTTCCATAGTTGTTTTCTTATTATTTTATTGAACTCAAACCACTCCATAAGGTTTTTATAGCTGTCCAATTTTATTTTTCTTCTTTTCGTAGTAATTTAGTTTTATCACTTTTTTCTGAGAGGTATTTCTTATGGTGGCGCTTTTCTTTGGCGTCTGACATATTATTTTGGTCAATGTTTTCAAGCAGAAACATTGACCAAAATAATATATCTTGTTCATCAATATTCATTTGTGTTCTTTTGTTGTCATGGCTCATGGTTGTAGATGTCTGCGAGTTTTTTTGTGTCAATATGTTGTCTTCTGTTAACGAGGTCTATTTTTTTATATTTCTGGATCGTTAGCTTTGCTTGGACCATCCTGTGGTCACTGCGAGATAATGAAATCTAACTGCATATATGATGTCCAAAATGTGAACCATTGCAGATACGCCGGTTAATTGTTCATTTTGATGTATTTGACGTTTATTGAAAACGATATCTTGCCAATTTGATTTGCATATTCACTTTTGTTGGACATCTAGCTCCAAATAGTAAGGCGCCCTCATTACACCAATCATTAGAAATTTTTAAGAGACAAAAACATCAATAGCAAACCGCTTATGTCATAACATCAGTAATAGTTAGCAGAAAATAACTTTCCTGATTTTATCAGCAAATTCGAAGATGTAAATTATTTAAACAATAAAAACCCGTAAATATAGGATTTTCTTTTGTTTTTTGCTTCTGTTATGAAAATTTATGAAGAAATTCTAATACTGTTAACGGAAAAGTTGTATGGAATTGGAATACCTATAAAATGATCCTTTGCAATTCCCGAACGGAGGATTTTTTTTTCGTTAGGAAAATCCAAAAAAACTATAAAAAATACTTTTTTATAAACATTATAACTTTGTTGTAATAAAACCTGCGATGTTAATTTTCTGATTAGTGATAGACTACAATGTTTAATTAAGCTCAAGATGGATTTTCTCCCCTGCCCCAACCTGGACCTGAAAAACCTGTCATGAGCCATTAAGGCTTCGCATAAAATTGCTGACTTGCCCCCCCCCTTGGACCAAAAGATTTCTGCTGTGTCCCTCTCTCTAGGACATTTTTTTCCGATTTGCCCCCCTCTACGACTATTTTCCTCTAATTTTGCCCCACCCTAAATCAAAAGCAGGGTACGCCCCTGTGAGTGTTGCATTTTAAGTGAGAGTTCGTGCCAAAGGTAGACAGAAGAAAATGTGGTGGGGGTGGTCGGACTAATTTAAGGGTAGTGAAATTTTTGCGTGACGAGTTGCTGACTATTGGTCCCAAGTGAATTTACGTAAATGCGGCAGGTAAAAAAGTCTTGCGACGCAGTTATGGAATATTCTTATGCTATATTTTATTATCACATTTTTTACACATTTAAATGTATTATGGCTAAGATTGTGACCTCGAGTGACATGAATGACATGTCCAAATGAGTAGAGTCAGGTAAGTGGATGTTAATGTCATTATAATTTATCGGACATTTTACCTACTGACTTATGAAACATATCTAGTTATTTTGAAAATATCACAATTGGATCCTTTTTTAGGTTTTCGTATATACAATATGCGGATACCCCTATAATATCACTCCGGATTTCTGACTCTGTCACATCACAGCAATTTTCTCCTAACCTAATGGACGGAAGAGGTTGAAATTTGTTATCAATGTATAGTTTGGTGACCCGATCTGGAGTACATATCGTAAAAGAAGAAATTTTGATTTTAGGGGTACTTCTGGGGGAAATCCTAAAAAAATCAACCCTCCCCCCCTGATCTCCGGAACTATTGAGCCTAAAATTTTGAAAAAATAGGAAATATAGAACGTTACCCGAACTTTACAGAAAGAAAAAGAAGAAACCATTCATATTAATTTTGGGGGGCAAATTATAGAATTAAATAAAAACTTGAAAATAAAAAATTTTTCAACCGCATCATGTAATACATCAAATGAAAGGTCCCATTCTGAGGAACACAAATATATTTTTTTCATATTAAAAAAAAACAGTTAAAAAGATATTAACTAAAATATACAAAAATTTACCTATTCCCCCCCCTTAAATTTTGAAAAAAATTAAAGTTATAGGGTCTGACCTGAAGTATACTGGAAAAACCTCTACTTATAATTTTGGGGAGCAAATTACAGAATTAAATGGAAAATATAAAATTAAAATTGTTTTTAAAATAAGTTAATTAAAAGATATTAACAAAAATATTTAAAAAATTACCCATCCCCCTTATCACCATAACCATAAGCTGTAAAATTTTGAAAAAAAATACAGGTATAGCTCCTTACCTGAACTTTACTGGAAAAATAAGGAGAAACCCCTAATATTCATTTTGGGGCGCAAATTATAGAATTAAATGGAAAATAAAAAATTAAACTTGTTTCTAACGGATCATGTAATACATCAAATCACAGGGCTCATTATGAGGAATACAAATATATTTTTTTAATTTTTTTAAAATGAATATTATAAAAATTATTTAAAAAAATATTTAAAAAATTACTCATTACTACACTATTTAAATTTTGGAAAAATATTTTTTATTTGTATTTTTAAATAATTTGCGTAACAGATTTAATAATTTATAATTTAAAACTTGACCTATTTTGCCATTTATCTTCTAATCTACAGAGTCTCAAAATTCAGACAGTAAATTATAAAAGGCTTCCGTGAAAGTTTATTAGTAAAATAAAACTCTAATGTTAATTTTTGGGGGCCAAATTAGAATATTAAATACATATTAATTCTTTTGAATCCTGAAGCAGATAAAATAAAAAGTCTATGTATGGAGAATGAAAGTGTATAGTTTTTTTATAAATTTAAAACGCTTCCTTTAAAAGATATTAGGGTAAATATAAGAAAATGCACTCATTCCCTGCTTGTCTGAAACTGCAATATTAGAAACTTGAAGGTGGTACGGAACCCCTAGTATTCGATTCCAACTCGCACTTGACCAAATTATTTAATGAACAAAAATATTCCTCAGTACCAAAATATTATAATTCTTGATTCACTTCAAAAAAATTATTACAAATAACATACCCACATATATTATAAAACATTTACTCTCGTTTATTTAGCAAACTGTACATCAATTGAATAAAAATGTGTTTTCATCTAAAAATCTTATAATCCTATATATGTCCGTATTTTCCGTTATTTGTTATAAAATCTAATACCTACTATTTTTTGGAATGCTACACTGTACCTAACCTACAGAATCAGCAAATCAATTAGCTGTCATAAGAACAGTAATATAACTATTAAATGAGTAGATTATATATAGTCAAATTTTGAATAAACACAAAAATTTAAAAATATAAAATGAGATTTACTCATTACTGAATATATAATCCATTGAACTGAATACAAACTTAGTTCAATGAAATATATACATCTAAATAGTTCTTGACCCCTAATACCGAGCAACCAGGCTTACGCAAATTCCCTTAAAATAACTTAGCTGTCGACTGCCGCTTTGCTCCACACCTGTCACATACTTGTGCGTATAATGCAATATTCACAACCATTTGAAACCACATATGCGGGATTTTACCGAATATCTGGGATAGACAAATTGAAATTCATTTAACGGACTTTGAAAAGATCCAAGTAATATTTCAAGAGAAAGAGCGTGGTTAATATGAAACAGTTTGTAAGATAGCCGCCTTGATTGTCAAACTATCAATAAATTTTTGAATAATTTAATTTCTCAGTAAAACGATTTTTCCCTAAGATGAGACCCTCGCCAATCGATTTCTATCCAACGAAACCTCCAAATGGGAAAGTTTCATCGAAATCGTTAGAGCCGTTTTCCAAAACTCAATTATATATATCATCGTCATCATATGCATCGTCCATTATTTTATGGTGTAGCCTCTCTTACATATTCGTTTCGCATTTCTCTACATGTTGTTCTGTTGTACGCTTTTTGGGACCAGGTTATGCCTGCTATTTTCTTGATGTCATAGTCCCATCTTACATTGGGGCGTTTTCTTGGTCTTTTAACACCCCTAGGATACCATTGCGTGATTTTTGTTGACCACCTATTATCTTGTCTTCTTGCCAAGTGTCCTGCCCATTGCCACTTCAGAGATTTCACTCTGTGGATAACATATATTACCTGGGTTTTGTTCCTTATCCACTCTATTCTCTTCCGATCTCTTCTCGTAATTCCGATCATGCATCTTTCCATAGACCTTTGTGCTACTTGAAGTTTTCTTGTAAGTTCGGTTTTCAGAATCCAGGTTTCACAACCGTATGTCAGTACTGGTAGAACACACTGATCAAAGACTTTCTTCTTAAGGCGGAATGCCATTCGTGACTTGAAGATTATGGAGTTTCTTCCAAACATCATCCAGGCAAGTTTGATATATATACAAACATTGCTGATATTATAGTATTAGAATGGGCCTGCATTTTGAAGATCTCCAATTTTCTACATTTCCATTGACGAGATCACGAAACTTTTTTTTTCAATACATGCCTAAAACAAAAAAAATCCTTTTTTTATCTATATCTATCATCTATGAACTACTCCCGAAGTGATAGTATATGCCAGGGGTGGCCAACAGGTCGATCGCGATCGACCGGTCGATCGCGACTGTTAGACCAGTCGATCGTGGCAAGGCAAAAAATATAAATACGTAAACCAGACTGTCCCACTTAATCACCTACTGCTGGACGCATCTTGTATAATTTTTCAACCGTCACGGTATTTATCCTCTATTTTACGCAGCATAGTCTTTTGTTTTCGGCTCGCGATGACCAATAAGCGGGAAGCGTGTGGGACGCGGGGGAGGGACGGACAGCCAGTCTGTTGACAGTTGACGACAGAGACTACCGGGGTTACGACGTTTCAACGATTGTCGATGTAAATCACGATTACTTTCTATTAGGCACGCCTCATAATTGTTTACGTACATCATGTATGAGTGGTTAAAAAGAAGCTCTGAAGGAACATCAAATGAAGAAAGAAATGCTTCTGAAGGTTCATCCAATAAAGTAAGTTAATATTTTTAATATTGTTATTACTGCGAAACACTTCTCAATAATTTGTCTATACTACAGGAATCACGAAATTTACAATAAAAATAAGGAAGTACAAATAATAAACCCGATCGTTGCGAAACATTGAGTAATGTACCTACGTGCCGCGCTAATGTCATTGAACTCCCAAACGCTTTACAAAGTTTTCGCGCCCATAATACATCAAACTATGTATTAATTTATAGCCGTGTTTATTTACTGACTTTTTTTAAGCTGTTACCTACCTATTCAAATATTCATGATGTTACTTTGATCAGTTGAAAAACATATTGAGCAGTTATTTCATTATTTTTTATTACAAATTTTTGCTCACTGCTGAACTAGTTATTTAACGTGCTATTTATAATTTTTAACATACCAAAACAACTATTTATTTACAACTGCCTCTTTTAGTCAGTGCCATATTATTTTAGGTAAGTACAGACACGTCCTGCTACCCTAATCTATCAAAATTACACAGTGAAATTTGAACCTTATTGTATCGTAATATGGTTGAAAATAGATCAAAGAAATTTGACAGATTGGGGCAGCTAGCTGGAAGTGGTGGCGTCTGTACTTGGTGTATCAAACTAATTAGCCACCTAGTAAATGGGTAAAAAACTAGAAAATATTGTCCGCTCGTTTACTTTGTGCCATCATTAGGAATATTATTATTCTCATTAAATTGGATTTCTACATTTGTTACTATACAAATTATGTTCCTAAAATTTTAATTTCATTTTTTACAGATTCTTGATGAATGTGCTCCAAAGAAATCAAAAGTTTACCATTTTCACCAAGAATGGGAATTGGACTACTTCTTTACTATGGTGAAAGAAAAATGTTGTTGCCTAATATGCAATACATCCCTGGCAATGCCCAAAAAAGGAAATTTAGAGCGACATTTTAATACAATGCATAGCAAATATCAGACTGACTTTCCACCTAACAGCGAAATAAGAAAGAGCAAATTGCAAGCACTGAAATCGCAATTAAAAGTCCAAGAAAACATGTTTTCTGGGCCTATTGAGCAAAGTAAGGCTGCAACTGAAGCTTCTTTCCAAGTAAGCTATAGAATTGCACAAAAGTGCAAACCTTTTTCCGATGGAGAATACATCAAAGAAATCTTCGAAGAAGTGTCAGATTCACTGTTCGTTAATTTCAAAAATAAAAACGAAATTAAAAAAGCTATTCATGGATTACAGTTGTCGCGAAATACTGTGATGCGCCGTATAGAAATAATAAGTAAAAACTTAAACGAACAACTACAAAAAGATATCGCCCTCTGCGTTGCTTTTTCGCTTCAATTTGACGAGTCAACAGATATCACTGATACTGCACAATTACTTGTTTTTATTCGGATGGTCTTCGATGATTTCTCGACTAAAGAAGAACTGCTAGGTATGATTTCCTTAAAAGGAAAAACTCGTGGCCTTGATATATTCACGGAATTCAAAGCATATATTTGCCAGATTAAGTTATGCTTGTATAAACTAGTATCAATGACAACTGATGGAGCTCCTGCAATGACAGGTATTCACAATGGTTTTATTGCTCTTTGTCACAAAGACGAAGATTTTCCAGACTTCATTAGCTACCACTGCATAATTCATCAACAAGTACTGGCTAGTAAGAGATTAAACACGAAACATGTGATGGATATTTCTTTTAAGATTGTAAATTCTACAAAGGGAAAATCCCTCCAAAGGCGGCTCTTTAAACAGCAATTAGGTGAGAAGGAACCAGAATTGGCAATGCACACTGACGTGAGGTGGTTGAGTCGAGGCAAGTTTTTGCAAAGATTTCGAGATCTATTGGACGAAATAATAAAATTTCTTGATGAAAGGGGTGATGATTATCAGCAATTGCGTGATTTAGACTGGCAATGTGATTTAGCTTTTTTGGCAGATTTTACTGGAAAACTGAGTACATTAAATTTGAGTCTACAAGGCAAGAATAAAACATTAACAGAAATGATAAGCTCTATTGCAGCGTTTCAATGTCAAACAGAGTCTATGATAGTTGACATAGAGAAGAAAAAATTTGAACAATTTGTTAACATCAAGGATCATATGGAAAAACATCCTACATACAATTTCATTTCTAAGAAATATACGTCAGAAATTAAGGCAGTGGTAGCAGACTTCGAAGTTCGCTTTGGTGATTTCAGAAAAATTGAGAACTTGGTTCAATTCATCAGTTATCCGTTCAATGATTCCATTGATCATAGTGATATCTATGAATTGGCTACAAAATTTGCAGATACATTTCAAATAGAGCACATGATGTTACAAAATGAAATTATTACTCTGCGCTGCGACATATTTCTTAAAGCAAGGTCATCGTCAGGTCATGATTTCTGGGCATTGGTTTCCAACGAAAAATATCCAAATTTGAAGAAGTGTGTTGAACAACTTCATTCGTGTTTTGGTTCAACATATTTATGTGAATCGGCATTTTCCTACTTAAAGCAAACAAAAAGTAAACACCGTTCTCGCTTGACAGACGCTCATACATTGGATTCTTTAAGGCTGGCAATCTCCAACTACAAACCTGATTATGCTAAACTAGTGGAAGATACTCAGACGCAATGCTCACACTAATATAATATGTAAATAAGTAGTTAGTATACATAATTTTCACACTTATGTTTTTTCTCTTAATAAAATAAAAAAATGCTTCATGATTGTGTACTCAACTATGCTGTTTCATTTAAGATTCTAGAAGTAGGTATGTAATTGGTCGATCGCGCAGGGTCTCGTTATTGAACAAGAGATCTTGGGTTCAATCATGTTGGCCACCCCTGGTATATGCGGTTTGCTGTTGGATTTTATGTCACAGAATATCTTAAATTTTGCTCTATTGATTGATCTATATTTACATTTCAGTTTGATTTGTCTCTCTTGAATAGTTTTTCTACCAATTGTAGTAAGTATATAATAGCTTACAAATTTGCTAAATAAAACGTTAAAATTTTGGTCTTTAATGTTTATGAACAACTGCGCTCTGATCCTCTTAATGTGACTGACCAGCCTAATTTTCATCTTCAACTTCATCATTCAGCCTGACGTGTTCATTGCACCTACACATACATCTGGGCCAACTTCAACCACCTATACTCCTCATATATCTATCTGTTTTACAACTCCATCAGGGTAATCAAGCGTTCGTTGTACCATAATATTTAATGATGTCGTTTATTTTGTTTTTGTTTTAATTAACTATATTTTATCCTGTATTTTGTATAAACTTAGATTTATATGTTTTTTGTGTTTTGTGTTTTTTAGATTTAGTCTTAGTTTTAATGTTATTTTCTTTAAATTTTGTATTGTTTGTTTTGTATTTTTATGTAAATGGGGTTACCCGTATATGTGAATAAATAAATAAATATTACTTTCTTAACCACGGATTACTTTTAAACGAAAAATCACTTCAGTCCTTTTTATAAATCCTTAAATTTTCTTAAAGAATATGTATTGCCTATTGTAATACAATTTGTTGAAATGCAAGAAAATTCAAAATAAAAAATAAACTTTTTACTTGTTATTTAAATGGGAAATCAAAAATCCCAGAGCGCCATCTCTTAACATTAAAATGATGAGCTGTCCTTTTGACAGTCTCACTTTTTTATCATTCTGAACAGTATTTTCATGGTAATACAAAAAAATATAAATTTTATTGGTCCACCCTAATACAGGGTGCTAATATTGAGAGTGTAAGAATACTGGGAGTACATACACATGCTGATGTATATGCAGTAAAGTGGGGCGGCTTGGGTGTACAGAATGCAAGTATAGTTATAGTAATAAGAGGGTATGGGGAGAATGTCTACAAAGTGAAGTATATACTGCTATGGCCTTGCTAGCTTTATTAGGGTTTCGTATATACAATATACGGATACCCTTATAATATCACTCAGGATTTCTGCCTCTGTCACATCACAGCCATTTTCTCCTAAACTACTGGACGAAAGAGGTTGAAATTTCGTATCAATGTATAGTTTGGTCACCCGATCAGAAGCACATATCGTAAAAGAAAAAAATTTGATTTTAGGGGTACTTCTGGGGGGAAAAACTAAAAAAATCGACCGTTCCTCCCCCTGATCTCCGAAACTACTGAGCCTAAAATTTTGAAAAAAATAGGAAATATAGAGCGTTGCCCGAACTTTACAGGAAAATTAAGGAGAAACCATTAATGTTAATTTTGGGGGGCAAATTACAGAATTAAATAAAAGTTTAAAAATAATTTTTTTTTCAAACGCATCATGTAATATATCAAATGAAAGGTCTCATTCTGAGGAACACAAATATATTGTTTTCATATTTAAAAAAAATTATTTAAAAATATATTAACGAAAATATACTAAAATTTACCCATTCCTCCCCCCTTATTTTCGAAACTATAAAACGTAAAGTTTTTGAAAAAAAATAGATTTATAGGTTCTGACCTGAAGTTTACTGGAAAAATAAGGAGAAACCTCTACTTTTAATTGGGGGGGGGGGCAATTACAGAATTAAATGGAAAATATAAAATTAAAATTGTTTCTAACCCTTCATGTTATATATCAAATGAAAGGGCTCATTACGACGAAAACAAATATATTTTTTTTCATATTTTTAAAATAAATTAATTAAAAGATATTAACAAAAATATAAAAAAAAATTACCCATTCCCCCCCTTATCTACGAAACCATAAGCTGGAAAATTTTGAAAAAACAATGGAGGTATAGCCCCTCACCTGAACTTTACTGGAAAAATAAGAAAAAACCCCTAATATTTTTTTTGGGGGGCAAATTATAGAATTAAATGGAAAATATAAAATTAAAATTGTTTCTAACTCAGCATGTTATATATCAAATAAAAGGGCTCATGATGAAGAAAACAAAAATATTTTTTCCATATTTATAAAATAATTAAAAGATATTAACAAAAATATAAAAAATTTTACCCATTCCCTCCCTTATCTCCGAAACCAAAGCTGAAAAATTTTGAAAAACTGGAAGTATAGCCCCTCACCTGAACTTTACTGGAAAAATAAGAAAAAACCCCTAATATTCATTTTGGGGGGCAAATTATAGAATTAAATGGAAAATAAAAAAGTATAATTGTTTCTAACGGGTCATATAATATATCAAATCCCAGGGCTCATTATGACGAATAGGTACAAATATTTTTTTTTATTTTTTTAAAATGAATATTTTAAAATATATTAAAATATATATAATATATTTAAAAAAGATTACCCACTTTCCCCGTTATTTCCCAAACTCTAAGATCTCATTTTTTCTGTTTATAAGAAAAATATAAAAAAAAATACCTAATTCTATTATTTGGCCTCCAAATAATAGAATTAAACGGAAAATAAATTACTAGAAAACCCCCATAGTAATTTTAGGGACAAATTATAGAATTAAATGGAAAATAAAGATTCAATTTTCAAACGCATCATGTAATATATCAGATAAAAGGCTCATTATGTGAATTAAAAATATATCATATTTTTAAATTATTTGTTTAAAAGATATTAAAAATATTAAACATCGACTTAATTCCCACTTTAGAAACTACGCTATTTAAAATTTGAAAAATTTATTTTTAAATAATTTGAATAACAGATTTAATAATGTATAATTTAAACTTTGACCTATTTTGCCGTTTTTCTTCCAATCTACAGAGCCTCAAAACTCAGACAGTAGATTATAAAAGGCATTTCTGAAAGTCTATTAGTAAAATAAAACTCTAATGTTACTTTTTGGGGGCCAAATTAGAAAATTAAATACATATGTATTGTGATAAAAATCAAGCGAATCCTAAAGCAGATAAAATAAAAAGTCTATTTGTGGAAAATCAAAGTGTATATTTTTTATAAATTTAAAACGCTTCCTTTAAAAGATATAAGGGTAAGTATAAGAAAATGCACTCATTCCCTGCTTGTCTGAAACTGGAATATTCGAATCTTGAAGGTGGTACGGAACCCTAAGTATGCGAGTCCAACTCGCACTTGACCAAATTATTTTTTATTCTTAATACTTTTTTTCATTGGGTGCTAATTTTGTTATGGCCTCTTTTAATTTTTATTATCTAATTTTGTTGGGATCCTCTTACTTGTAGTAAAGTAATAAAGTTTTATATTAATTTAATGTGCTTAATTATTTATTAATACATAAGAAATAAATTTGTTAGTGTGGGTTCATTTGGGCATTATATTTTATTTTACTCGTTCATCCGGCTATTTAGTTTGAAATAGACAGGCTTTGGCAAATTTTAGATTATATTGCACATATTTAAATCAACATCAACATTTTTAAAATTCATATGAAACAAAATTAACATCAAATCAACATTCGCAAGAAGAAATTATAAAATTTATACATTGTGGATATGTCAGAAATACCTTCCAATTTTAATATGGACAGATCTTTTATGTATTTATGATTTATGAATTCTAATGGACTAAATTATAATAAGTCTTAGTTTGCATGTATTTGCTAAATTTTTCCTGTTATTTGACTATTTTGTTAGTCAAGCTAAAGTATTATACGATAACAAGTTTTTATTCAGGGAAGCTTGCTTACCTTGCTTATTTTTACCCGATAAGTAGTGATCTTTGACAAGTTCATTGATTTGATTAGTTTTGTTACTACCTAACACTATTTATTGATACATTTGATTTGCTCTGCCTGTGTTTCTCTTTAACTTATTATATGTCTTAAAATTAAATACGTTGAATGATATAGTTCTAAATATGTGGATATATATCTGTATATATATTTACTTATGTGTTTTTATATAAAACACTCGAACCATCTGTCAAGAGTATGGTATATGTTATAGCATAGTATGCCTTCATATACTTAAATTACTCAATAGACGGTAGATGTCACCGACATCTATTAGGTTCTATACACTGACTGTTGTCTTAAAATTGTTTAATTTACTCCTTACTCTTATTGCTGAGGGCTTATTTTATTACAATACAGTATTATACCTGATGTAAATGAATGGGAAGTAAGTATACATAATCATTGTATACAGGGTGTATGACAGAGAAGGTTTGTAACCAGACTGAAGCTTCTGTAGCAGTATAAAAGGTGCAAGTATCCAGAAAGTTAATATAAAGAGTATACCTATACCGAGTGTAGGTGCGTAGAAATAGTAGCGGTAAATACACAGAAACTAGAGAAGATATTAATATACAGGGTGTACGTATGCACTTGCGCTTCATAAAGCAGGTGCATAATAATATGCGAGTTTCTATTTCAAGTGTATTGATATATTTAACATTCAACATGGGTGTGGGGCCTCTAGTTTTTAACTGATTTAGAACTGCCGCAACTACAAATTTTATTCAGGTAAATAGAGAGAGTCACTTGGATAGGACAAAAATGACTAAATCACGGCGTAAAGTTGATAAATTGATACAATAATGAGTATTTTTTTAAATGAAACTGAATTGTTTCCTACTAATATCAACAAGTGTTCGCCCATTTACGGTCTGCAATACCTATCATACATTTTACAGACTATAATTGTAAATAGAATAAGTCAATAAGATAAGGCAAACATGACTCACTTCAATACGTATAGGTATTTCATATACTTATTGGTGAATCACTACTATAGATCAGTATAGTATTTTTCAAGGAATATTTAACGTCTTTTCCTGTGTACTCTTATTGATATTAAACAAATAAATATGATTTAATTGAACAATTCTTGAGATTAAAGTTTAATTCGTAATATGAATTACTCTCAGTAAAATTTACAGCACCGTATAACAATTTCATTTTAATTGCTTCATTACGTCTCAGTTTGATTAAAACAAAGGATACACTAAGACTGATCTCTGTTTCGTGGATCTTTTGTCTTCAAGTTACTAGAGCAACATATTTAACTGATAGTTCCATTTGGTGTGTAGGTAAACGTTTGTATACAGAAGAAGTGTTTCACACTGTGATGAGTAATTCGAAGTTCTGAAGTTTAGAGACTGGCAGATGTTCCGAAATCATCTGGCTACTTAACCAAAGGTCTCTAAATAAGCAAAATACTATGTTGGGTTTATTGGTCTTTCCTCCTCATTATAATGAGAAAATCATCAGAATCCATAAAAGTGTTAGCTGGAAGTAATAACAAATTGGAGGCAATAATAAAAACTAGCGGTAGCCCAGTGTTCGAAATTCGACCCTAATTCATTAAAATTATGAGTTGAACATTATTGACGGTATTTTGTCTCTATAAGATATAGAGTTGAGGCGAAATTAGAAAAGTAGGCCAGGCCGTTGCTATCTCCCTATTATTTCATTTGGATTGCATTTATAGAATTCAGGAAATATTTTTTTATTTATGTACCTATATAATTGTAAAATTATTTTTACATAAATATGTCTATGCAGCATGTTCGATCTAATTATCGGCGGATTTTTTTTGTAACCTAAAGTTTTCGTCATTTACACAACCCATTTTAAAAATAGAGATGACGATCAACCCAATAAAAACTCTAATATTTAATGACATTGCCATTATCAGCTGCTTGATGATTTGTTGTACAACACCTTCGGAATATTGTGAAAAATATATATTATATTAATGACAGAATTATAACCACAACAAAAAATTACAAATATTTTCTACGAAAGTTGGTACCTACTACTTGTCCGAAAAATCAATACTGATCTATAATTTACAACACTAAATATTTTCCTATTGGACTATAGGCTACCACTAAGACAGTAAAAGATGGTCATCACTTGGTCTGAAAGAGCGTTACCCAGCGACTGCCGTGTTTATCATTTGAAAACCAACCTAGCATATAGGTATAATTACGCAGTGGTTTCTGTTGTCGTGTAGAGCGTTTTTGATTTTAAATTTTTGGAACATTTAGGGTGTAAATTTTAAAGCCAGGAAAGCAGTGTCAAACACGATTTCAAAGGTAATCCAACCATGTACGCCGTGTAAGCCCCCAAAATATATTTTTTACTCTAGAATAAATAATAACTTAACCTAATATATTCAAACAAATCTTTAAAACCTGTAAGAAAGGAATTATGCATTCGTTTCTTACAGGCTAGTTCACTCAGCCCACAATCTGTTTGGAAAAAACAAATTTTTGGCTTGAAAACTGTTTTGGAGATATCGATTTTTATTGTTTGAGGTAAAAACACCCTAAAAATATTATTTTTTATGTCTTTATGTCTTGTATCTAGAATAGAGAAATAATTAAACTATGCTAAAGATTTAGAGGCATATTTTATGGGTCTGTATTTTTCTAGCCCCGCAGCAAGAAACTGGAAAATGTCCCAAATATTCTGGGTCATCCTATATATTTTTACAAAGTTTCAGGTCTATTTGATAATTAGAACGTTGAAATAAACAAATTTAGTAACTAAGTTTGTTTACATATGTAGTTAGTTTGTTAGCGAAGCTAATAAAAATTTGTTAAACAAAGCAACTATAGTTTTAAAAACCAAAAAAGTATCTTTGTTCAGTTCACTTTTTGTTTTAATCTTTAAACATCACAGTTATGATCCTATCTTAATACTGCTATTTTCTGCCATGACGTTTATGGTCTTGCATATGCGTCATGCCAAAAAGTTTATTTATTTATAAACAATTGGAGATTTAAAAATCGATACTTTTGCAGTTTTTCTTCTATAATTGCGTTGATGCCGGCTGTAGCAAAAAAAATCTTAAAAAAATGATTATATAATTTTTTTGTACAAAGTTGATGCCATTATATTTTTGAAAATTAATATAGTTCCTGAAAAATTTAGAATTTTCCAAGAAATGTATTTTTTGCTAAAATTTAGTACAGAAAATGTATTCCAATTTTGTACTAATTCTGAAAAAAAGCAGTTTCTTTGAAGTAATTAATCCTCCCGAGAATGGGAATGCATCAGTGAGCTAGCAGAACAGTAATTCGTTGTTTGCTTAAAAAAACAGCAACTACCTAATCTGAAATATCGAATAACAATGTTTGAATTATTTTGTGCATACCTATAAAGTACATTTGAAATTAATTTCTTAATACCTCTATAAACAACATTTATTTTCTGTCTTCCATGTTTGACCATTGATTTAGTCAATGCATAAATTTAAAAGTTTACCATGGTGTAACCAAAAATCTTTCTAGATGTCTGATGTTTGTCAACCTTTGTATATTATAAAGGTGTTCGTTCTACCTCAATGTGCACAAACAATTTCAAACATTTGCACCTGTTATTTCAGATTAATTGTTGTTTTCTTATAGATCGATTCAGGAGAAGAGCAACAACTATAAAAAATCTACCACATTCCCGAGTTTACAAAAATCTTGGTATTTACCCAAATTTATTAAGATCTTTGTTCTAGCCAAGCGTATAGTGTCGAAGATATAATCGGATCGGGAAACTCGGGTAAATATGCATTTCATTTTGTCAAAATTTTATATATGTACAAAAAATATTCCACAGCTTTCTCACATGGCGCATATAGATACGTTACAATTATTATAAATATTGTATAGACTAATGTAGTAAAGAATGCCACTATTAGACCAAAAATAGGTCTATTCCCGATTTTGCATGAAATTTTGCTATAATTGTAAGATACAAAAAAGGGCTTCACACGAGACGTCAAAAATCTCGTCTCGTCAATTCCTAAAAATTAAGTCTCGTTCAACTCTCGGTCTCGTCTCGATTAAATTAAATTAAAAGATTATATTGTAATAAATCTAGAAACTACAATATTTTTTAGTCGAAAATTATAACTAAAATAAGAACAAAGTACATATGTTTTTTTTTAATTTTTGAGTCTGATTGTCAATTACCCAGGGATATTAAATACTGAACTATACTACAAAGAAGATGAATGACATTTGCAATGAATTCTAATAATTCCTTTTGAGATGATGTGCTTAATGTTTCAAAACAATATCTTAAGACTTTTAATGAAAATAACAGTGAATTTTTAATATACCATGTATTGGATAGAAAATTCTTCGTTCTCAACAACAGCTCAAGATATTTATATTCATATTTAAAACGCTTGCAACTAAACATTAGCCCTTAGTAATTGCTTTTTATTAGCAAGAATATTTTTCTTCTTGTGACACTTTTAAGGATTCTATTGAAAAATCTGCAGTTTTAGACTTCAGGTTAAGATTTAAATCAATACCAAAAGCTAAGCACACATATGACTTATTTTCATCAAAACTTATTGCAAAACAAAATAATAAGAAAATAAAAGAGAACTTCTGTCATGATTTTTACAGGTTATGCTTAAAAATTCTAAGAAGACTGGAGAGTGAGTATAAAAGTATGTGCCAAAAGAAGTTTGGAAGATATATGCTTTTATACTAGAAATATTGAATAAATGGTGAAAAGACTTAGAAATCATTCAGACAGACTGAGTAGCTTACACAAGAAAGGACCAACATGTAAGTTTTTGTAAAATCACGCAATTTAACATACATTTTATTGTCTTCTAAATGGGTGATTACTTTTATGTATTGGAATAACACACAATCGAAATAAAACGATGTATATTGAAGGGAAACCAAATGTTTCAAAAATTCTAAAGATCATGTATTATACATGATTTTTTTGTATATATCTAAAATCAACGAATTTCTAATGTCAATTTAAATGTGATAATAATTTTCATTTTGCAATTTACATCAATAAATATAAAGCCATTGACAACGAGTCAGTTTCCTTTCAATATACGTCGTTTTATTTCTATTGTGGTGTTATTGCCCAAAAAAACATAAAAGTAATAAATTTTATCTTTACACAATACATTTTACAATACATATATACAATAATGGTTAACATCTTTACTACAAGAAATAAAAGAAAAACCAAAAAATTCTCCAGATGTACAATTCGGTATTTAGAGGCAACAAGAATTGTCCGTTAAGTATTGAATTTACAATGGGTCAGTCGTATATAAGAAAAGTTTAGGGCATGTCTGCGCTAAGTAAGACAATCTTCCAGGTGGAAAATTTCCAGCCAAAGAAACCCGTTTAATAGTATATACGTTAAATACTTCCTAGTTTAATATAGACTCATATACTTAACACAGAGTAAGGTAACCCATCGATCTTTAAAAAAAAATCATTCATACTTAAAATATAAAAATCTGCGAGCATAAATGTTTATGATAAAAGATACGTTACTATAAGAAGCGTTAACAAGTTAAAGGTAAAATGTGAAAAATTATAATTGGTTATTGAGTCTTTTAAATTTACAATAAAATATTTCACAGATGGTCACCAGATTTTATATAATTTAAAATACGAGTGTATTTTTTAATTTAGACCTTTTCTATTTTTTCAATAAAAAAATGTAAAGAGAGCAAAAACGAGTGTTTCGGGTTGCACTGTATGTGGTCTCGTTATCGCCCATAATATTTTCCAAAACGTCACGTCTCGTTTTGTCTCGCTTTTCCGAGAGAACGAGACGTGCACATACTCACTCTCGTGTAAAGCCCTGTTTATCAAATCGATATGGAGATTACAAGTAGACTTAAATCGATTTCTTAGATCAGTTGTAGAAGTTATTTGGTTAGCTATACAGGGTCTACCTACAAGTGAATATAATAGCAAAAAAAAATTGAAATAGGTGTTGAGAAAACAATACTTAATATTCTTGTGGGAAAAACCCAACAATTTATTGATTTTGCTCGTAACTATAGTGTACCCGACTTGACACTATTTATTAGAAATGTGTTGAATGTTACATTTCTAGGCATGCAAGTTACAAACACATTTACATTCAAAATTCAGCAATCTGGGGTTATTTATTTCCGTATTCAATAACTGATAAATCAAGTACAATTCCTTAACTTTAGTTTGAAATTTGTGTTTAATTTTAGTTTATTGCATTTTATGACACATAGGTACGCGAATCCTTTATCTTCTAATCGCTATTTTTCAGTACAGCTATAATGTAGGAGCAATAATTTTCGTCAAAGCATACCTTGCTAGGGGATTATTATTTCCATCATAAAACGATAATGGTCTTGATAAAATTGTATTGTTATGAGATATTCTGTTAGTAGTTGTGAAGTTGCGTTAGTGGGCATTTACAAATTTGAAAATGGGTTGCCTCCAAGGAATAGCAAAAATTCTTCTAATCGTCTCAAATTTTGCAATTTTGGTACGTACTTTTTTATAGTTTTAATGTAAATATAAACCACAATAGTTTTAATGTAAATTTAAACACATCAACAACTTATATTTTCAAACTATGTATTTGTTTAAGGATTTTCTGATATCTTAGAAATGAAAGATTAATTTTGTAATGAATGCAGTCGAGGGCAATCAATCAAAGTAACTGTGCAAATTATATCACAAAGCGATAAGAAAATGTTCAAAATACATTAAAACTAAATGAGAAAATATTATTTAGATATAGAACATATTTGTGTTACTTTATTTGAGAGCCAACCCCTGAGATGCAGCATAATTTTCTGTAAACTTATTTCATATAAACTTTTTTACATTACATGAGCACTTTTGGGGATTTGATTTGGGGCGGAGCTTATTCATTGTACGTCACAATCCGTGAGATGCAGGAAATTTAAACACCGAAATTACAATGGGAGCCATAAAGCATTTTATAGCATTTTTCAAACAGAGTTGAAATTAGTGATGCTGTCCGATTTCAATTTGAAAAACAAATACTAGCAAAATCCTGTTTGTGTTTCGATCACTTCTCTTTAATTCGATACATTTTTGAGTTGTTAACAATAAACGAATGGTCTAAGTGCGGTCATTTTATAATTAGTACCAATAAGAGCTTGTAGGGTACACTGAATGAATCATCTTTTTGTACCAAGTAAAATGTGTTCTGTTTATGAATGATTCTCGAACAGTTTTCGCATTTCACTAATTTTTTTAAGAAACTGATAGTTCATTCACTTATGACCTGCTCAGTTCGCTCGTCCTCTATCGATGAATTAAAGATATACATGCCCCTACAATCATTTGTCTAGGCATTCCTACAATCGCTCGAACAACGGCTTCCTCAAGTTCCTATACCGTATTATAAGTAATACAATAAACTTTATTCTTTAAGTATCCCCAAATGCAAAAATCAAGAGGAGTAAGGTCCGGTGAGCAAGCAGACCAGCTAACCGGAGCTCGATTCCCGATCCAGATATTTCCATACTGCTGACTCAAAAATTCAGTTTCAGTTTCTTGCATTTTGTGGAGGTCCTCCATCTTGCTGGAACCACATGTTCACTAGATCTTGAAGAAGCATAAAGTTTGGTCAATGTATTTTGGTAATATCTGCGGATTTCGAGGAGCAGTCAAATCATCATAAAAATGTAAAATATAGCATATCGAGTAAAATAGAACGTGTCTGTATATCATTCTTAGCCATACATTAAGGCAAGGCGCAAATTGAGACGCGTATAGCGTGTGTGAGGTGACATGACACGAGTGGCGCGACCAGCACGTGTCACACAGGTCGCGTGGTGGTCTGTATATTGAGATGCAGTATATTTGGTACTGTAGCACCCTTTTTGCCGCCTCTATTAACGTCTGATCTTACCATTTTTCAAAACACTTTACAATCTATTTACACGCGCGACACGAGAAACTGTGTCTCAACTACAGCGCGACGCGACTGATAGCAGACGCGTGTCGTGCCTCGCGACACTTTGTTTGCGCTGTGCGCTGTTCTATTCAATACTATACGTTACAAAAGTTCGCGCTGTGCCGTGTAATGTCTATACGCGTCTCAATTTGCGCCTAGCCTAAAACCCCACCTCACTTGATGGCGTTGTTGTGTCTGTTAAATACCCCGCAATTTGTAAATCTGCTTTGATCAGACCACATAACCTTAAGCGAATATTGAGGATTTTTTTGTCCTTGACTATTATTTGTACTTTTAAAGAATTCTCTGAACAGCGAATTTAGGCCCTTCAAAATTACTTTCCATTTGACTAAGGGAGATACGAGAATTGTCCATAACACTTTGTAAAACAAGAATTTCAATATTTTCATTGCACCCTATTTCGATTAATTTTCTTAAACGAACCATAGGCAAGTAAATTATTTCTAAGCATTCTGAAGAGCGCCAAATCTAGTCGCACTCTTTCGGGCTACCGCTGAAACAGTAATGCATATTCACGTTTCCCATTTGAAACGTTATTATTTACTTGGTTCTATCTGTTAACAGATATTAAACTCTTATGAGATAAAACCAAATAAATAATAACGTTTTAGCAGAGAGATACATAGCTATGACAATAAACACGGCATTTTATTTCACAGTCAACTAATTCATAAACTGTTTTTTTAAATAATTTACATTATCTTTCATTCAAAGATAGGCCTGTTACACATGTTGGCTATGGTTGTAAACAATCTAGAACACCTAGAAAAAATCGTTGACGTCAATCAATTTTATTTTTTCTTGATGTTTTGAAAATTGTTGTAGTTATTTTTAATTTCGTTACAGCACCTGAATGGTCTTGTAACAGAACAACTTTTTTCTCATTTAGTCCACCCTGTAACTCTTGCCATTTCAGAAGTCCCCAAGTTGGTGCTTTTATTTGGAACACATTGTATATTCTGTAACATGTCTGGTTTCTTTTTCTAAAAGCTTCCATTTTTATGTTTAAAGTGTAGAGTTAATACTTATTTTTGTAATTTTTCTTTCTATTTGTCTACTGATTATTCTTTCACGTATTTCTTCCTCAAATACTTATGTCGACAAGAGTTTATTTAATATGAGGACCCAAACAATTGCCTATAAATATAAATGAATAATAAATAGCTGCTTTTTACAGTGTGTTCTCAGAGCCTTAATACAAACATGCACATATATTAATTTTGATTGAAATTTTAGTTTTGTCTACAACAAATATTTATCTTTGGAACAAATTATAATTTTTGAGAAATCATATGTTTTGTCAAAATATGAGCTATTACAAAATTATCTTTATATTATTCTCACGTTATCAGGAGAATTATAAATCATTCTAAATGAAAAAATATATATTATTTTGAGTGTTAATATTTCTGGAAACGTGACATTGTATTTTAAATATATTTTAATCCTGGGGAAAGTCCTAATTTTTATTAAGTTTTGTTTAATGTTCCAAATCTAGTGAAACTATCGCAACCAACAAAATGAATAAATGAGAAATAATTTCCAAGTTTATCAGGTGATTAAAAATTTTATTGGTGAAATTACTTTCCAGAAATAAAACAATTCGATACTGATATGAGTAACCAGTAAAATAACGTTTGGAATATACAGCAATTTCCTTTAAAGTGTGGTGTTATTTCCCAATAAACACTTAGACATTGAAAAATATGCCACAAGAATCCTTCAGAAAACAACCAGTAAAATAAATTAAAAAAACCCCAATAATCATTCTATTGGATGATTTCATTGCCAAAGTTGGCTTTGGGAAAGAAAGCCATCTGACTAAAGTTTATGGTTTTTTTAAAGTTCTGCTCAAGGAAAAAATTGGTTATTTTTATGTCATTCATATTACCAAAAAGACGACTTTCTACAACGAATATATTACGAAATTTAAATATCATATTATCCCTTACCAGATTTACTTTATAACTATAAAGCGAATATTTAAATATCTCTGAAGATTTATTTATATTAAAACTTACTTAACATATGGTAACCTGAAACTATTTTTCCACTACTGAAAGTAGAGTTTAATTGCACACCCTCTGCGTTTGGAGAGTCCCTACTAATATATAAATGGGAATGTTAGTTTGTCTGTTACGCTTTCAAGCCAAAACTACTCAATTGATTATCCTGAAACTTTGTACAAATGTTCTTAGAGGTCTTAGATATTCTTATTATAAGATATGAAATCGGTTGAAAAAATGATAGAAGCAGTTGCATATATAAGTACGTTGAAATATGTAGCGGAGTATAATTATAGTTATACAGGTGGGTTTAAAAATTATTATTAAGAAATGTTCTGATCTACAAGCTGTTCCATATACTGGATAAGCAGCTGCATATATACAATGTGGTTCAAATAAGGCGAGTGGAATTATTTATACAGGGTGGTTCAAAAAGTTTTATCTGGTGGGCCCTAAATAGTTGCATATACCAGATGGTTGAAAAACGAGTGGAGTACAATTATAATTATACAGGGTAGGTAAAAAACGGTAGAACATTTTTGTTGTCTAGGGTAGAGCATGAGTACCTGACATATGGGGCGAAGTAAAGATATAGTTACCAAGTGTGATTCAAACAAGGTTAGAAAAAGTTGAAAAAGGTTCAAAGAAATGAGGAAAAATTGTGAAATAGCGTTGCTTATAATCAGTTGTACATATAGAATAGTTGACTTATATGGTGAAGTAGAGTTATAGTTAAGCATTTAAAAAATGTTAAATTGGGTCAACAACAAGTAGCAACATATACAGGGTGTTTATAATACAAGTTGAAGTAGAGATATACGAGGTGATATAATTTTTTTTAACAAAACTGTTATATAGGGTGCCCCATAAGCATTTTCAGTTTTAGTGAAATATATTGGGAATTAATGGATATATAGTTATACAGAGTGGTGCAAGAAATGTTATATTGGTGGCCGATAAGTAGTTGCATATACTAGCTGGTTGAAATGGAGGGCGGAACAGAATTATACTTAAACAGGGTGCAAGATAGAACATGAGCTGTTGCATTTATGCAATATCTGAAACATGGGTGACATAAAATTATAGAAATATGGGTATTTAAATAACGTTACATTGGGTGACAAATAAACGGCAGCATATACATGATGATTGCAATATAGTGTGAAGAAGAGTTACAGTTATGCAAGGTGGTTGAAAAAAATGGAGAATAAAATTGTTATATAGAGTGGCCCATAAGCACTTGTAGTTTCGATAAAATATACTGGGGATTGGTGGATTTATTTATAGTTGTTATATAGCTTCATAAGCTATTTCTTTTTGCCAAGAAGAGCAAGGTAAGAGCAAGTTATTTATAAAGGTCTTAGTAAGCTTTCTTAAAAACTTGAAATCATTTGACCATAGAATTTGGGGGGGGGGGACTTTATCTCTATTTTTGGACTATAACACATGAATAAATGTGTGAAAATGTATCTTCTAAAATTAATCTACAATTTAGTAAGTAACACTCAAAAACATGTTGCATTCTTAAAATTTCAGCTAAAAATCGAAGCTAGTCAAGCAGTTGTTACATTATGACAACACATTTCATTATTTTTAGTAGAAAACATGTACAAATTTAGCACTAAATGAAAACTCGGCGGTTTAAGTGAGTTTTCACCTCCTGAAGAAATTCCTTTCAAATAAGATAAATATCTTCACGACGCAATAATGGTAATGAGGCTAGGAAAGACATTTTCTCATTATTAAAGAATATGGAACTGTTTGTCGTTGAATTCTCTGTGGAAATGGAGTAAATATTTATTATATGAAATCATCTTATGGTTATTGTGTAATGTAAGAATGTGTTTAGTAGGGTAAAATAGTAATTGAGTAGTTTCGCAAAAAATACAAACACAAAATAATTGGGACAAACGAAATAAAAATAACTTGTGAATATATTATGTTCTAGGTATGTGCCATAGTTCTGATAACCTTTGGCGTAGTCTATAAGTTAAACAATGCTGGACTAGATTTGATGTCTATCAGTGGTTATGCTATAGCTGTTGGTGTCATAATAGCTGTGATTGCATGCTTTGGATGTTTTGGAGCATGTTCTGGGAACTCATGCCTTCTTACAACTGTAAGTATTATTTTCGTTTATTTGTATCAAACTCTTTTGTTTTATTTTCTGTTGACCTGGGCTTTCATGGTACTCCCATCTACCTTTGTTTGGGATTGTAGTACCTATAAGAAATAACAACGATATACCAGGCATAATAGGTTAGTTTCCATATATTTTAACAAAAATATATGATATGAACCTAATTTGGTTTGAAACTCTGACGATCAGGTATATCAACCTTGTAATTATCGCAACCTTCTGTAACCCAAACACTTCCATTTTCTCCAGCTTTTATCATGTCAATGACACAATCACCAACAATTTCAGGGCCTTGTGGAGGCAAGCAGCCCAACTGCTTCTCTGCTTCTTTGCCAAGGTCCCCAAACTGCAACTGTGCAACGCCTGCATCTGTTATCATCTTTGTATCAGTGACACCTGGACAAAATGCCATTACTTTAACCTTGGTTTGATGGAAAAAATACTCATGTCCCACTGATCTGGTGAACCCAATGATAAAATGTTTGGTGCCGGTATACACTGGGGATGGATAGAACGGTTGAAGTCCTAATATGGACGCGTTATTCAAAATAACGCCACCAGGTCCGCAGTTCTTTACGCTCATATATTCAAATCCCCAAAAGAGTTTCATGAACTAATCCTTTTATATTTATTGCTATTGTGTCCTCCCATCTGTGATCAGCCAATATACCAGCATTGTTTACGACAATAACAATTTTTCCAAATCTCCGAATTTTAAGACATAAAGCCATTGTACGAAAATTTTGTTACATTATAAAATTTCTTGTCAAAATTGAAATTTTATAACAAAAGAAGGTTGCGATAATTACAAGGTTGATATACCTGATCGTCAGAGTTTCAAACCAAAAGGATTAAAAGGGGGATGTCCCCCAAAAAATGATTGCAAACCGAAAGAAGAAAAGCATGCCCATAAAGATGCAAAACATGATAAGGACAAACATAAAGGTGATCATAAGGCAGTGAAACAAGAGCCCACCAAACACAAAGATGATTCAAAAAAACATGAACCTAATTATTCATTTTCACGTACAACAATTTTTCAGATTTGCTTATATACACCAATAATTCCTTAGCATCTCCAATACTAATATTTATAGGCTATAAAATACCTGATACATATTTTAAATGATTTTATTCCCTGGTAACTCGGTATTTGATGTTGACCTTTATCATGTGTTGTTTCAAGGTCAATAAACTATAGGAACCTGCATTTTTAACCCCAGAAATCGAGAGAAGTGGAAAACTTCATTTTATGATTGGAAATTGAAATTCTTCAAGGTCGAACAAAAGGATAACATAGTAAATTTAGCAAAACGAGTTTTGACTGTAAAGATAACAGTTGTAGGAAATTTCCTGCCTATCCGACGGGGACCTTGTATTTAACCTTGACGTTCAAGGTCAAGAACTAGAATTTTTAAAGCGACCTATTAGCTGTGAAATATGCCTACACTTTTTGAGTATATCTACATATACCTATATATAATTCCAGTTTGTTAAACAAAATTGTTAAAATATGCAAGAATGAACGGTAGGCACACCCATAGCAAAGATGCAATTCAGCTAGGTAAAATTACAGACAGGGCCTAATATTCTACAAAATAATTGCTGTTGCCATCAAAGATATATTTAAACACGCGAACTGGAAAGAAAGAGGTTAGACATAACTCGAACTTACCAACCTAAACTGCAATAATGGCGTAATTTTGGAAGCACATAACTAAGATGCTCAGTGTTGTTTTTCTGAATAAGACTAACTGGTAGATGGTTTTAAAATATCTATAAATAAAATTTATTAATGATAGACCTCAATATTGACGAAATCCGAAAAGCATTCGGTCAAATAAAAAAAGACGGAGTTCAGTAGTATAGAAATCATTAAAATTAAAGACTTATTCATCCTCTAGTTGTAGAATACTTTCACACCTGCAACCTGGGATCTTGAAGATGTTTATATAGGAAAAAGGAGATCCTATAGACTTAATATCTAAAACTACCCTCTCATCAGTCTGTCACACCTATATAAATTTAAAAAAATAATAATCACAGACTAAGAGAGAAAACTAGATTTTGATAGTCGAGTACAGCAGTTGGGATTTCGCTCGAGATTTGGTTCATCTGCCAGCAGGAGCGGACCCAGGATTTACTTGAGGAAGAGGCGCAAGAAGCAAATTTTGTTATATATTGTTTTTCCAAGGTTAATTAGGGTTAATATTTACATGTCTAGTATCCTACTATCCCCCCCATTTTATTATGTTACCTACTCTTGTGACTAAATTTATTCCTTTTTTATTTTTGCAATGCTCCCGAGTCCCCTGACTCATACTCTTACAAAGAGAGAACCACATATCATCCAAAGAGAAGAGAACCGTGGAATACAACAGGCTGGTTATTGTGAAGTCCGGAGAGTTCCTAAACCCCTTTGATCTAATCGAATATAGTGCAATCCGCAAAGCTCTTAACCAATGTAGCGTTTACTACAGTTTTACTCGTTTAATGCAGAATATACAGGGTGAGCCAAAAGTATGGAACCGTTGACTTACTCTTCAGGAATTAATTTTTTTGAAAAATGATAAATACAAAAGTTTTAGCATTTTCTCCTGGCTATCTATGACCATGACCTTGACCTTGACCATGATGGTCATATCGAGGTCAAATCCATTTTTTCAAATGAGAACCCCCATTTTTTATTCTGGTTTCGAAAAGAGCGGAAATAAAAATATAGCCTTGACCGCGACCGTGACCTTCAATGTCATTTCAAAGTCAACATGGTTTTTCCAAATAGAAATCCCTTATCTTTCAAATCGGATTGGAAAATAGCGGATAATATTACTTACGAAAATTACGTTGACGACGAACGACAAGCTCATCCGATTTTGCTGAAAATCTATTGATTCTTCAAATTTGAAAAAAAGCATTTGACCACCTCGATATGACCATCAAAGTCATGGTCAAGGTCATGGTTACCGTTAAATAGTCAGGCAAAAATTCTAAAACGTCTGTATTTATCAATTTTGAAAAAAATATATTTCTGAGGAATTATTCAAAGGTTTCATACTTTTGGCTCACCCTGTATATAAACCGTCTAAAGCTTTCCACAGGAAAGAGTAGTCTGCAAGGAGACATAATTTCACCCACTGTTCTGGACTAGGATTTAAGCAGCTAGAATGGAAATATGGAGGTGTAAACATTGATTACAAGACATTAAACAACTTGCGTTTTGCGAAGGACATCGTGCCGATGACAATTATGGAGTTCAAAAAGTGCTGACAGAAGTAATAAAGATAACCACGAAAGTAGATAAATACACAAGATACAAAAATATTGACCAATCTAATACTCGGAGATACGATCACACTGGGCAAAAAGAGACTAGAAGCCCTAAGAGAATGCAGAGATATATGTCACGACTAAAAAATCTTCAGACACCAGAACTACAAAGTATAGTCAAGAGCGATATTTCAGTGTGCGTAAAAAGCAATGTAAAATCAGTGTGTGCTCCATGCCATGAGACTCTTCGTAAGATGCTCAATGGTGGGCGTAAGACCACTTGATCACTAAAAAAATAGTGATCTCTGCAAAAGAACAGGAGTGAACCAAGAGAGTCAAATTAAATTGTTAATAAGCAGGAAATGTAGTTAGACCAAACGACGAGAGATAGATGAACAGACTGTAATAACAGCGATTTCGAAGCAATAAAAGGAGTATAGGAAGACCCCCCCTGAAGTAGGGGGACGATTTAGAGGAATAGAGAGTCAGGGGCTCATTATGGCATAGAATGACAAACTGTGGAAGCCAAAAGGGAATGCTTATGTCCAGCACTGGACAACGCTCACTGGATGAAAAAAAAATTCAACTCCACAAGGAATGCAAATACATTTAGGTTAAAGTAATCCATTCCAAAATAATTCCCATTTGAGATTATAACTTCATGATCGAGCTTCTTCCCATTACCGAGACACACCTGGATGGCGTTTAATTTTCTCAATGATACGACTTTAATGTCATCCATGTTTCCAAAACAACACCCTTTTAAGGTTTTCCTTATTTTTAGAACACAAAAGTCATTCGGAGTTATACATGGAGAATATTAAAGTCATATTATTAGTATAGTGTTGTTTTTGGTAAAAACTTGATAATCAGTCATGCAGAATGAGCAGGTGGATTCTTTTGGGACAAAAGCCATGTAATAGTACTCCTTATTCATTATTTGTCTGGGTGCTGTGAGTATAACTTTTACATTCAGCTGCACTTATTGATATTCTTTGGTCTTAGCTCTTTATGGATCTTTTATTGTGACGATTGGGTAATAGTTTTCTAATTTCATCCTAGTCGTTATTTGCTCAGCTGTTGTGACATGTTTCAGAAGTTCTACATCGCTGTTGATTTAATTTAGCTGTTACCGAGAAACTTGCATCTGCTACTTTTTTTTTTAATCAGTATAAATTCTATAACCAATAATGCTGTTACATGCTTCATTTCTGAAACATCCCAAAAAGTTCAAGGCATGAGCGAATTGAAATGCTAGCATCAATTTCTTTGAAAGTGATTCTGACATAATTTCTTTAATTTTTTTCACCATTTGGTCGGTTGTTAATGTGTTGCAGCAGTCAGTGCCCTCGTCGTCTTCAATGTATTCACCGTCTTCTTGCAAAAGCTTATGTCACCCTAACCCAAGTTTTACTCATAGGAGATTCACCTAAAACTATATTAGAATTTTTAGTATTTCCAGTCATTTGTTTCCTTATAGCAAAATTTAATTCCATATTTAATAGATATAAATTATTATCGATGGAACCAAAATCGTCACCCTTTTTGACAGCTGGCAACACACTAAACCTCCTATATAACCAGCAATGTGCAAATACCTTTTGGGACATATTGACTAACACAATAGTGGAAAAACGCGCATATTGAAGCAATGGAACACTCCTATGCGTTTTGAACGAGTTCTACAGCAATCAATGAGGTTGGAGTAGGATTATTAAAAACTAGAATATTAGTGTTTTCATCAAGAATATTGTAATGTGTAGGCTTTTTACGGGATAGTCTACTTTCCTCAGTTTCCAAATATCCCACACCAACTAACTTTGGTACCAGGTGGGAGAAAATTTAAAAAAATCACATGCAAATTGTTCTCCATTGCGCAATGCATAATGATATAAGATTGTAGGTTTCATGCTTTGTTTTTTGTTTTCTGATTCGGTCCCTTAACATTTTATTAGTAAACACAAGATTTTAAATACCCTCTAAACAAAAATCTAATGAATTAGATCTGGTGATCGAGCTGGTCATTTCACTGTTCCCTTTTTTTCCAATCCACTGATCTGGAAAGGTTCTATTTACAGGGAAATGTGGTGGTGCTCCATCCTGTTGAATCCAGTTTTTTGGTATAAATATATGGGTATCTGAATATCAGAAAAAAGTTGGGTCTAGTCAGCAATTAATGTCGAGGTCGAGGTACATGTTACTTTTAACAAAAAAGAAACAAATGATAGGTGTCGTGGGATACCTGGTTGAAAAGAAGTTCTTTTCACCCTATATTATCTATTAATTTATAGGCGCAACAAAAAAATTAAGTTGCATTTGAAAATAATTAATAAAAAATATGAGGCAGAATAATATAATTGAAAATTTTTTGAAAATAACAATTTTATTATTATGTATTTATTCTGTTTGGCCCCAATAATAGACAAGAAAACCGCAGGGTCTAAACTATGGGGAGTTCTAGAAAAACCCAACATAAGTATAACCCTCATAGATGCTATTAAAGAATTATACAGCGCAACAATCACAATTATTATATTTGTTTAATATATCACGAAACCTTAGGGATATGGAAGAAAAACATTATATTACAGGCTCTGTGTTCACATTAAATATCGTATGTGTGCATTTTTAAACAAATAATCTTAAAAAACAATTTTTGTTACATGAAAGGCTTTGTTTTGAAAAATGATATTGTTTATGGGAATATGTATCCAAGACGATTAATTTAAAGCACTCTTAGAAAATTTGCCAGATGGCCTATTATCTGTATTTTCTGTCGTTGAGCAAGAATGCCAGGTTAAGGAATTTTCCCCAATAATTAGGGAATTTTTGTGCCATTGGGGATATTTTGGGATATATATTTTTTGTGGATTTCTTCTAGGGAAAAAGTTATCTGGGCACAATGATAGTTTGTGCTTAAATATTGATAATTTTTCACATTATATATTCGGATAAATTTCTGTTATATACGTGGTATTTTGTAGAAGGTTCGCTAAACTTGGAGAGCAGATAGGTGGGCTCATGTTCTATATTATGTAGCCCATATAACATTTAGATATCTTAAGTTTTTTTTTAATTTAATTTATTTTTTCTAAATTCTCATTTACATTTTACATTTACATTTGACCAGTTGTAACTTTTTTATTTTTCACTGCATCTTCACCAAATAAACTTAAATCTAATCTATGATGTTTGTTTGCTCATCTGCATTTGATATTTGACACAAATAATTGACTGAAAAAATTATATGAGTCCGCTAATGGCGAGGTTCCATAAAAAAGTGATTAAGTTTAACAATTTATCACATTACAAAAAAAAATTAGAAGCACATCGAGAACTTCGAATGCATACAAAAACTTGTCTACTTCAACCTCTTTCCAACCATATATCACACTTATTGGAAAGTAATCACTTGCCATTTGTGGACTCATATAATTTTTTCAAACAATTATTTGTGTCAAATATCAAATGCAGATGAGCAAACAAACATGTTAGATTAGATTAATTGATTTGGTGAACTTGCAGTGAAAAATAAAAAAGTTACAACAGTTCAAATGTAAAAATCTGAGAATAAAGAAAAAAAAATTAACAAAAAAACAAAAACCGTAAGATATCTAGATGTTATATGAGTTACATAATATGGCACATGAGCCGACCTATCTTCTCTCCGAGTTTGGCGAACCTTCTACAAAACAACCTGGATAACGTACTTTTTTCGATAGTACTTTGTAATATAATATCTGTTATATACATTCACAATTATTAAAAATTACTGTGTCTGCATAAATTTTATTTTATTAGACTTGCTGAATGTGTATACAATGTACTCAAAACAGGCTTGGGAATATTACCAAGTTTTGATATAAGATATCTACTGTATCAATATTTACACGTCCCAGATGTTACTCAAAAATTAATGTGTTGCTTACAATATAGTTTACGTTATGAGATACGCTGAAGAGCAAAAAAGTTATCTCAAAGTACCAAAGAAATTGATATTCCATTCGTAGGAATTTTAACTGGCGACCGTCCAAAAGATTATAACGGAAAGAAATATTTTTGTTCTTTTGACCGAAAATATTTCTTTTGTTATTAACTTTTGTTAATTGTGTTCACTTTATTTAAACTGTAATAACACTGGTTTCTGATTTTTCGATTTACCAAATACGAAAGTGAACCAGATTTAGAAATGTTCACTATCCTGACCAGCAATTTTCTCCTAAACTACTGGACGGAAGAGCTTGAAATTGGGTATCAATGTATAGTTTGGTGACTCAATCAGGAGTACATATCCTAAAACAATAAATTTTGATTTTAGGGGTACTTCTGGAGGGAAAAACTAAAAAAATCGACCATTCCCTCCCTGATCTCCGAAACTACTGAACCTAAAATTTTGAAAAAAAATAGGCAATATAGAACGTTGCCCGAACTTTACTGAAAAAAATAAGGAGAAACCATTAACACTAATTTTGGGGGGCAAATTATATAATTAAATGAAAATTTAAAAATAAAAAAAAATTACAAACGCATCACCGAAACTATAAAACGTAAAGTTTTGAAAAAAAAATAGAGGTATAGGTTCTGGTCTGAAGTTTACTGGAAAAATAAGGAGAAACCTCTACTTTTAATTTTGTGGGGCAAATTACAGAATTAAATGGAAAATATAAAATTAAAATTGTTTCTAACCTATCATGTTATATATCAAATGAAAGGGCGCATTATGACGAAAACAAATATATTTTTTTCATATTGTTAAAATAGATTAATTAGAAGACATTAACAAAAATATAAAAATTTTTGCCCTTCCCCCCCTCATCTCCAAAACCATAAGGTGGAAAATTTTGATAAAAAATGGAGGTATAGCTCCTCACCTGAACTTTACTGGAAAAATAAGGAGAAACTCCTAATATTCATTTTGAGGGGCAAATTATAGAATTAAATGGAAAGTAAAAAATTATAATTGTTTCTAACAGATCATGTAATATATCAAATTACAGGGCTCATTATGACGAATACAATTGTATTTTTATATTTTTTTTAAAATGAAAATTGTAAAATATATTTAAAAAAATACTTAAAAAAAATATCCATTCCTCTCATTATTCCCCACACTATAAGACCTAATTTTTTTGTTTAGAGGAAAAATATGAAGAAATCTCTAATATTAATATTGGGGGCCAAATTATAGAATTAAACAAAAAATAAAAAAAATATTTTTTAACGCATCATGCAATACATCAAATGAAAGGGCTCATTATGAGGAATACAAATATATATTTTTTAGATTTTTTAAATTAATTGTTTACAAGATATTAACATAAAGATATAAAATATTTTCATTTCTCGCTTTATTTCCGAAACCATACTACCCAAAATTTTGAAAATAATTACGGGTACTGGGGCTCATTTGAAATTTATAAGAAAAAATATTAGAAAACCCCCATAGTAATTTTCGGGACAAATCATACAATTAAATGAAAAATAAAAATTCAATTTTCAAATGTATCATGTAATATATCAGATAAAAGGTTCATTATGTAAATTACAAATCTATCATATTTTTAAATAATTTGTTTAAAAGATATTAATAAAAATATTAAACATCGACTTAATTCCCACTTTAGAAACTACACTATTTAAATTTTGAAAAATATATTTTATTTGTATTTTTGTATAAATTTGAATAACAGATTTAATAATTTATAATTTAAAACTTGACCTATTTTGCCCTTTATCTTCCAATCTACAGAGCCTCAAAACTCAGACAGTAGATTATAAAAGTTTATTAGTAAAATAAAACTCTAATGTTAATTTTTGGGAGTCAAATTAGAAAATTAAATACTAGTATTCTGATAAAAATCAAGCGAATCCTGAAGCAGATAAAATAAAAAGTCTATTTGTTGAAAATCAAAGTGTATATTTTTTATAAATTTAAACGCTTCCTTTAAAAGATATTAGGGTATATATAAGAAAATGAACTCATTCCATGCTTGTCTGAAACTGGAATATTAGAATCTTGAAGGTGGTACGGAACCCTTAGTATGCGAGTCCAACTCGCACTTGACCAAATTGTTTTCTATGCTATTTCAGTACCGAAATTTGAAGACAAAGTTTTGCTCTAACAGTTTGGTTTACTCCTTAATGATGACAACTTAGAGTTGTTGAAACGGCGTTGAGTGTTTAAAATAAAGGTTTGGTGTTAGGGTGCAAAACTGTGTTTTTACATTTGTGACACACCAAAGGTTCCACGGTATTTCCATTACAGAAATTTGTTTTTAAAAAAATTATTTGGTTACATAATTTTTTGGGGATTTGTTCTAAAAAGGCCTAAATCTGGGGATTTTAAAATTTTATTGGGACTATGAAGCCGATTGATCTGGCTACCCTATCGTTGAGCATTCACAAATTAGAAAAGTTGATATTGATGCTATTAAATTCTATTATTAATCTAAATTAATTATTTTATTTTGCAGTACGCCGGTATCTTGATTATACTTTTCATAGCTCAAATCGTCCTCGGTGTTTTGGCATTCCTAGCGATAAGAAATGGTGACAATGAACTCGAAACAACAATTCGCAAGCACTTGAATACTCTTTATGAGAACAAAAATAATACAGAGGAAGGTGATATTATCAACGCTCTCCAGAAAAATGTAAGTATAATAGGTAATAAAATATTTACATCTATACAGGGTGTTTCAAAATATCTGCCTCACAGCTTGGTTGGAGATTAGGAAAAAGTTCGTATAAACGTATTTGAGGAAAGGCAATAATACAATAATTTACGCCGTGGTCGACTTTGCAATTTATATTTGAAAAAAATACAAAATTTTTTATCTATTGAATTATTTGGCTAACTTACTACACTTTAGGAGCCACATAATCGCATAATTTGTTCCTAAATGATAAATCAGCCTATTTGTGATTTATTAACATATATAATTTTGAATTGCCAACAATACAATATATACAGGGTGTCTCACATATTAAGTGATAAAATGCTATCTAAGAAACAGTATTTCTTACCGTTCTCAAGTTATATGAGGAAAACCAATAATATCATTTTTTGTTTTTTGCGTATACTACTTTTATTTTAATGAATATCAAAAAATGTTAAAATAAACAGTTTTTGGACATGTACTTTTACACAATAAGGCTTCATCAAATCTTCACTGCTACGTTTCGTTTGTTCTGGGCCGTCATCAACTATTTTCTTTAAATACTGCCCTGCACTTTTTTGTTAGAATGTCGATAGAGCACATAAAGGCCACTACATTGATATATCATATATTAAGTTGAATAGGATTTTTTGAGAGAGAAAATTTTGCATGACAAGGAAGCGATGTATTTGAAAAAATCGAAAATATCAAAAAATGTCAGCTTTTGTTTTTAGTAAATTAAGTAAAAGTTGGTGAAATCAAGAAAAACATAGATTCGCGTTGATGACTTCTTATCTTAAAACATATGTTTATGAAATTTGTAGGTATGTCGAACGATAGCCTCAAAGTTCTAGAATATTGCTTTGGTGCTGTTCAAATTTCAAATTGTACAAAAACACTGACCATTGAATCCGGGTGACCGCTTTTGTGTTGCGAAATTATGAAACTTTGGTCTCTAATAATTTTTTAATTTTAAAAATTACTTTTTTTGACGCCATTTTGTAGGCATGTGCTATAGTAAATTTAATGATCTAGAATATACAAATCATAGATGAGCTATTCACAAACACGCAGTCACCAGACCCTTTCCCTCTGTGAAATCAATTATGCATTGTACTTATTTTTGTTTTAAATTGAATTGTTGCTAAAATACTGAATATTTTATTATGATATTTTTTACGTTAATTTAACAAGTAAAGAACTATTTATTTAAATAAATATTATTGCTTTTCCATCTTCTTTTTGGTCGTATTCTCATGAATGAGGAATTGTGATCTCATCAAATCAGATACATTTATTTATTTCAGTTTTCCATGTTTGTCGGTCCATTGCTTTTCCATAGAATTAATTAATAATTGTCTAAATTATACTTTTTGTTATTTGCATTTGTCGATTTTGTTCTATAGATCTTGCTATTACTTAGAATACTTGCATTCACATGTTTACATTACAACTTATAGTTAAAACGTTAATCAAGGAAAATTCATGAATTTTAAATTACTTTTATTTTTCCATTTACATAGCTTTACCGTGCAAAAAAAAGGAAAAAAATTATACGTTTTCTTGTCATTGAAAAAAATATATTCAGGCTAAAAGCAGGACCTTACTAAAATTTTTACTCTCATGATTATTTTTTCTCCCACAACATCGTGTAAAACTTAAATGTATTGGTCTTTCAATACTTTATCGATGTTCTATCAAAAAGTAAAGCTCCATATTAAAAAAAAGTTGATGATGGTCTAGAAGAACCGAAAACAGAAGATTTGATGATGACGTTCTGCTGTGTAAAAGTATTTGTCAAAAACCTTATTGCTTTACTATTTTTCGATATTCTTTAAATTAAAAGTAGTAGAGGAAAAAAAACAAAAAATGACATTTTTGGTTTTCCTCGTATAACTTGAGAACGGTAAGAAATAGCGTATTTTTGCATTAAGTAGTAGAATTGTATCTCTTATCGTTTCTTAGATAGCGATGTTATTCCTTCATAAGAGACACCCTGTATACATGGACCCCGGTAGCGCAAAGGGAATGTGCTCAAACCTATAAATTTTCAGCAAATTGGAGGCTAAAATCGAGTTTGGTACCCGGGTTCGAATCTCATGCCACGGTTTTGATTAAATAAAAAGTCGTGATGTTATCTCGGGGGTAGGATCGTTTCTGGTAACTGGCAAAATCCATGAGAAGGAGAACCATTGCTCCTTACCAATCCACATTGAGGCAGCGTGGTAAGGTATGCCTCAAAACATGCCGAATTACAAAACGCACGGCATTGTACCCAAGTGGGTAAGAAATTCTACACCTCAAGGATTCTGGGGGAGACAAAAATTCCACACCACTACCTCTAGTAACATATAACTGTCGAAGACTCTCGAAGTAAGCTAGAATTGCAGAATTAGGACAAGATAGGAGGAAAAAAGACAAAGTAATAACAATTGGATCAGGCACCCTCCTATACCACCAAGTAATACCAACTGGAAGCGGTTCGTTATCCATAACAGATGGACCGATAAAATCATACGCGTGTCCGGAACATCAGACATCGCTGGTCTAACATTGTCACTTTAGGAAAAACACTCTATTCAAATAATACAAGTTTACACCCCAACAAATAGCCAATCTGGCGAAGAAGTCGAACAATTATACAACGAAATCAAAGAGGCACTAGTCATTTCAAAAACATCATCGGTGACTTCTGGGATATGTCGATGACATTGCCAATAACACAGAAGAACTACAATATTAAATCAATAGTCTTAACAGTGCAAGTGAGGAAATAGGCCATAAAATAAATATAAGGAAAACGAGATTAATGTACAACGAAATAGTAGACACGCAAGACGTTACAATAGATAACACAATTATGGAATTCGTAGAAGAATTTACAGGGCTTGCATTCGAAAACTAGCCACCCAAAATATTTTTTAAAATATCTTTAAAAGAAAAAGACAAGAAACACGCGCTCTTCGCAATGGGTATTTCAGTGTGCTTTTGGTTGGAATAATATAATTTATTCTGCATATATTTAATACTTATTAAGTATATGATGTTCTGCAGCACATTTTTTAAAATGGTTTGGCACTGTGCGATACCGAATTATTATATCCAACAACAAAAATCCATATAAATCTAGTTATACTCAATTGGTATTTTTTGCGGGTTTGAATGTATTTGAAGGAGATGGATGTGTTATTAGAGAATATCCTTAATTCGTATTGCCCAGAAAACTAGGAACACAATCTTTTTGTGTTACGGAAATCTAAACTTTGTGATAAAATAACTACTTTAACAATAACTTTTAATAGTCCGTTCTTGTTCCGAAAAGTACCTAAATGGACGTTTTTCAATAAAGTGTGTATACCTTTAAAAAATGATTCCGATGTTCTAAACTGTTTTTCCATGAGTTTTCATAAACTGGTTCACCCCTGGGTTTGGGCTTGACGCTGAATTTTGGGACACGTTCAATATGCTGTCAAGCTTGTTCTAACACCACTTTACATTTCAGTTTGAGTGCTGTAGTATCGATAGAGGAAACTATACGTTGGTTGACAACGGTAACAATACAATCTTAGCATCGTGCTGTTCTAGTAATGCGGTTAGCTGTACTGTAGGGGCTGAGGATCAACACCAAGACGGCTGTTTGCACAAACTGCTGGAATTTTTGGAAGAAAATGTAAAAATTATTGGCGGTATAGCTATTGGGTTTGCAGTTTTTGAGGTGAGTTTAAGTTAATGCACAATTTTAATTATTTGGATTCAAAATTCAATGCTCAACATTTAGTTTATCACTATTAAATATAATAGCTTATTTGTAGGTTTCTTGGATTACAAAATATATAATTTTTGGAAAAGAGTAATTCACAAAAAGTCATTGATCTACTAATAATAATGTTCAATGGAATTATTATCATGATATAGTCCTAAAACCTAAAACTTAACACTTATACGCTGTCCATTCTATTTCAGGCTTTCTGAATTCAGGTACGGTTTCAACTCATTTAATCTCCCACATATCCTGCAAAAAACTCTCTTGAGTTTTCATGCTCTGCCGGCTGGTTCAGTGTATTTTTTCGTTACTGTTTGTGATAAAGGTTGGATTTTCAATAATGTCAAGAACTTGATCTGAATAATGCAACTTTTAACAGAAATAACAGGTATTATAAAATTCACATGTAAACAAACCACACTGTTTGGTGAAAATGCAACACTTTTAAATCTAATGAAACTTGGTATTACACTAACCTTTTACAATATTCAGTTCTATTTATATACATCATTAGGTTCATAGTCCAGTCATTTAAGACATTTTAAACCCCAATCTGCAGAAAAATTCCTAGTGAGGTGAATTTTTGTATACACCTTCATTACGGTGTTGTAATGAAGATGTGAAAAATCAACATTGATATCGGGCCAGCTAAAAAAGTTATAAAGGTCAAAAGGTCACGAAAATCAGTTTTTCGTAAATATCTCGCGAACTATTGCTCAGAGGACAATAGAGGTCATCATAAAAATTTTTCATCTTGAAATTCTCTACAAAAATTGCCTCTTAAATCAACCGTTTTCGAAGGAGAGCGCTGAGAAAGCGACTATATTATGACAATCCACTCGGTTCCACACCATCTTCGCGGTAGAATGCAAGGCATACATGGTTTCCCCCGTTGGCATAATCCAAGATATGTAAAAGAGTTTTTTTTAGTTTAGAGTGAATAATTTTTTATTTGAATACTGATAAATACAGAAAAAATAGACTTTAATATAGATTTTTTTTTCATTCATTGTCGATATATTCAGCTTCTGTATCATTAACAGTTGCTGACAAAAAGTCCAGTGGACTTATTCCTATATTTAAATTGACATTTTCATCAGTGTTTTCTGAATGATCTTTGTGGCATATTTTTCAATGTATGCTGTATATTCCAAACGTTTCGGGGTCTATCCATAGTTTCTTAACCATTGACAACGGGGTCTGACCTAGACCCCGAAACGTTTGGGATATACAGCAATTTTCTTAACTGTGGTGTTATTTCCCAAGAAGTACTCAGAGATCTTCCTCATTGGTTGACTCTGCGTTTAAGCATGACTGGCCACAGCAATGTCCACAAACTTTTCAACATCTTAATCCAATTTTTTTACATCCACATTTGCCACCACAACCTTTTGTACAATTACAAAAGATTGTGTTCAGTAGATCATCGGGTGCTGGTGGTTGTTATTGGCTGTAGTGTAAGCAAATTATTGTTAAAGATTTGCTTTTCATTGTAATTACAATGTTACTTCCATATCGAGCAATCAATTTTTTTATTGTTGTTTTATCGTCTGGAACGTAATCTTTCATCACATCTTTTAACTCAGCCAATGTGAATTGATAATCGTCATTACTTTCGATGTAATGAAAAACATTCTCCATGGCAATTCTAATATTTTCATCCAATGGACGGCCTGTGTCACTCTTTCTACTCATTAACCAAAAATTAGAGAAACATTTATCATGATATTTTCTGAAGGATACTTGTGGCATATTTTTCAATGTCTAAGTGTTTATTGGGAAATAACACCACACTTTAAAGGAAATTGCTGTATATTCCAAACGTTTCGGGGTCTAGGTCAGACCCGTTGTCAATGGTTAAGAAACTATGGATAAAAGAGGCACAATTCTAAGATGTAAATTAAAATATTTGACAATGTGTATTATTTGATTTTTGACGTAACTAAGAGAATTTTATTCGCTTTTGTAATATACAGGGTAGCACAGAAATTTCTAAAGATCATATAATCATAAAGTTCCTTGAAGTCAAATTGGAAGAATTTCTTATAAGATAGTGCATTCGCCAAAAATGCGAGCAAAGAACTTTGTTGATTCAGTGATCCCATTAAAATCATAAGGGAAAACCTAGGAAAAACCAACATCGTTTAAACTTCACCAAGCAACACTGACTCCAAGATAATCACATTAATACAATAACTATACCATACATACAGGGTCTATCAGAAAGACTAAAAAGAGTGGGAAACAGATATAATATCAATTAAAACAAGAAATACACTAAAATCAATTATATCAAAAACCAAACCAAATAACACAACTCAAAATACAAAAAATTGCATTTATAAAATCCCGTGTGAATGTAATAAATTCTTTACTGGAGAAACCTCTAGACCTCTGAATGTTCGAATAAACGAACACAAAAATTACATAAAAAAACGACAATTTGAAAAATCCAAAATTTGTGAACATGCTTGGGACCTTGGTCATAAAAATTCAGTTATATTACACAAAGAAGAACACAACACCAAAAGAAAACTAAAAGAGTCTGCTTTAATTTTGTTAAATGAAAACGATTGTGTCGCTAATACTCTCTTCGTAGGAATGTCAGTCGTTCCTTGGTTGCCGATGATTACGCAAGACAATATGATATTATGGTCATGTCCTTGTGAACATATCCAATATCGGGATATTGTTTCATGGTTTTTCATCAGGTTGCGCTTCCCACAATATGATTTTAATGAGATCCTCTCGAATCAACAAAGTTCTTTGGTCGCATTTGGCGAATGCATTGTCGTTATAATTTGAAGAGTCGCACCTAGGAGCGCCACATAAAGTTCTGAAGATCTCCGACATCTCAAGGATTCTTCCAATTTGAAAGGAATCTTTATGATTATATCATCTTTAGAGATTTCTGTGCTACCCTGTATATTACAAATAAAATTCTCTTAGTTACGTCAAAAATCAAATAATAAACATTCGGTCAAATATTTAAATTTACATCTTGGAATTGTACCTTCAAATTTAATCCGTAGTTTCTTATGCCATTGACAACGGGGTCTGATCTAGACCCCGAAACGTTTCGAGAGGAATATACAGCAATTTCCTTTAAAGTGTGGTGTTATTTCCCAATAAAGCGCACTTAGACATTTATCATGATACTTAGCTTCGACAGACACTAACTCATACTCAAAATTCACACGCTCCTTTACACTCCTTCCATTTTTATCACGGCGCCTCTACAGCTTTTAATACTGTGCCTTTAAATCACTTCTCTAATAACGCCTCAGTATTTTTGTCTCTTTTTCTTTCAGTTACTTCATTCGCTTCTTATTCACAAAACAAACATATTTTTTTGAAGTCAAAAGAGCTAATTCTTTTCTTAGGCGGAGATGTTGATGTACTCGATTCTTCTTGGCGTCGTTTAAAGGCCGCAATACTCAAATTGCTCGTACAATTTTTACGACAATTACTATAAACATTCACAAAAGTCACAGTACTTCAATATGACCATCACCTCTAGCCATATTAGCATTTTTTAATGTTTGTAGAACAGCACTACTACTTCACGGAACGGGTCCGATTAGCGGAATTCCTTACATAAAAAACATGTGTGCATTCTCATTATGAAAATCTGTTCAAGAGCATGAAACTACTAAAACAAGATATCTTAACATCTTCAAGAAATAATTTTCAGCAACATAGTCGAACAGCAATAGCAGGTATAAAGGGACGGGTCTAGGAATAATAAACATCTGCCAGTGGAGGTCGTTTGTAGAATATACAGTAGATTTTCCTAAGTTCCCAAACCTCTATAATATATGTATAATTTTCACGAAACGACCAAGTATCAGATAGAAGTTTTGAAGACATTTATAAATATGAATAAAACGCAATAGAGTATACAATACCGTATGTGAGTGCATTCTAGACGCTTTCTCAGCGCTCTACTTCGAAAACGGTTGATTTTACAAAAAAAAAGCAACAGGCATTTTCAAGATGAACAATTTTTATAACTTCTATTGACCTCCGAGCAATAGTTCGCGAGATATTTGCGAAAAACTGATTTTCGTGACCTTTATAACTTTTTTAGCCGGCACGATATCAATGTCGGTTTTTTACCTCTTCATTACAACGCCGTAATGAAGGTGTATACAGAAATTCAGCTAACTTAGAATTTTTCCGCAGATGAAACCTTAAATGATTGGATTATCAATCCACTCCAGTCTTCAATTTAAAGTTTCGGGCCGATTTTTTCCTTCTTCCACTCTTTAAATCTCTGCCGTTTAGTAGCCTGCCTATTTCACTCAATTTGCATGAAAGAAGGCGATGGTTGCAAAAGGGGGCAGTTCGTGCACGTGTAGAATAACATAACCCCTCTGGTGTGACTACAAAAATTGTTTGACTGTCAATTTTTCACTAGAGAGCTAAAAAAATACTGAACAAGTCATATATTGGAGTGGTTACCACATTCCAAGTGATCCGGTGATAATTTTAATACCATATTCGTACTTAGCGAGTTCAAAAACACTCTGAAAATAATTTTCATCTAATTATCTTTTTAAATTTACGAGATATAAATTTGGGGTGAAAAAGAGTAGTTTCCACCCCTTAGGCTGTATTTCACGTAAACGCGATATATGCGTTTTGGGAGGAGCAATGTTCAATGCGGCAGCGGCAAACTATCAAACATAAGAATAATTCATTTTGTCCTTACAGTAAACTAAATTTGTACGATTCCAGCAATTTAAATCGGACCGCCCGCACCGCGCAAATCGTGTTTACGTGGGATACAGCCTTTAGCCGTGTCCAACGTCACGCGATTTGCGCGGTGCCGACGGTGCGTGCTACAATTAAAAACATAAAAAGAATTCATTTCGTGCTTACTGGGAAATAAATTCGTGCGATTGTAGCGATTTTGTGTTGTCGCATCGTCCAATTGGTTTGTCTTAGCTTTTAGTAGAAGTTTATAATTGTCACATTGACGTATCGCGCCGCCCACACCGCGCAAATCGTGTTTACGTGGGATACAGACTTTAGCCGTGTCCCACGTCACGCGATTTGCGCGGTGCCGACGGTGCGTTCGACAATTAAAAACATAAAAAGAATTCATTTTGTGCTTAACTGGGAAATAAATTCGCGCGATTGTAGCGATTTTGTGTTGTCGCATCGTTCAATTGGCTTATTTTAGCTTTTAGTAAAAGTTTATAATTGTCACATTGACGCATCGCGCCGCCCACACCGCGCAAATCGTGTTTACGTGGGATACAGCCTTTAGCCGTGTCCCACGTCACGCGATTTGCGCGGTGCGGACGGTGCGTTCGACAATTAAAATCATACAGTCATTTCTACGGGATGCTGCTGGGTCAGATTTTTTATTGAACGGATATTAAATAGAATTCAAAAGCTTTCAAGTTTCTATCTTCAACTAGTCAGAAACGCATATTGATTATGTTCATCGAGAGGTTAAAAATGTAGGAAATAAATGGGGTTTTTAATTTTTTAGTAAGGAAAAAAATATCTAAAAAAGCTCTAAAGAAAAAGTCATTAATGGTTAAATATTTCAACTATTACAAAAATACCATAAAGTTCTTTTTCAAAAAGTGTATAAGCATTGACAAATATTCACTAAGTTTGGCTTCTTAAGCTTAATATACAAGGAAGTCATTTTGAGGACGTTCCTGAGATTTACGGTAATTTAGAAGGCTATATGTACATTTGAAAAAAAAAGAAGCAAATAACACTTTTCGTTTTCTTTCAGTTGGTTGGTGCGATTTTGGCTTGCTATTCAAGAAATAGTTCTGGTAACAGCAAATGGTAATCACTGGGTTAGTTACCTTATCAAGACGAATCAGTTGAAGAATCTTCTGTATTTATAATTGTTTTTATATTTCAATGCTGTTAAGTATTTAATTAATAAATAAATAATAAATTAATAAAAAACAAGGTAAACATTAATTAAATAGATGTAAATATATAATGAAAATATGTTATGTAATAAATATATATTAAAACTTTTATCTTTCCTGTGAAATGAAAGGATGAAATGTTAGTATTTTTGTTAACATAGTCTTTTACTTATGTTTCATATTGTAATAAAAATTACATTTAAATATATTTTGTAACAGTTTAGAATCCTGGGTCACTAAAAGCAGACATATAGCAGATTATACCATCTTCAGGAACTGACTGACTGCGGTAGAAAAGTGATGGAGCCGTTTGTCTGAATTTTACTTTCTTGTTTCCTTCAATCCAAGCCATATTGTCATCATTAGCTACTAGAACTTCTGGAGGCGGAATGCTATTAAAAGGGTCTTTAATTTTCTGACACTGAAGCATTAGCAGAATAAACCACATGTACTCATTCCGAATCTCTTTCTCATCCATTGTTTTGTCAAGCGTCAGTAATTTGTAGAACCACGCAGCCATTATCTTCCGATCGTTTGGAGGTAAAAGTTGCGACAGTGCCTTAGCAAGCATGCTGTTATAAAAGAAGTTTTCGTCTAAAGGATGTGACATACTGGAATTTAGATGTTGCTAACCTAAAGAAATAAATAAATTTTATTTATTTCTACAAATTACTGACGCTTGACAAAACAATGAATGAGAAAGAGATTCGGAATGAGTATATGTGGTTCATTCTGCTAATGCTTCAGTGCCAGAAAATTAAAGACCCTTTTAATAGCATTCCGCCTTCAGATATAGGGCCCTTAAGGGATATTGTGCCGTCAAAATTTTATGAAGAAGTTCTAGTAGCTAATGATGACAATATGGCTTGGATTGAGAAACCCGCTGAAGAAGACAAGAAGGTAAAATTCAGACAAACGGCTCCAGCACTTTTCTACCGCAGTCAGTCAGTTCCTGATGATGCTATAATCTGCTATATGTCTGCTTGTAGTGACTGAGGACTCTAAACTGTTAACATAGTCTGTCCTCTAATTATAATATTTGCGATCATTTTAAATGTAATAATGATCACATAATTGTTGTAATTTTTCTCGACTCGAGTAATTAGCAGTAAAAAATGTCAATTTTAATATGTATTAGAAATGAATGTAAGATCACTATATTGCTTTCCACACAACTGTGAGATAATATGATAAGAAAATCGAAAATAAAATTTTGTTTGATTAAAAATGTTTAAAAATCATAACATATCGGTGGGGTAGTCGTCCAATAGTCCGTGGACGAAAGATTGTGGCTATACTGGAATTCCGAGACATATACGGGGTGATCCATATTGGGGATTGGAGCTATATTTTTTGAAATGTATATTATTACATATTTGGATTCAACTCGCAATTTTACTAAGACTTTATTCAACATACATGTTATTTGAAATGCATCGTTGAGAGGTTATTCTATATATTTTTTAAAATATTGACATCTGGAAACAGGTGAATATTACAGCTGTCTACTATCATGGGAGGCTTCAATTGGGGGAAACTATTAGTCACGATCTATACTCCCAAAAGCCAGAATGACAAAGACGAACTCATTTAAATGCGGCAGTTTCTTCAGAAACAAGAAATCTAATTGATTCATGCTTTTTGTGTGATTTCTTATTATTCATAAAATGTTTTTGATCTTAGAAGGCCATTCCGGGTCGGAAACTTCTGTGTGCTAGTTTCCTTGAAAATCCTAGATGTCGATTCTGACATCTTGCGTCTACATATTTGTTAAACACTTAACTATAACTCTGCTCCACTCTATAGTTCAAATATCTTATCTGTGCAATTCATGGACTAGGCTACATAACCATTTTTCGGATTTTTTTTAACAATTCTGGTAAGCAGAATTTGTTTCCATTTTATATTTCAACCACCCCTTAAAAGTTGCATTTTTTTCTAGCAATATTTTAATCACACTGTATAACTATAACTTTACTTCTTCCCATGTTTTAGATATTGCATATATGCAACTACTCATGTTCTATCCTACAACATTTTTCGAACATTTTTTTATCCACCCGGTTTAACTATAATTCTACTCTATTTCAATCACCTAGTATATGCAACTACTTCTCGGCCACCCAGTATAACATTTTTTATGTCACCTTGTATAACTATAAATTCATTAAATCCCACAATATATTACTCCAAAACTGCAACTACCACCCCGTATATGCTGCTGCTTATTGTTCATACAATATATATTTTTTAAAACTCAACTATTACTCTACTCTATATTTCAACTATCCCATGTGTGCAACTGATTATGAGCTACGCTATTTCACAATTTTTCCTCATATTTTTTGAACCACAGTATAATTTCTCTCCACATTTCATTTAAACCACCTTTCATTTTTTACCTTCATCTAAACTTGTTTGAATCACACTGTGTAATATTACTTTACTTCTTCCCTCATTTTAGGTACTCCATATGTGCAACGGCTAATGTTATACCCTTACCACAAAATTTTTTAAACAATTTTTAGCTAACTTATACAATTATAATTCTACTCCACCCGTTTTATGCAAGTATTTATGGCTCATTCAATATAACTTTTATAGGCATATTAATTCATTTAAGGTTTCTTTTCGGTTTTCTTTAGTAACAGGACAGCTTGAATGTTGGGTAAGACACCACCCTGTGAAATTCTACGTCGTTTCTGATGGCGAGTTGTAAATAATACGGGTCTTCTTGTTATCACGTCCAGCATTACCGGCCAACTTCAAAGGCCAAATATTCCATAACAGCTCCTAAATATACTGGTCCACCGGCGCCGACGTGTTCGCATAATTTTCTTTCCTTAATAAACGATGAATACGGCCTACAGGAAACTGTAAACCGGCACGGCTGGATCGTGATTTTGCTTTTATTTAACTTTTCCACCTTTTCCATGGCCAGACACATTGCTTGGTTAAGAATTAAATACCAAAAAACTAGACAATGCGAAAGTAAAAACAACTCACTGCTTCGAGTGTGCGATTCGATATGAGTATAACCAAATCCACTCCACCTTATTTCAAACACATCGCATATATGCAGCTGCTTATCTCGTATGTGGAACAGTTTGTAGATCATAACATTTCCTTATAATATTTTTTAACTCACCTCTATAGCTGGACAGTTATACTCCGCTGCATATTTCAACCATCCTATATGTGCCACTCTTATTTTATATTCACAAGATATAAGAGATTTTTTTTAACCACCCTATAAATTATAATACCACTCCATCTTATATTTCAATCACCCTGTATAAAAAATATAAAAACTCAAGAACATAAATCAAATATAATTCTATAGTACCCTTACTTCAACCACATTGTATATGCAACTACTTATGAGCCAAGCAATATAACATTTTGTTATCAACCACCTGGTATATGCTACTATTTACGGTCCACCCATTTTGAACCACGATGTATAATTTCCATTCCCCTAATACCCCTATGGGTTACAGGGCCGGATCCAGACACCCGGTTGAGGTGGGGGCGATCCTATAGTAAATTTACTTCAATAAAATTTTTAACCCAGATTTCTTGGTTACTTTTATGTTTTTTGGGGCAATAACACCACAATAGAAATAAAACGACGTATATTGCAGGAATACCAAACGTTTCAAAGTCTATTCTGACTTCGTTGTCAATGACTTTATATTTATTGATGTAGATTGCAAAATGAAAATTTGATTTCTTGGGTTATGACATTAAAAATAGTCGTTATGAGGTTTAAACCCATAGAATTACCTTCTTCTTGGCTCTTAGAGCTAGATTACCTAGTTTTAATAGTAAATTTACTAACTTTGAGGCTCTCGGTGGGGGCGATTGCCTGCATCGCCCCCGCTCCTTGGATCCACCCATGGTGGGTCATCTAACATAAGCCGATTTCTAGAGATCTACCGGTTATAATTGTTCCTAAGTGGTTTGATCCAAACACATTCTAGCGGTCTTGGTTAATACCAATGACATCACGAAAACGTCACAAATGAGCCCTTTATTACGTCATTTGTTTGAAATATCTTCAACCGGTAATAACCCAAAGCAGTAGTTGTTTTTGATAGTCTATCTCTTTCTTAAATGACATTTTAGGTTATGTATTTAGTTTTATTTCTAATACATATAATATTTTAATACAAGAAAATTAATATTAATTTAGATACAATGTTTGGAGAGCTATTACAATTGTAATCTATGTTTTACATTTTTGGAAATTTGTTAGACAGTTACACCAATATGTTTATATTTAAGCTAAATCTACAACATGTAAATTTCATCTTATCACTTGCTTATTAAACTATCTTGAGTAGCCATGTACCACAAGAATATCAATATTTGAATACTAATATCAATGGGATGATGTCCTCTACTATATTTATTGTACAACACCTTATTTTTGTCAGTTATAACAACAGCTTCAATTAATTGTTCAAAAGTTTTTCTCTGCATTCTAAATAACTTGAAAAATGATAACCGTTATACCTGAGCTGTCAGGTCTCTGGATTCAGCTGTTTTGGAATCATGGAATGTTCTGTTGTAAAAATGCAGGCTATATATTTATTTAAATTATATGTAAACAAAAAAACTATACAGGTAAAAAGTTCAATCTTCATAATCAAAAAATAAGCCACCACAAATATTTAATAATAAATTTCTGTCCATTTTACCAAAATTATCACTTCAACGATTAAATAACCATTATTATTATATAATTAAACAAAAATAATTAAACATATGATTTTGACGTTTCCCGGTTGAACCAAATTGCATTCTAGCGAATCAGTTTCGGTTCTACTTTCAACTCATGTAACTTTACTCCGCTCTATGTTTCACCTATCTTATATATCAATTCATTTTTTTATAATCCAAACATGTTAATTGGCGAATTCCGAATTTTCAATAAAAGCTAAGCTGATACAACTATCTAATATTTGGTGCGTTCGGTGAAACCAATAGAGCAATTGTGTGTTACCCAATACCGTAGAAGTTTTTTAGCTATTTATACCGTTTTTGTCAATGTAGGGAGATAAACAATACCAGATTTTAAGTCAAACCATAGGCTTTGCAACAAAAACAAATCTGCAAATCACATCAGTAGTTCTTACTTAATACCCGAATAAGCAAACATACAACTCAGTTTTATAATAGCATATAGATTATTCAAGTCTGGTTGTGAGTCCTGTTCTTCTAGTCGAAAACCATGTCTGATAGGGCATGAACGAAAAATACTGAGCTGGTTTAAAAGAAGCAAATAGTTTTGTTTATTGGGTTATACAATCAGTGTACCTAATTGTATAATTCAATTTGTTATACCTAATTTAAATACTATTTGTTTTTGAATAAATCACAAAAATTATTATGGCCAAAATTAATTAAATAATACCTGCAATAATACCATCTATTTATTAACGAAAATGAAAGAATTCCAACAGCCCTTTCTTAATAACTAAATTTACAATTACGGTCATGTAGGTACATTTTGTCCAATGTCAATTACACAAAGACATGCAGGCCGATATTAAGTTTTTTTGTTTGGAAACCCTTTTTTATATTTATCGTATTCTAAGAAGGTTATATAAACTCGATTTTTCTTTATTAAATTTAATACCTAAACTGTTTTGCAGTACTAATTCTGTTCACCGAATGTCCCAAAAAAAACCTTGTGTCGCTTGTGTGTCAAGGTTTAAATTTACATTCTTTTGAATAATCAAAGAACAAGAACGGTGTTACATTATACGATTGTTATGATTAAAGATGCAAGGCAGTAAACCAATTATGTCGGGCTTTTCCACTTCGTGAACAAAGAAGTATAAAAATAAATTAACAAACTAAAATAAAACAACACTTAAATGATTAAGAATAATTAAATATAACTTTTGAGTTAATACCAACTTTAGCAACATTACAATTATATAAATCAAGCCACGAACAGTTATTATTCATAATTGAAATTCGGCGACCAGTGAATCAGACATAAAAATAAGAAGTGTGTCGAAGATGTCGCTTAGGAACGTGAAGATTTAACTACCCAACAAGTCAATACGCTATTTTGTTGTTAATGATTTTAAAACCAAAAACAATATCATTCGTCAATGTTGAGAATTTTAGTGTTTGTGCAATGTCAGTAGTTGGTTTGTAAAGTGCATATCCACATTTGAAAGAAAAATAACGAAGAAAGGATACGAGGTCTTTCAGATTTATTTGGTATCCCAATGGGGTTCCAAATGACTAAACTAGATAGAATAGGATTACAAACGCGTACAAAATTCTGAAAGTTTCAAACCTAGTGAATTTATTTGAAAATCTCTTGATGAATGACTTATTTAACTTTTGATTCGACACAAGTGGAATTGAAATTTGAAATATCTTAAGGATCCTTAATTAGTCTACCTCCCAAGATTGCTCCATTTAAGTATGTAAACATAGGGGAGTCTAACAACAGAACTGGGTTTGACCGTTAAAATACACCAATACTAAATAAGGAAATTCTGTCTTGTACATGCTTTTAAATTAAATAATAAATAATATTTCATGTTATAAACCCACATATTACTAAAATTTACTTACCACTTTATGTTACCGAAGCGAAAGCTTCTCAAAGTAGGCCCACACTTAAAAACAAGTGTCAATAAAGCTCTCGTTGAGTTTTACAATAATATTATAAATTCGGTAGACAAAAAGCTGTGCTCGATTGGCCGTTTTTATAGATTTTTCTCATACATTTGATTGTGTCAACCATGACATTCTGCTCATCAAATTAGAACGTTACGGGATACGTGGCATTCCCCTTAGTTTCATTTCTGAGTACTTAAAAAATCGCTCACAAATTGTATGTGTTAATAACCACTCATGCACCAATAAATTAGAGGTTACCTCTGGTGTTCCTCAAGGTTTGATTCTTGGACCATTTTTGTATATAATCTTTGCTAATGATCTGTCCGCTTACATTCTTAAGAATTTGCGTAACTTGTTATGCAGATGATACCAATTTCTTCATTGTTACAAATAAATATCAGTCAGCTCAACATACTGTAGAGCAAGTTTATAGAGATGTAAATAAGTGGTCGCAAAAGCATGCCTACTCTTAAACGCAGATAAAACTATAGGTGTAGCTTAAAAAAAGAAAAATGCAATTAATATGGTCGATGTTAAGCTAAGCTCGGGAGTTAAAGTACTGGGAGTCGTTATGATGAAAATCTGACGTAGTCAACACACACTGACAAGCTTTGTGAAAAGTTAAGGAGAAACTGTAATGGCATTAGGCAGTTAAAAATTCACTGCAATAGGGGTGTCTCACTATCTGTGTATTATACCAATTTTCATTCTCATTTGCGTTACGGAATCTTGCTATGAGGTCAATATTTCCAAATAAATAGAGTTATTTTTGTTGCAAAAACAAGTAATTAGAACTATCTGTGGTCTATCATTTCGTGAAATATGTAAAGAAGCTTTTAGACAATTAAAAGTTCTCACTATTGTGAGTAAGCACAAACCTATATTTCTTGAAAATCGGAGGACTCATCTTTATTCTACTAGGTGTAGGTGTCTTTTTGTGCCCGGTCAGCATTCAACATCTTTATACTAAAAAAGTGTTATCTTCAGTGGTTGCAAAATATACAATCCCTTACCAAGTGATATCAAGGAAGCCAAAAATATTCATTTTTATTTTGAATGTATCTTTTGTTTGTTTGTGAATAAAATTATTGAATTTAATTAATATACAATACCTGCACACAATTTGCTTTTCGTGCTAATACATTCAAATCCTTTTTTCCGATATTTTAAACTCGATAGTTGACATAGGTGAGAACAGCAAAGGCAAGTTTATAGATGGTAGAGGCAAGAATGACACAATTATATGGGGATTAAACTGATAAAGTGTCCAGCTGAAAGCATTAAAAACCAAGTTCAAGGAGTGACCAGAATAGTGCTGGCCTAGACTAGAAAGAGGGTATGATGTAAACTGATAAATATGAAATAATATTAATGTTGAGATATCAGTATTGCCGTTTTTCAACCAAGGTATATAAAACATATAAAGAAAAATAATTTCTAAATTATTATTAAAATAAATACACTGATGTAATTTTCACTTAAATTTATTTACTATTGACAATTGTTTCACCGGGTTACTGGCTTCTTCAGAATACAACGTCAGACTAACAGTTAAATGCCTTAAACTATTACAAAAAACTATGGTGATGCAATTACAGAGATATTTATAGGATTATTGAAGCTTTTGAGTGTCACAATTATAATAAGTCAACTTTTGCCGACCATTTATTGAATGAAAATCATGTACCTCAGAATACGTTCCAAGTATTACATTTACAACATAAAAGTAAAAAATTATATCTTTTAGAGACATTAGAAATTAACAAAAACAAAAATTCACCATACCTCTTGAATGATCAAACCGAAACCAATTCATCCCCATTACTTAATCTTTTCAATAGAATTATATAAACTCATTACAGCCATAATTTATCCATTTTTAAAAACCCATTTATAATATTGTACTTTCTTAATGTGATAATCCCCTCCTACCTACTTCAGTAATCCTCTAAATACCTCTGTAATTGCATCACCATAGTTTTTTGTAATAGTTTAAGGCATTTAACTGTTAGTCTCACGTTGTATTCTGAAGAAGCCAGTAACCTGGTGAAACAATTGTCAATAGTAAATAAATTTAAGTGAAAATTACATCAGTGTATTTATTTTAATATAATACTAAAATGAATTTTCATCAAGTAAAGACTGAAACTATCATCAGTTCTAAATTTATATTAATTCCAATTTCAATAATTTTATTTCTAGTTTGCTATTATCTATGTTAATGGAGGATATACTCCACTGTATATATATGCATAATCAACTTTTACCTTATCTTTATTATAGATGATAGAACATCACTAATGATTTTTCTAATTATCGCTTAAATTTAACTGTGGCTCAATATGATTTAAAATAAGCAGTGTTTGTGTTTAATGTTCACCTTTTGTAGGAGTGGTGTGCTTTGAAGATTGCCTTACTTTTCAAAGTGCAATATGAATTGCCAAAGAAATTTGTTAATAGAGGGCCGCAACAACTACTGGATGCCTTTTATTGCTCAAGTTTCAAGAATACATTCTTGTCATTAGGAAAATATCATGATTCAAAGATATCGGTTAAATATTCATCTTATTTTTTTATCTCAAAAATGAAAGGCGATAGAATAATCAAAATTTATAGGACTGTTTCCACTATGAAAAAACATGATCTGCATATTTTTCCACTATTTTAATATGATTGGAAGGGCGGGTTAAAATAGACCATCCCTATTACTGTTGTCAACAAAATTTAAAGGAAAACTTACTTACCGATTTGGAAAAAAAGCCTATAGCCAAATTTATTTAGAATCTTCTTTATCTGTTCTATTTTTTGCATAAAACTTGCCGATTTGAATTTAAAAAATAAAATGTAAATCATTACATGGCAGCACGAGGATATTTATTTTAGAAAATTAATCAAGTGGGCCGCTTTCAAACTCAATCACATTTAGAAAATTGTTGATTAACAAACATGTTTCAAACTAATTTTGTTCAAAAATACATATCTGTTAAAGGAAAAAAACTATAGAAAGAAATCTAGTCACTACCGGAAACAAAAATTGGAGGGTAACTTTAATTTCAAAATTAGTTTAAATACAAATTTCATTATTTTTTTACATGCAAAATAATCATCTTTGTCAAAAACATTTGATAGTGTAATATCTAATCTCTGATAAAATATTTCTTTGACATAAATCTTTGATCACATTTACCCGCGTCGTTCTATTTTTTATAAAAGATTTTTGACGTTAACTATCAGTGAAATTGAAAATTTGCCCCTCTGGGTTTCTTGTAGAATTGTACAGCAAAAATGATATTATTTGAGTATTAAGAAAGTTGATTTAATATAATGTTACATATAAAATAGAAACAATGAAAATTGTTAGTTACATTGTGTGGACGTACCAAGAGTGTTAAAGAAACCTCGACGAAGTGAAAAGTTAAAAATGAAAATAATTTGGTGTGTTGTTAAATAGTGAGCTATAAATCATATCACAGATCTATATAGATAATGTAGCGCAGTGTTGTACTTGACTAAAATGATGTAGGTGGACCCTCTATCCTGATACAATTTTTTCATTTGTGTATTTCTTTAGCAATTAAAATAGACAATTAGAGTATCAACATCTATAATTTGGCCCTATCCATTCAAAAATAATTCTTTTGTCATTCTTGCCTTCTGTCTGAGCTCTTTTAATAAGTGCAGGTGTAGTGTAGTTGCTTGCTGCGTCGGATTGCTCACTGTTGGCAGTTATCGGCCCCTTTTCTACTCTTCTATGAAGAATCACCAACGCCCGTTTGGAAAAATCCCAACAGTTGATCTAATTACAATCGTAGATCTAACATTTTGGTTAACTGCTAATAAGAAGTTTTGCTTATCAGGCTCAAATTACAATACATTCCCCATTTTGAATAGAAAATATTTATATTGGTCATTTAACGAAATTTGTTCTGACATTCATATCAAATATTTGATAACGACGTTTATAAACGATTTTATCAAAGATTTTTGACAATGTAATACCGGCCTTAGTTAGGAACATAGATTATAGATTGGACATTCTTAGTGAATCACCCTGTAGATGAAAGTACATTCTTCCGAAGTTTCACCTACGACCTAAGGTCTCATTAGTTATACCATGCTAAGATTTGGCATCACTGTCCCACTACAGAATTATTAGTGTTTGTATGTGAATTCAGTCATTTCGTCATTTCACATTTCAGTGCAGTGCAGTGTGGTGGATTTGGAAGTGGATTGAGATTATAGTGAAATCGATAAAAACACTTGTTGATATATAAATAATATTCCATATTAATTTTTCTCATTTCACGTGTGAGGCTAGCAACTTACAAGTATTTATCATGGGTGCCTGTCACGATTTAGCTGTTGGATTTGCCAAATATATATTGTTTCTATTCAATTTGTTGATATTGGTAAGTATTGCAAAAAATATGTGATGAACTCACTGATGGTCATGTTGATTTAGAGAGGAAATGTGTGGTGTGTGGTAAAACTATGAATAATGCGTCTATGATGTTTTTGTGAGGGAAACAAATAATAATTATGTATAACTTTACATACTTATTTGTTGTTTTTTTCAAGTTAGAAATAATTAGGTTTTTCTATTTGAAATAAAATTTCAAGTGAATTACATATCTACATTGCAGATGCATTTCTAAACAATCTTATAAAGAAATTTAGATTTCTGTATAAAAACAGTTAAAAGTTTAATTTTATTTACTATATCCACAATGTTCATTCAAAAACAACATAAACGTTTCCACCAACGTATCTGGGTGATTCTCAGATAACTGTAATTTTTGATCAGAAAATTATAAATATGATACATTTGATAGTATTTTACCGTCGACATTGTATATTACAGCATAAGTATTCATGGATCATGAATAACTTACAGAAATATACCCAAAATGTCAGTACTGTGGCATGTCTGATTTTCTTGTTTCAAACTAAATGTAAAAATTTCTATAGAGTCGCCTTATAATTTAAAGTTTAGCTTTTATAACTAAAATTTATTGTATAATTCGTCAAATTATGCTGTCATTATACCACAATATTGATTGGTAGAATGGCATATTAGATTGAACTAATGTTAAACTTTGTTTTATTCTAAGACTATTCTACAAATTGTTATTTGAAATTCTACTGTTAGTAAATCTTAAAGACTGTTAAAATCAAGAAAGAAAATACCGTAAATGTCTCTGTATGATTATCCTATAAGTCCTATAAGTCCTATAATTTATCATTTGTTTAATTATTTTAAGAATTTAAAGAGATTTATTACGCAAGTATTTTGAATATTTCATTTTGGTGTCAGTACCTTGGCCGTGAAATTTCTAATGTTTGTTCTAGTTTCTTTTCTATTAAAGTTGTAGTAAAACTACTTTACAGGCTTAATTTTGAGGCTAATAAAAGACCAACAGCAGCCATAACACAAATTGTAAAGCATTTTTGATTTAAAAAAATGTTGATCCTAAAAATCACAGTTATCTGAGAATCATCCATCTTAGAATGAAATATTTAGAGGTCATTGTAAAAATAAGAGTATGGTGTTTAAACTCAGATCCTTAGGGTACCTATTCTTCCGTTTATTACTTTAGGTCAAATTTTTACCTTGTTTATAAAAGTTTACGGATCACGTTACAGATTGCATAATTTCCCCATTAAGATTGTGGTAATTTGATTAAGTAGTATAATAATAGATCACATCTATTTAGGAATATTGTATACCATGTGTCCCATATAGAAGCAACGGTTGGGTTTCGGCTCTTGGGGCCAGGGCGAAAAACGTACTTGTATTCAAGATAAAATTATGAAATTTGGGCAGTGCAATATGCACCACCTAAACTAACATCACCCTTAATTTGGTTGACCTACCCCCATGTTAGAGGGGGGTCGTGGGGTAACTACCCCCAAAAATCAAGATTATTTTTTTTAACAGTTGCTATCGAACTCTAGGCATTTTACTACGTCTGACGCTCAATTTTTACTTTTTGGGCCAACACTTGTGGGCAAAGAGGTTGGCAACCCTCAACGCCAAATTAGCCATCTCGCTCAGCCACACTATTGTTAAGGGCGAAGCCCGTTCCAGTAGGTGCCCAGGGGGGACCACGTGGAGGTGGAGTTAGGCGCTTGTGAGGCACTCGACTGGAATCGGATGGAACCCTTCTAATCAGTGAGGACAACACTTCCCCCCCCCACACACACACACACAACACACACAATAACAAGATTATAAACGTAACATTTTTATTTCTGGATTAATAACAAAACGATTATTTCTTTGTAATAAAATAACTATCAACGAAAACGAACACTCTTCTTGAGACAAATAAACATAACAATATAAATTCTTCATTAATAACAAAACAGTATTATATATTTACAATAAAATATTTATAAACGAAAACATATTTTATCACAAGCACTTCAAAACACCATAACAAACTGTTGCTTCCTTATATTCAATCTTCTTTCTTCTGCCGTTTGGATCCGTTCTTTTAAATGGTGCATTCATGGCAATCGCATTCCAGCATTATTTCTTCTCGGGTAAGTTTCATCGGCTTTTTGTTGATTCCGGGGTAAACCCGAGAAACATCCCGAAGAAATCTTTCGAGTTTATGGCTGGTCTCCTCAAGGAAATCTAAAATATTTTTTTGGTACATGTACTGCCCAATATACTGGTCGCTCGTAGAGATGTTGTTAGTTGACCGGAGTAGACGTTTCAACTCTCTCCAAGATCTTTCGATGGTCTGCGTATGATCTCTATACGGCTGCATACCAGGTACCGGTGGTACATGTTGGCCAGCAAAATCCAAACTTTCCACATTGAAGCGACCAGCTGGTGCCCAGAATGGTGGTTCTTCAGTTGGAGGACTAATAAAATTAGCAGAATGATTAATGCGACCGTGACCGTTGAACATCCGATTGCAACTGTCTGTGCATACGTTATGAAAAATTATGAAAATTGAGTGTCAGACGTAGTAAAATGCGTAGAGTTCGATAGCAACTGTTAAAAAAAATAATCTTGATTTTTGGGGGTAGTTACCCCCTCGACCCCCCTCTAACGTGGGGCTAGGTCAACCAAATTAAGGGTGATGTTAGTATAGGTGGTGCATATTGCACTGTCAAAATTTCATAATATTATCTTGAATAGAAGTACGTTTTTCGCCCTGGCCCCAAGAGCCGAAACCCAACCCGTAATTTTTTTCTAGGCCTTCTAGATTTCTTGCAGCCATAGCCAAGTTTTTATTTCTCATGGCGGCCATATTGGTTTTATACGTCATTGAATATCAAATAAACAAGTTTTTCAACCACGTATAACAGACATATATTTGGATGACAGAAAATATATATTATTAAAAGCAAACAGTTTTTCACTTAGTTGGCTGTGAAACAGAATGCCGTAATTGTGTTTTCTTAAAATTTCCCTATAAAAAATAAACAAATAAAAGTCATCTTTTATTTATTATACTAACGTAAACAACTAAAACATTACATATTTGGGATTTAACTCAAAACAAAATAACTAAAAACCGATGGCAAAACCTTGAATTAAATGAAATTAAATTAATTGTTCGAAAATTTCACCATTATTACTAAATTACAGATACACATATGCATTTATAGCCATTTGTCTAATCATTTCTTTAATGACTTGAACGGTGGCTACCTCCAGTTCATCTTACGTAGGTATTATAAGTAATAAAATAAACTTCATTCTTTAAGTATTTCCAAATGCAAAAATCAAGAGGGTTAAGGTCCGGCGAGCGAGCAGGCTAGGCAACTGGAGCTCGTTTTACGATCCAGTTATTTCCATATTGCTGATTCAAAGGTCAGTTATGATTCTTCCATTATGTGGAGGTGCTCCATCTTGCTGGAACCACATGTTCGCTACATATTGTCTTGGTCGACGTAATTTTCTAATATCTTAAGAAGTAGTCAAATTTTCATAAAAAATGTAAAACAGGACGTGCCCATTTATGATTTCTAGTCATACATTAAAACTCCTCACGTTTCAAGAACGGGTTTTAATCGGTCTAATACACGTTGTTGTGTCTTTAAATACACCGCAAATTGTAAACTGCATTCATCATACACAGGATTTTCTTGGCATTTTTCTAAGAACCAATTACAAAATAATCTTCTTATTTCTAAATCACTAATTAGAAGTCCTTAACTCATATGTTCTACATAAGGACGATACACTTACTTTTTAAGAATTCTCTGGGCAGTCGATTTAAGTAATTTTATTTTCCATCTGACGAAGGAAGCTAAGAGAATTGTCGATAACACTTTGTAAAACAAGATTTTCAATATTTTCAATACACATCTGTAAATTTATTCTAAAGATCGACAAACCTGGGGCAGGTTTCGGCATATTTCTGAAAATACATGTCTTGAGCTCGATCAGCGTTCCTGTGGCACAAAATGAACATATACATACAGTGTGGAACAGCTAAATGGAATAAATTCGATAACGAATAAAGGGGGCGTGTTAGGAAACAAGCTTGGACACGTCGATTTGTATTTTTAAATTCGCATTTTTACATCAAAAAATATATAGGGTGTGTCATTTGACAGTGGCTAATACCAACTTTCTTATTTTAAATGCAAGGCCCTGTATGTCATTTATTTTTTGGATTCTCCAAAATTCTACACCTATCTTCAACTGTTTCGGAAATATTAAATGTTCTCAGATTTATTACAAAAATTAACATTAAAAAAAAGAAAATTATTTTATTTCACAAATTTGCTACATTACAGCAAAAACCTAATAAGTAATACTGATTATTTCTTAATTATATAAAAAAAACATTAATGTCAATGTAGCAAAAGTTCAAAATGCTGATTTGATCGCACGCGTGATTCGTCTTTTTAGGTCATCTATGTTGAGGGGTTTAGTTTTGTTACAGTACTTTTGAGATATCCCCACAAAAAGTAGTCCAATGGCGTCAAATTAGAAGATCGTGCTGGCCATTCTATCGATTTGCGCCTCCCAATCCACTGATTTGGAAAAATTTGGACATTTCGTAATGGGGCGGTGCTCCATCTTGCTGAAACCATATTGTATTGGCAGGTACTTGTGGGTTTACAGGATCACGATATAAGTTTGTTAAAGTTGGCACGCCATTATTTTGGAGCAGTTTCCATTCAAGTTGCCATCAATGAAAAAGAGACCTACAATATGATTTCCAACAATACCTGCCCAAATATTTACTTTTTCAGGATGTTGCGTATGTTTCTTTGCCATCCAGTGAGGATTCTCATTAGGCGGCAACTGTGACGATTAACATGACCGTGAAGTGTAAATGTGCTCCCATCAGAAAACAAAACATCTTCTAATTGGATCTCCTGATTTGACGCCATTGAACTACTTTTTTGGGGATATGTCAAAAGTATTGTATTTTCGTACAAAACTAAACCTCTCAACTTAGATGACCTAAAAAGACGAATCACGCTTGCGACTAGATCAGTCACTCCTGAGATATTGAGTAACGTTAGAAGACATTTCTGTACAAGATTAGCACGAGACGTTCGCTGCGAACATTTTGAACATTTCCTACATTGACATTAATGGTTTTTATTATTATTAAGAAATAATCAGTATTACTTATTAGGTTTTTGGTGTAATGTAGCGAATTTGAGAAATGAAATAATATTCTTTTTTTAATGTTAGTTTTTGTAATAAATCAGAAAACACTTAATATTTCCGAAACAGTTGAAGATCGGTGAAGAACATTGTACATGAATTATGACTAGAATTTTCTGGAGAATCCAAAAAATAAATAATATACAGGGGCTTGCCTTTAAAATAAGAAAGTTGGTATTGGCCACTGTCACATGACACAACCTATATATTTTTTTTTTGTTGAAAAAATGCGCATTTAAAAATACAAATCGACGTGCCCTTTATACGTTATCGAAATTATTCCATTTGGCTGTACCACACTGTATCTACTTTTTTCCAATTAGAATACCTTCCCATATTTAACTTTATTGAAAAAATACTTAATAACTAAGAAACTTAAAAAATACATTTATTTTGAAAAATATTAAACAGCTATCCCTGTCAACTAAGTGAAAAACTGTTTTTTAAAATAATTTACATTTTCTGTCATCCAAAAATAGACCTGCTGTAAATGGTTGAAAAGCTGTTTTTATATGCTATTCAATGACGTATAAATCCAATATGGTGGCCATAAAAATAACAAAGTTGACTATGGTTGCAAAAAATCTAGAACGCCTAGAAAAAATTTGTTAACGCCATTGGTCGTGGTCCCTAACACTAAAATACCAAATTTTATCAAATTTGTTTACAAGATGGTGAATACATTGCAATATTTCGAAAACGACAATTATTTGTTTTTATTTGTATTTTCGATACAGCACTTGATTGAACCTGGAATAGCGCAACTTTCTTCTCATTTTAGTCACCCAGCATATGTTGCTGGTCCGGAAATCCCCATATAGATGTTTTTATCTGGGACTGTGTTTCAAAAATGTAGTATGAAGAAGAAGAATAAGAACTTAACCTAGAATATTGAACTTTATTTAAATATGGAAGTTTGTCGTTTGCCGGACCTCTTCTGTGGATTCAAAAAGTGCCTTTGAGACTTTTGTACGTGACTATTCTGCGTTGTCCTCCATATTCTGAATATGGACTCCCCAAGAGTGAAAGACACTCATGAAGTGATCAGTTTTAGGCACATTACTTTGTACAGTAAGAAACTCCAAGAAGTGTCTGTCCCAGTGGCATATAGTTAATAGCTTTTAGTTGACATTAATGAAACAGTGATGTTATAAATGACACTGGACCTCATAATGTCAGGGATGATCAGAAAATCTCAGACGCATTTTAATATACAGAACCAGAAAATGGCTGAATGCGCAAACTGAGGTCAATAAGCTTTGATTAATTAATGATTTATCTATTACGGAAATTCCATATCAGCATTAAATTCACCATGAGAGTTTATTTATATACTCAATGAATTTGTAGCTCGCTAATATGATGATTGAAAGAGATCCAGACCAACCCCACACATTTGAAGAGAAAAACAAACGTATGTTTTGAAATACGTTGTTCTTCGTCTTCTTCAACCAAAAACTAGTTAAATATCCCGGGAAGCGAAATTATTATCAAAAACAATAAATGTTTGAAGACGCGAGATGTAAGACCGACATCTAGGATTTTCAAGAGAATCAGTACACATAGGTTCCGAATCTGGAGCCGTTCCGTCTAATTGCTGTTCTCCCTTAACTCCTAGGACAGAATGTCACGATAAAATTTTCAGGTTACTTCATCTGTCAGGGATATTGAATACTCTCTTCGAGGTGTCATTCCTTTGTACGCAAGACAATATATATTATATATAAATATAATATATATATATATATATTATATATAAATATAATATATATTGTTTCTGGTCGGGAACCTTCATCAGTTGCGCTTCCCACAATTGAATGTCCTCTCGAACACTTCTTTATGCATTTGATGCATTTCGTTAAATTTGAAGACGCGAGATGTAAGACCGACATCCAGGATATTCAAGAGAATCAGTATATAATAAATGTTCTTATATACATTATAAATTCCTTGACTTGGCAAATATTCCATACGTAAAATTCTTCGTTTCCAAAAAAAAACTTTTTTCGTCATTCTATAAAGTTGTTCAGAATATCTTAACACAGAAACATGATTTAGCTCTATTAATCACTTTCAGAGCGTCCAATTTAACTTATTTAATGACTAATGTTAAGAAAAATGCATGGTATTTCATAAACTAAAAATTATGAAAGACCAAATTATCTACAGATGTGGCTGTCTCATCTTGTTTATACGAAGTCCAAACAGATAGTTAATCTTATGCATTTCATTTTCGTGTATTTACCAGTCTTATCATCTGTAATAGACGCTGGCGAATTTCACAGATAATGCATTTTACGAATTACTTTTAAAACCAATATTATTTGAAAACTAGTCACATAGAACATTGCTCTTCACATGACAGTATAATTATTTCAAAAAGTTACACAACATACTATATTTAGATTTTTAAATTATTTCATTGTGTAGATTATTCACATTGTACTCATACTGAAATCAGTTTTATCAGTTGAATGGTCTGTCATAGTACAATGTGAAATCCCATTTAGAAATATATCTCATATTACTACATTCAAAGCTAAAAATAGGCGTTTGCTGCTTGTTTTTTTGTGACTAAATTGTATTGAGATCTCCACCGCGGGGAGAAATTGTAAAAACGTTAGGAGTTCCTAACACGCTTTTATTAGTTTCATCAGAAAGAATGTGTGTACGAGGGCTGCCTTTTATATTTCGGGATTGGACAACCCTAGTGTTGCAATCTGACAACTGACAGCTCTATCGTAAAGTTTGACATTTTTGAGGTTATACGTACTCAGAACGTTTTGACATACGAGCGCTATGTGTTGTTTACAGTAACTTAAAGGATTCATTCGTGTGATTATTTTTTACAACTTTCAACGTGGATTAAATCAAGGACCACTGTTTATCGATGGTATGGTGAATTCAATCGAGGTCGTAGTTCTCTCCAAGACGAATTTCGTGAAGGTCGTCCAAAAACAGTTGTTGTTCCGGAAACCATTGATGCTGTGCGCGAACTGATATTGCAAGATCATCATGTGACCTATCGTGAGATTGAGTCAACCTTACACATTAGTGGAACCAGCACACATTCAATATTGCATAAACATTTGAATGTCAAAAAATTTTGTTCGCGTTGGATCTCACACAATTTGTCAATCGTTCAAAAAAAGGCTCTGTCAATTGGTCAAAAGAAAAGCTCAAAAAATACGATCTCGGTGCTTCAAAACACGTTTATGACATAGTGACAGGTGATGAATCGTGGATTTACGCGTATGAGCCCGAAAATAAACAGCAGTCGACTGTATGGGTGTTTCAAGATGAGCCGAATCCAACAAAAGTTGTTCGCGCACTAAGCACTTCCAAGCAAATGTTCACCTGTTTTTTTCGGAAAAACTGGACATGTCGCAACCGTACCACTAGAACAACGCAGTGGTACACATCCATTTGTTTGCCAGTTGTCTTCCAAGAAATGAGGAAAACCAACCGCCGAAGACGGATCACTTTTCACCACGACAATGCGAGCTCTCACACATCGGCTCAAACGACTGCATTTTTGACCACTTAAAACATCGATTTGATGAGTCATCCGCCGTATAGTCCTGACTTGTCACCAAATGACTTCTTTTTATTCCCGTACGTAAAAAACAAACTGAGAGGCAACGTTTTTCGACACCTGAAGAAGCGGTTGCTGCGTTTAGAATGCATGTTTTGGAGATACTTCAATCAGAGTGGAAAAAGTGCTTCAACAATTGGTTCAAACGCATGCAAATGTGTATAGATGTTCATGGGGAATATTTTGAAAAGCAATAAAGCGATGTTCGATGATTAATATTTGTTCTCTAATCCCGAAATATAAAAGACAGCCGTCGTAGATGGTTTAAAACCTTATACTATTATTTTAGAAACTTGTTTTATTGGAACTGATAAATGACGAATCTCATAGTTATTTACACCATGCAGGACCAGAACTCCAGATCGTCGTCTAGCATCTCCAACAGAAACATGGGAATTTGGTGCCATATTTTTCGTATTTAAATACTTCTCTCCTATTGACAAAATACTGTTTTTGAAAGCATTCATTCATCATTTAATAGAACAGATGGCTATCCTTCAATCCAATCAGTGGATCGTATCTATTACTCCAGTGTTTGATTTTACTCTTTGGTGTGGAGTGCAAAGAATTCTTTTCATAATAAGATGAAAACAGAAATAAGCAAAAACAGACATTTTTCGTAAAGCACATATTCTATGCAAATTTAATCAGAAATCTGAAGGTAAAGAATTCTCTTGTTTTAGAGATATTTTATGCCCGTTTAAAAAGTTTGACCAAAAAAGCGATCTCGGTCACTATTTTGCTGCACTGATATTTGCATGGGGGTAAATGTAAAGGAGAAAGGGGCTTTCACCTCATTATCAGGTACTGTTGAAAGTGTTTAAAAGAATTTTAACGAAGTAAATATCTAAAGGAATATGCAGGCACCTTATCATCGTATGTGGTGACAGAAATATGATTACTAAATTTATGGCATGCGCCGTGTGGTTATTTAAAAGTCTCTGTTAATTGTTTACGGAGTGTTGCGGTCTACATTTATCATATATCAAATTCCAAATATTTATCATCATGAAGCCACATAAATAATAATTTATCTTGTTTTTAGAAACCGTCATTGTTGAATGTTAACGTTTTTCTTCTTAGGATGAGTAATGCTAAATACTTGAAATAATTACTAAGCATTTTCCTTAAATTAATTAATTACGATAAAAAACTATGAAAAACTCGAGAAATCTTAAAAATAAATAATTTATTGCGTATCTATATATAATATATAAATAGGCAAAGACAAAACATTTCTGTACCATTTTCTCCTCTGTTCCCCAACCGACTTTCTTTCTTTTGTTTAGTAGCTAATGAAGACCTTCAGTACAGAAAGCGCCAGATTGTTAGACAGAAAATCGTAAGTTGGACTGACTTTAAAGTGAAAGATGAACAAAATTAAACATAAAACTAATCAATTATCATTATGATTATTCGACATAGTCATGTTATTGAAATCGAACCCAAGAAAATGTATACAGTGAAGACGCGTGGGTTGGAACAAATTCATTTAAAATTTCAGGTGTTGGTTTTTTGGGAAAATGCTCGGACACGTCGGTTTTTTTTTTGGACTGCAATTTTTATGATGATAAACTCATTTATACAGGGTGGGCCAGAAAAAATTGCGACCATCAACTTCATTTTTTCAAATGGAAACGTTTGTTTTTTATTTCATTTTTGAATTCTGCATTGAGTTCTAAGTATTTTTCATGTACAATGTCCTATACCGAAAATTAACATAAACATATCAAATTAAATGTTCAAATTGTTGACCATTAACTTCCTGACAATACCTAAGACGGTTTTCAAATTCTCGTAACACTTCATTTAGCGTTTGTGGCAAGATTCCTTGTATTTCGGCCCTAATTCTATTCTTTAATTACTCGATATTTTCCGGCTTATTGACATAGACTTTCGATTTCACGTAACCCCAAAGATAAAAATTTAACAAGCTTAGATCTGGAGACCTAGCTGGTCATTCGATATTACCCCTCCTTCCTATCTATCTATTTGGGAAAATACTGTCAATATAATCTCGCACTGTTCGCGAATAGTGCGGGAGCGCTCCATCCTGTTGAAACCATACCGAATATGTCAGTATATTGGGGTTTTCACCATTCAGGTAAAGTTCTGTTAAACAGGATATTAGGTCATTTCGTAATAGGTCTAAATACTTTTCCGAGTTAAGTGTTCCCTCAATCAAAAAAGGACCCACAATTGAAGTACCCACAATTCCGACTCATACGTCAACTTTCTTGGAAAACTGTATATGACTTTCCATAATTCAATGTGGGGTTTCTGATGCCCAATATGGAAAATTTTGCTTGTTTACTGAACCATTTAAACAAAATGTTGCCTCGTCGGAAAAGAAACTATCTTACTTGTAAAGTGCAGGTTGGCATTGCATCTTCAGTACAATTTAAAATACTCAAATTAATTGTCGTAAATCTCTATAAAATATATAAAATTATTTGATACCTTTCCCTGATATTCCTTAACACAATACAATTTAAAAGATGGGAATTGAATCACGAAGAATGATTTTTATTTGTTCCATACTTATTTCAATGATTTTAGCTGATGATAGCCATTAATCTAGTTAAAAATATTTTCCAAACATTGTGTGGGTCCGATGCAAAAATCAACGCCTTCAATAATTGATTATCCTTGACAATATCTTATTTATACACGAAATTTAATCTTTCAGTAGTTAGAGAGGCCTAATTTTAGAAGTGACAATTTCCAGATTGTATCTGTTGAAATAGTCCAGTATCATCTCTAATTGAATGTGGGTTTATAGATCTTCAGCTAATTTTATAATGGAATTGTTCTGTACACGATAAGAAAGGAACTGTTGTAATCATAATTTAGGATTTATGGGACCAAACAACAGATTACTAAATATATTAAAAATATTTTTATATCTCTTTGTTGCAAAAGTACTGAACATTTTAAAAATAATGATGTGTTATCTTAAAGGGGTTTTATTTTAAGAGGAAAAATAGAACTTGTTAAATTCTACTGTGTTGATACGGCAGGATGGTTACAAGTTTGGTTTTAGAACAATTAGTACATAAATATCAGAATAGTAGATACATGGTGGTCCGTATCATATTGAAATGTTTGTATCTTTTTTTGGTCTAGGTATATGTTTTATATATCATTATAAACTTCGTAAACTAGGTATGAACATCAAATCGTTGTAAGTTCACTATCATGAATGTTAAACTTGAAGATGTAAAAAACAACCCCCGTAGAAGAAGATGGGAAATGTATAGAAATAAATAATATAATAATAAATAAAAATATTACAAAATAACTTCAGACGAGTTATAAGAGATCTTACTAAGCTCATTATTATTTCTAATAGTTACTGATAAAACCAAAAATATATAAACATGGATATTGGAATATTGAAAAAATGATGAGTAATAATCTATCTTACAAATGTAAATTGAAAAGATTATCATACCAAGAAATGGCAAATAATGAGAATTCAGTCGGAAAATATTAAACAGATGATAAAATATAGGAAGTTATTGAGATATATACATATATATTGTAAAATCACTTGGATATCCATCGTACTCAGTAAAAGATAATTTCGTGTTGTTTGATTAGTTGTATTTATATCATGAGTGATATTCTGACTATAAAAATCTTTGGATAGGAAAGCGACTCCTAGATTATTTATGATTATGGTAGTAACAAGAGAACAAATATTGTGATAAGTAGTCTGAAAAAATTGTAATCTACTGCAGAATACATGACTAATGACGGTATAAATAAGTTTTTGAGAAAATTATTCAATAACTTATTTTTTAAACTGAACTGAGTGCTGGTTCAATCGATATTTGATGGGAATTTACTATGATATATATTTTTTATTTCTACGAAGTGTAAACACAATATGGGACGATCTACAAACAAAGAAATCAGTAGAGAACAAATTAAAACTAATTAAAATTATATATAAATTGTCGATTTGCATACGAAAAATTACGCACTTCTCAGAAGAATTCATAATGAGACCTTTAATAACCATCATTTAATTGTCGTTTTTTGAACCATGAAAAAATTTTAAAATTTTTTAGGTTCAGAAGTTTGAGATATAGGGGGATGGGTAGATTTTTGTATATTTTCCTTATTTTTAATCTTTTTAAAAATACCAAAAAATATATTTACCTATACTTTAAAGCAATTTTAATTTTTATTTTTCATTTAATTTTAGAATTTGTCCCGAAAATTTACATTACCATTTTAGTTTCACTTCTCTTATATACTTTTAGTGAAACCTTATATTAACCAATTATTTAAAAATTTGTTTTTGGGGTCAAATTTTGCATATTTTCCTTTATATTGCTCAAAACAGTATCTCTTAAACACAATTTTAAAATCATAATATATATTGTGTTATATCATTTAATTGTATGTATGTGTGCTAAAATAGGAATACTTCTATAAATTAAAAAAAAATCCTACTTTCTGAGAACTCCGTAGGGTCAAACAATTATTACACTGAAAAGACTAGATAGGCTAGATACATAAAATAATTTCAATTTTTTTATTTCTTATTTTTGAACCCCAATTAACATTAAGAAGGTACCGATTCGTCCAGTAGTTTCCTAAATATACTATTAAAAACTCCGTAGAACTCTTAATATCAATAAACAACTTAAATATAGTAAAAATGTTTTTTTAGTATCTTCTGACATTAATGTTTCCGAATATCCCAACAAATAACTAATTTCAAATATTTTAAATAACTGTCATCCTAATCTTGGTTTACATAAAGAAATAGAGTTAGCATTTGAGTTATGCCTTAGCCAAAATTACTGTCAATTTACTAATAAATATGTTCAAAACAAACGTTTAGCAATGGGTTCGGCTTTGAGCCCCCCCTAACATTACATTTACAGTACAAATAAAGCAGGATACTCAACTTCCTGGACCTAACACTTACACGTAACAATTCATCTGTAACTTTTAATAGATACAGAAAAACTACAGTACACAGACGGTACGATTCATTATTCATCTTTTAGTCCATTAAGTCATAAATTATCCGCGTACAAAATCTTGATTTATCGAGCATTTTCTATACCCATGTCAAAGGACGAAGAAATTAATCAGCAATGCAAACTAACCTATCAAAGTATTTATCCCTTAATTGTTAAGAATATGGTCCCAGTAAAACACATTCCTTTAACTTATTTCTGAATCGTCAGTAACAAAATGGCCAGAATTTTATCATCGCAATATATAAAAGTCAGTTTTAATCTCAATTTCAGTTATCAAACTTATTCTTTAATGCGAAATACAAAGAAAATATATTCAACAGGTCATGGGTTTATAAGCTTATATAAATATTTTGTTCAAAACAAACGTTTAGCAATGGGTTCACCTTTGAGTCCCCTTAACATTACATTTACAGTACAAGTAAAGCAAGATTGTGAACTCAACTTCCTGGACCTAACACTTACCTGTAACAATTCATCTGTAAGTTTTAATAGATACAGAAAAACTACATTCACAGACACTACGATTCATTATTCATCTTTTAGTCCATTAAGTCATAAATTTTCCGCGTACAAAATCATGATTTATCGGGCATTTTCTATACTCATGTCAGAAATTAATATCAGCACAGCAAACTAACCTATCAAAGTATTTATCCCTTAATTGTTAAGAATATAGTCCCAGTAAAATACATTCATTTAACTTATTTCAGAATCGTCAGTAACAAAATGGCCAGAATTTTATCATCGCAATATAGGTATAAAAGTCAGTTTTAACCGCAATCTCAGTTATCAAACTTATTCTTTAATGCAAAATACAAAGAAAATATATTCAACAGGTCAGGGGTTTATAAGCTTATATGTTCGGACTGTAAAAGCTGCTATGTTGGAATGACTACAAGAAATTTTTCTACCAGACACTCTAAACATTACCGTTTTTATAGATTACAAAAATAGATCCAACCTTTTCTAATCACGTAATGAAAACAGGACACATTTTCCCTTCACTAGAACAAATACAAATTTTGAAATCTCCAAAAATAATGCGGGTTTATTACTTAACGACCATATTGTCTCTCAAAATAAGTACCTGTCTGACTTCTGATTTAGAATGGGTTCTTTTGCTTTTTCAGTTTATACCTTTAGGTAGTTAAATTTTTATTAATGTTTTGATTGATGTGTATACGTTTGAAAAGGAAATTAGTTTAATTTGATCATTCTGAATTTCTATTCAAGATATGATTGTATATTCTCTAGATAGAACAAATTGTTAACATGCGGTATGATATACATACTGGGTGTTTCCAAAAATAGGATTTCGAACTTCTGCTGTGTATAGAACTCATTAGAATAATCCAAAAAGTCCCTATTAGTCCCTATTAACATGTGCCCTAAAACACACCCTTAGGAAGTTATACGCCCATAAAAGGGCTCAAACAAAACTTTTTTTTTCTGTTATTGACAAAACGGTCGAAAATAAATAGAAAAAAATGTATGGGTGTCACATAACTTTTTACGTTAAATTACATGTGCTACACCGTTTTTCGACATGCAAATCATAAGCGTCCTATTGGAAATATCGATTTGGACAAACATAATATTTTTGACGTAAAATTGTTAAGATTTTATAAATCTATAGAGTAAATTGTAAAATAATTGGAATAAAAAAATAAGTTCCAAAAACCTCCATCATCAACCTTTCTAAGGCTGGCTTTTGGCTTATTTTAATGAGTTCTATACGCAGCAGAAGTTCGGAAACTGCGCCTTTATTTTCGTTAATTGGATACCCATAAAAATCCTCTTAAATTGAACTGCCCTAGTTTTTAATCGTTGTTACGAAAACCAAATTTAAAAAACGCAATTTGTTTCAAGAAGAATTTTGTAAACATGTAGATAATTACTCACTATCTTTGCTACTCTACTGATGATATGATTCCACCATTATTTCATTATTTGTACTTATCTCAGTTAAGATTATTTTTGATTGATCACCCCATTAGTAGTAGGTTTCTATTACAATAGTTTATTGATTGTACAAATTTATGATAAGAATTGGTGCAAGAAATGGATCTTGTTCAATCTAATCTTAATAATACCCAATTGGTCAAAAACAGTATTTTTTATTAGACTAAGCTAATAAAATGGGTGAAAAACTTGTAAACAAATGCAAAGCATGTTCACATCTGAAGCCACGTAGATATAGGTAGTGAGCACGGTGTAAGATTAGAAGGTGGACCGACTCGTATCGAAAGTTGAGAAATTATTGAGGAATTCATTTAACAACCACCATAACACGTGTACAAATTATTTGTTCAAAATATTTAATAAAATGCAAAGTATCCTAAGAATTAAATCGGGGTTAGTTTCTTAGATACACAAATATCCCCGACTTGTGTTGCCATAAAATGTATGGCAACACACTCTCTCTAAGGCATGCATAGCGGGCCTTTAGGGGAAAATTCACTAAACCCCAGATATCCTAGATATCAAAAGGGTTAAGCTCTGTGGGAGCCCTTGCCAGGTTTCAGGCCCCGTGGTTAGAGTCGTGGCGGCAGTTTCCCATAAACTTTCTGACCGTCCGGGCTGTTCCTAACAGGACGGCTTTTTGCATTTGTTTGTAAAGGAGTTCGTCCAGACCGAGGTATTTTAGATTGTTTAATGGATGTTTCGGGACTAGTCCTGTCGTTGACATAACAATTGGTACAGTTGTGTGTTGTTCATGTCCCACTGAGTCTTTATTTGAAATTCCAAATCCCTATATTTGGTTATTTTCTCAGCCTGCTTGATATTTATACTATTGTTGTTAGGAATTGCTATGTCTATTAAAGTTATTTTCCGAGCGAAACCAATACCAAAACTATATCTGGTCTATTGTGAGCAACCGCCTGATCAGTCAGTATCGTGCGGTCCCAGTACAGCTTGTAGTTGTTGTTTTCTAAAACAGATTCTGGATTGTGTTTATAGTATAGTAATCTCACCGACTGTGATAGTTCAAGTTTTAGTGCTACTTCCTGGTGCAGTATTTTTGCCACAGCACCGTGTCGTTCTCTGTATTCAGTTGCAGCGAATTCTTGACAACCTCCTGTGATATGCTGGATAGATTCAGATGTTTGGCAACCGTACCTGCATCTGTCGTTGTTAATAGAAGGTTCTTTAACGATATGCGTTAGATAGTTCTTAGTTGGAATTACTTGATTTTGGATTGCCTTCCGTTTCAGGAAACATATGACCAGAGGTCAACCAGTAGTTCGACGCTGCACTGTCGACATAATCTTGGCTGACATTATTTATATGTCTTCCATGAAGGGGCTTCTCTTTCCATTTCAGCAGTTTCTGATCAGTGGTCTGGTCGTGTAATTGAACGTGTTGTTGTTTCAGTCACAGTGGTGTTGAGTCATCAACCTGTCACGTGACTCTGTGTAGATCAGAAAATTGTGCGAGTTTCTGGAAATGACTACGCAAAATAGAAATTTGTTAATCTAATAGTTTGCTTAGATCTGCCAATCCTGTTCCTCCTTCATACCGTGGCAAAGTTGTACGTTCAACAGAGCTTTTGTTAGTAAAACTCTAACTTTCTGTTGTACTTGTTCAATGTCAGTCTTGCACCAATTAACTATACCGAAAGAGTAACTGAGCATTGAACATGCATAGGTGGTAATATCCTGAAACAAATTTTTACTGTTTAGTTTGGTTTTCAACTGTCGTCTTACCCTTCAATAAAATTTTGTTGTTAGGTCTTTTTCATGGTCAATTGATCAATACGTTGAGCCTGCATTATTCCAAGGTATTTATAAGTATGACTTTCTCCCATAGATTCAACTGAGGTGCCATCTCCCATTTCGAAGTGCCCCTACTGTATTTTGCCTTTAACTATATTAATAATTCGGCATTTGTCTAGGCCAAATTTCATATGGATGTCACTAGAGAACCCCTCTACTATTTTAAGCATATCATCCAGCTGTTATTATTAAAATGGTAATTAGTGCTTTAAATGTGCACAATTTTTAAAATATAACTCTAATACCTCAGGCCATCTGGCGACGAGGGGTTGTTAAAATATAAAGAGAACAAGAAAGGTAAGTTGACTTAAACACAACAATAAAAATCATAAAGCCAGACCACATATATTGATTTTGTTTCTGAAAAACTCAAACTGCTACAAAGAGAAATAAAATAAGGGATTTTTTGTATGCAGTATTTGAATTATGTGTGACAATGTTGTTTAATGATAAAAACACTAAAGCTTTAAGCCTTTGAACGCGTTTTTTTGGTATTGTAGGAATAGGAAGACGGTCCACCTTCTAATCTTACACTGTGCTAGTCAGTAAGGGATTTAAAAACTTGCATAAAAAAAGTCATAAAATAAAACTTTTGTTAACTAACCGAGATATGTTTCCTACAAATGAAGCAACATAGAAAATGATGCAATGAATTGAACAAAAAATGATCAAATAAGGCAGACTTGATACGTGAGTCAGTATTAAAGACCCCTTTGTTGCAACATTGTATCTTATCTTTGGCATTTCCTTTCAAGTAATTAATATTTCTGATTATTCCAAATTTGCTTATTTAGAGGTGAGCTTAATAGCTGACAATATTCCATTGTTTAACTAAAACTACACGTGTTATTAAGGCCATTTTAGTCATCATGACAGAACCTATAAATTGTTTGTAAAGCTGTAGGAGAGATGATATGTATATATTAATATACCAGTCAAGATCTCCCTCCCGCGACTACAATACTCGGCATAAATTCATTGTAATAATTTTTATAATTCATTTCAAAGTAACAATTCAAAGTGGAAAAGTTAACAAGTGTTTTAGTAAAAATAACAGACTGTGAATGCATTTAAAAAATAAAATGAAGAAATAAAAACGCCTACAAAAACTATATAAACATAAATATAGATCTAAGTAGATAAGTAGCAAACACAAGACATATCGAAGGGGGCAACAAAGTACAATGAATTGAGTAAATTAATTTAGAAGGGTACGAGAATTATGCGAACCGACCTGATGAAGTCAGATGTGACTGCTGAAACGTCGTTATGATGTTAGCGCGACATTACATTCTGTTAGGACTCATTCAGACTTCATCATTTCGACCTCTTATATTTGTACAAAAAACCAAAACAACATCTTACCAAAAGTTCGACAAATTTGACCGAAAATCAATTTCCATAATGACATGGCGGAGCACAAAACAGAAAGATCTAACCAGATTGTTCATGGCTGGTGGCTATAATTGAATGCATGTTTCATTTATAATCAACACTTTCCGAAATTGCCAAAAATAAACAAATGTTTTTAAGCAAAATGAAAAATGATGATTTAATTTTGGGCTCCACACATATGAAATCTTGAGATACTCATACAACTTAGTTTTCTGTGTAACAAACAGTCACCAGTATATATATTAAGAGTCTCTTCGTTTATAGAAAATCAATAAATCATAGTAAATAAACAACTATAACATCCAATTAATATAAAATAAATAATTAATAAACTTTTTAATTTTTTGTTGCGATATTTTTTTCGTACAATTTTTGTTAAATTTTTTGCCTGTCTTACAATTCATCAGATGTTAATTTTTGGTGGCTTACAATTCGACGGGTATGAGATTCAAATGGCAAGTTAATAAATCATTAAATTTTATAGCTTGCGGAAATGGTTGTCTGATTTTTTGGGGTTGACTTTTTAAGTATAAATATTTATTATTGATGAGATTTACTCAATTTTGTAAGGTGAAAGCTTTTTAGCAGAAGCTCGCACTTAAAAACGGGAGAATGGGCGAGATGGCTTGTAAAATGATGACACCTCTGTGATTGTGTGTTCATGTTTATGAGATTCATACACGCTTGATGTTAAGGAGATTTTCTTGTAACTTATATATTGCATCAGTGAATACAACAAAATAAATTTCAATATAAAATAAAAAAACATATTAATATCGGTATTTTGCCGAAATACTTATCGAAGGCCCACACTAAAAATATATCAGTATGGTAGTGAAATGCAAAAATTAAAATTGCATTTGTTTCGACACTTCTTTCCGAGCGACACCGTACTTGCTTGATTTTGAAATACCCATACAACTTAGTTTTCTGTGTAAGAAACAGGGACCAGTTTATAGAAAGTCAATAAATTACTGTAAATAACCTAACTCAAGTTAGCAGGAACTTGCCAGCAGGAAGATGGTGAATCATCAGTGGTACCAACATAAAATAAAAAAATTGAGAAAATCATACTTTTTCAGCTTATTAAGCCTGAATCCGTTCAAGAACAATATCATGGGCTTAGAAAACTTTTATTACCTACCCCAAAAACTAATTAAATCAAAATATTCATATATTCTATACGATTCAGTATTAACTGACGTGGTGTTATAAAAAAGGTTTTTTTTAGCATGAATAAGTTGCAAATGATGCCAGAATGTAGCCCAGAAAATTTTTCAAACCTCTAAGTTTGGCGCGGGGTGAACTACAGAATTTGAAAACTACCCTTGCGTTCCAGCGTATTAAAATGCAATCATTCATTGACATAACTATTACATATACACTATACACCCGATTTTATTGAGTTATATGCAATGTCACAAAGTAGCCCAGAAAAACTACGGGATTTCAAAACTACTCTTGCGTTTCAGCGTATTACAATGGAATCATTTATTGACGTAAGTCTGATAAAGAAATTGCATATACACCTGGTTTTTTTGCAGGTTTGAGTTGTACGTAAATGTCGAAATGTATCACTGAAAATTTGACACCCCTACGTTTGTCGCGAGATAAACTACGGAATTTCAAAGTTAACCTTACATTCCAGCATGTTGCGATCATCATTGACTTAACTATGTTAAAAAAATGCGTATACACCCGTTTGTTGCAGGATTGAGTTATATGCAATGTCAACCAGTAGCCCAGAAAATTTGAAACCCCAACGTTTATTGCGGCGTAAACTACGGGATTTCAAAAGGAACTCTGGCAAAGAAATTGCATATACACCCGTTTTTTTTGCAGGTTTGAGTTGTACGTAAATGTCGAAATGTATCACTGAAAATTTGACACCTCTACGTTTGTCGCGAGATAAACTACGGAATTTCAAAGTTAACCTTACATTCCAGCATGTTGCGATCATCATTGACTTAACTATGTTAAAAAAATGCGTATACACCCGTTTGTTGCAGGATTGAGTTATATGCAATGTCAACCAGTAGCCCAGAAAATTTGAAACCCCAACGTTTATTGCGGCGTAAACTACGGGATTTCAAAAGGAACTCTGGCAAAGAAATTGCATATACACCCGTTTTTTTTGCAGGTTTGAGTTGTACGTAAATGTCGAAATGTATCACTGAAAATTTGACACCTCTACGTTTGTCGCGAGATAAACTACGGAATTTCAAAGTTAACCTTACATTCCAGCATGTTGCGATCATCATTGACTTAACTATGTTAAAAAAATGCGTATACACCCGTTTGTTGCAGGATTGAGTTATATGCAATGTCAACCAGTAGCCCAGAAAATTTGAAACCCCAACGTTTATTGCGGCGTAAACTACGGGATTTCAAAAGGAACTCTGGCAAAGAAATTGCATATACACCCGTTTTTTTTGCAGGTTTGAGTTGTACGTAAATGTCGAAATGTATTCCTGTAAATTTAACACCCCTACGTTTGTCGCGGGGTGAATTACGGAATTTCAAAGTTAACCTTACATTTCGGTATGTGGCTATCAACGTTGACTCAAATATGCTAAAAAAATGCGTATACACCCGTTTGTTGCAGGATTGAGTTATATGCAATGTCAACCAGTAGCCCAGAAAATTTGAAACAACAACGTTTATTGCGGCGTAAACTACGGGATTTCAAAAGGAACTCTGGCAAAGAAATTGCATATACACCCGTTTTTTTTGCAGGTTTGAGTTGTACGTAAATGTCGAAATGTATCACTGAAAATTTGACACCCCTACGTTTGTCGCGAGATAAACTACGGAATTTCAAAGTTAACCTTACATTTCGGTATGTGGCGATCAACGTTGACTCAAATATGCTAAAAAAATGCGTATACACCCGTTTGTTGCAGGATTGAGTTATATGCAATGTCAACCAGTAGCCCAGAAAATTTGAAACCCCAACGTTTATTGCGGCGTAAACTACGGGATTTCAAAAGGAACTCTGGCAAAGAAATTGCATATACACCCGTTTTTTTTGCAGGTTTGAGTTGTACGTAAATGTCGAAATGTATCACTGAAAATTTGACACCTCTACGTTTGTCGCGAGATAAACTACGGAATTTCAAAGTTAACCTTACATTCCAGCATGTTGCGATCATCATTGACTTAACTATGTTAAAAAAATGCGTATACACCCGTTTGTTGCAGGATTGAGTTATATGCAATGTCAACCAGTAGCCCAGAAAATTTGAAACCCCAACGTTTATTGCGGCGTAAACTACGGGATTTCAAAAGGAACTCTGGCAAAGAAATTGCATATACACCCGTTTTTTTTGCAGGTTTGAGTTGTACGTAAATGTCGAAATGTATCACTGAAAATTTGACACCTCTACGTTTGTCGCGAGATAAACTACGGAATTTCAAAGTTAACCTTACATTCCAGCATGTTGCGATCATCATTGACTTAACTATGTTAAAAAAATGCGTATACACCCGTTTGTTGCAGGATTGAGTTATATGCAATGTCAACCAGTAGCCCAGAAAATTTGAAACCCCAACGTTTATTGCGGCGTAAACTACGGGATTTCAAAAGGAACTCTGGCAAAGAAATTGCATATACACCCGTTTTTTTTGCAGGTTTGAGTTGTACGTAAATGTCGAAATGTATTCCTGTAAATTTAACACCCCTACGTTTGTCGCGGGGTGAATTACGGAATTTCAAAGTTAACCTTACATTTCGGTATGTGGCTATCAACGTTGACTCAAATATGCTAAAAAAATGCGTATACACCCGTTTGTTGCAGGATTGAGTTATATGCAATGTCAACCAGTAGCCCAGAAAATTTGAAACAACAACGTTTATTGCGGCGTAAACTACGGGATTTCAAAAGGAACTCTGGCAAAGAAATTGCATATACACCCGTTTTTTTTGCAGGTTTGAGTTGTACGTAAATGTCGAAATGTATCACTGAAAATTTGACACCCCTACGTTTGTCGCGAGATAAACTACGGAATTTCAAAGTTAACCTTACATTTCGGTATGTGGCGATCAACGTTGACTCAAATATGCTAAAAAAATGCGTATACACCCGTTTGTTGCAGGATTGAGTTATATGCAATGTCAACCAGTAGCCCAGAAAATTTGAAACCCCAACGTTTATTGCGGCGTAACTACGGGATTTCAAAAGGAACTCTGGCAAAGAAATTGCATATACACCCGTTTTTTTTTGCAGGTTTGAGTTGTACGTAAATGTCGAAATGTATCACTGAAAATTTGACACCTCTACGTTTGTCGCGAGATAAACTACGGAATTTCAAAGTTAACCTTACATTCCAGCATGTTGCGATCATCATTGACTTAACTATGTTAAAAAAATGCGTATACACCCGTTTGTTGCAGGATTGAGTTATATGCAATGTCAACCAGTAGCCCAGAAAATTTGAAACCCCAACGTTTATTGCGGCGTAAACTACGGGATTTCAAAAGGAACTCTGGCAAAGAAATTGCATATACACCCGTTTTTTTTGCAGGTTTGAGTTGTACGTAAATGTCGAAATGTATTCCTGTAAATTTAACACCCCTACGTTTGTCGCGGGGTGAATTACGGAATTTCAAAGTTAACCTTACATTTCGGTATGTGGCGATCAACGTTGACTCAAATATGCTAAAAAAATGCGTATACATCCGGGTTTTTTGCAGGATTGAGTTATATACACTGTAACAAAGTAGCCCAGAAAATCTGGAACCCCTACGTTTGTCGCCGCGGGGTAAACTATGATTGCACTTTAATACGCTGGAACGCAAGGGTAGTTTTCAAATTCTGTAGTTCACCCCGCGCCAAACTTAGAGGTTTGAAAAATTTTCTGGGCTACATTCTGGCATCATTTGCAACTTATTCATGCTAAAAAAAACCTTTTTTATAACACCACGTCAGTTAATACTGAATCGTATAGAATATATGGATATTTTGATTTCATTAGTTTTTGGGTAGGTAATAAAAGTTTTCTATACCCATGTTATTGTTCTTGAACGGATTCAGGCTTAGTAAGCTGAAAAAGTATGATTTCCTCAGTTTTTGTATTCTATGTTGGTACTTCTGATGATTCACCATCTTCCTGCTGGCAAGTTCCTGCTAACTTTCGTTAGGTTAGTAAATAAACAAATATAACATCCCATTAATAAACAATATCGGCACAAAATTTGCTTCTCGTTCTAATAAATATTCCAATTTTCTATTTAAGATATTTCAAATTAGAGACTCGACATACGTCAGAACAGTACAAACGAGTTAAAGCTTATGGATAGTAGAAACAAGGATGACAAACTAGAACGCCACAAAAAAGTTGAAGTTTATACATGGCAGAGATAAGGATGACAACGCTCTCATCGTTCATTTTCAATTGACTGCCGTTCTTCTTTTACATTAATAATAAAAAAGCTTTGCATATGATTATATCTTAAGCAGACACAGTCTAACTATTTTCTCATATATGAACAGATATAACGTGTTTTTCTATTGATGCACGAATTTAAGAGATTCTTTTTGCTGTACTCATTATCTTAAATGCAATTAGTTCAGTCGGTTTTATCTTATATATCATTACATAAAATTCAATAATTTCTAAATTTCATTAAATATGCATTTTTTTCTTTTGAGTTACATTATTTTTGTGTTTATATTGGAATAACTTATTTGACAACCCGCAAAATTCGAAAATTATCATTGAAAATTAATAAATTCTACTATATTTGTTACCGAAATATTTCGAATATTTCTAAAATTTGAAGTGAGTTTACTCCACCTTTACCTAGAACCTGCCCTAGAAATCATATCTGATATGTTATTTACGAAACCAAATATAGCGGTACATTATTTGTCACCGGTTTAATCGGGACGTCAATATTGACAGAAGGGCGTTTAGTTATTAGTTTATCAGTTCCATGAAAAAATAATTTGAATGAGCACAGACAGGCGGATATTGAACTGGTGTAGCATTGTTAACAGTTTTTCTTTCGTCACATCCTTACTCGGAATCTGGAAGAAATTTTTAGCCTTTCATACATTTTTTGTTTAGTCCAGAACATTTACGAGTATATGTAATGCAATTGACAGGGATAAAATTTAAATAATTTACTTAAAATGCATTTTTTATTGATGCGTTTTTGATTTTTGCAAGAAATCTGCCCGTGAAACCGTGTTTACTACAATATTGCCGGTTCCCCAATGACGAGAGTTTTGTCAAAATTAAATTTGCCTACCAACATCATTTTCTGACAGTTCGTCAAGAAGGCGTATCTTATAGGGATGGAACTTCTCTTTTTTCCATCTAATCCATTTTTTCCTGAAACTCCTAGATGTCGCCCTTCATTTCGCTATAGAATATTAAATTTAGGTATATGCACTAAATAGATGAATAATTGTTCGAGATTTCAATCAGTTGAGTGGAGCGCAACTGATGAAGGTTCTCGACTATAAGTAGTGCATTGTCTTGCGTTCAATGGATTGTAAAATCTGGAAAATATTGTTTCTAGTCGAGAATCTTCATCAGTTGCGCTCCATTTAACTGATTGAAATCTCCAATAATTATTTATGTATTTAGTAGGTATAACTGAATTTAATATGTTTAGTACAGGAAATGAAGCATGGATTTATTTGAAATTTTCAAAGAAGGTAGGCAATATCCCAAGGATCGTTTTCTATATCATGCCACTGTACGTTAAAACCTTGGGGAGGTTGCCACCCCAGTTGGGTGGATGGAAATTTTTTGTTACATTTCAACTATAGGAATCGATGGAAAACGTAAATCTAAGAAAGAAATGTTTTTTACGTTTCCTTCTTAAAACTAATATTTATCGAGTAATTCGCGGTTGAAAGTAACAGTTTTTCGACGACAAAATAACTCGAAAAATATGCATTTTATCAAAAGAAACTGTAGAGAACAAAATTTTTCTACGACTGACACGAACCGAGATAATTAATGGTTAGTTCTTTTTATCAAATTTTTAAATTGAAAGATTCAAAGCCAAATAACAGGAAAGCTGCATTTGTCGAGGAAAACTAATACAATCTTTTACATGTATATAATTACACCTCTCAAGAGAAGAAAGAAAAGTCTCTAGCGTGAAAATTGAGCGACTTATGGTCAAAATAATGTCGGTACCTACTTTTTTCTACGAAAAAATCTGTGAAAACAACCCTTTAACTATCCTTCTAATTAAAATTGATCTTCACCCTTCTATGGTTGCTTTATATATGTATTATCAATACACTCAAAAAGTTTGACCAATCTAAAATGCGAAATTTTAGAAAAATTGGAGTTTAAAGAGAAAAGTTTTTTTTGCAATTTCTTATTTTTTACCCTTTTTTCAAAATATCTACGAAAATACTAGAGATCCAAAAAAATCATACAGTATTACACTGTAACTTTTTTAATGACTAAAATTTTCCTATTCGTAGATGTTCTGTACACTGAGTGTTTGGCGAGAAATAGCCGTTTAAACCCTCTATTTACGAGCGAACACCACCTTATTCGAGCAGGGGCGGATTCAGAGTAAATCTTCAGTGGGGGCGATCAGGTACGTCAGGGGGGGGCGATCACGTGCGTCAGGGAGGGGCGCGATCAGGTACGTCAAGTAGGCATCAGCTATGGCAGGCGGGCGAACTCGTATGAAATTTACCTAGGCTACTGCAGGGTTTCTAAAAATATATTTACTGCTACAGCTTTATTTTAAGCTGTAGAAGAAAGAACTCCTCGTTCTATGATGTTAAATCCTATGATCTTGAAGCTCTAGGAGGAGGCGATGGCTCACCCATAGCCCCTCTTTGGAGCCGCCCCTGTATTCAAGCTCTTTAAACGCACCCCATTTAAAAATCAAGAGATCTACAAGAATTTAATTCACATAGCCTTATAGGTCTTGAAAAGCCTTACAAAATCGTTTTTGAAAAAACTCTATCGCCAAAAATGAAGGAGCTATCAATTTTGGTTTGGAAAAATTCGAATAGCCCGCTTTGGAGCGTAATAATCTACATAACAAGACAGAGAAGAAGAAACATCTGCTCATGTAAATATATTTGATTATGTATTTTTGTGATAATATATTTTTTAATAATACTTTTTTTCTATTAAATTACTTTATAAAAATTGCAATTTTATTAAGGGTGGTTTTTAAGGGTTGAAATATTATGATACACCTTAAAGCATAATACAATCATTATTTAACTAATCCAAACCCACATTTTATCCTTATTACCCTTGATAAAGTGTTCAAATTAAAACTTTCTCTCAAGTGATGTATTATTTACCCAATAAACCTTAAAAAGAAATAATGAAATTGTCACAAATTGTTAAACTAGCTAAATTTTGTCTTGTGTATACGTGACTTGGCCGATGTATAAGATTTAAATGCAAGAATACGCCTAATGCTTATAAATACTCTTTCAGATGTCATCTAAAACACCCAAAAAGTATTTATTGATCGTCCTGCTTTTTGTCAAACTGTTAGAGGCGCCCAGTTCGAACATTTAATTAAGATTTGAAGACAGTTGAAAAGTCAATGACTTTTTCAATATAAAAAAGTAAATTTGGACGGTTTTATTTCTCAACACAGTAGCATAGTACGACAAACAAATAAAAAGTTTCCTGAAGGCTTTCAAAATGGGGATTTGTTTCAGTGATGACCTCTTCGTTAGACCCAAATCTCTTACCGCCAAGGTATTTCTTCAGGTCTGGAAAAGCAAATAGTCGCAGGGGGCTAAATCTGAAGAATATGCTTGATGGGGTAGTAGTAGCCCACTTTATGAATTTGTGCCATGTTGACTCCACGCGTTTGCTCCCATGCATTTTCGTTATGAATCACCACTTTTTTTGTTGCCAAATGCTGTGCAAATGTTCATGGAAATTGAGATGACCCCCTCAGTTGAGATGCTTACAGCCTCACCCACCTCGCGCACTTTCATTCTCTGGTCGACCAATATCATTTCATGGATTTTGTCAACCATTTCTGGCGTAACGGCGTCTTTTGGACGATCTGAACATTCCACGTCACTTGTGATGGGAAGACTACAACTCAACTCAGTATACTACTTAACCATTAAAATTGATGGTACAGAGTTCCCAGACCATTTCTCGAGCTTTTTCTTGATGTCAGTGATTTTTTTATGCACAAAATAATGAATAATCAGCATACTAAAATTCCCTTTTGCCATTTTCATTAAAAGTCACAAAGTTGTCTGCTTTCAATAGCTGTCAAATACAACCAGAATGACTCAGCTTGCTCAAATTTTGTCGAAACTCTATTCGTACATGGAAGTTAACAGGAGCAGTTTTGCACCTTTCTGCGAGGAAAATTCAAAAAATTCGTTACCAAACTGTTTCCTTAAATAACAATGAGATGTTTTCTTCCAACCTGCATATTTTAGTCTCACACACACTTAAAAATAAAAAAAAATGAGGCTATTTTATGAATGCACTGTATGTTGGAAGTTCGTGCTAAGTAAAACTAAAACCCTGTATTGTTTACAAATTTGCTAATTCAATCAACCTCAGAAATGAAATAGGTTTCAGATATTAAAACTCAGATATAAGAAAAGATTTTATTTCAAGGAATAATCAACGTAACCTGAGTAAATATGTAAGTAAATAGTAAATATATATATATATATATATATATATATATATATATATATATATATATATATATATATATATGTATATAGCTGTTGGCTTGATAAAAGTTTGATGCGCCCAACGATTTTATTTTTTGGCCTGATTAATGCTCTAGATTGATAAGTTTAACTTAAAAATATTTTTTACTTAATTTGTTTTTAGTTGTTTGATTGACTTGAATTATCGTACTTATTGAGTAATTTTGGAGTTTTGAAATAAATTTATCATAAATATAATTGTTGCAAAATTGATAAGTAGGTTATCAAATTAATAAAAAATGTGCTAGAGTCAAAATCGATGTTTTAAATAATTTCGATTTTCTTTATCGAACAAATTACTCGACATTACTGCCTTGTTGGTGGGTCATATTTTTTCATTTATACGAGGGCTGCCTTTTATATTTCGGGATTAGAACACAAAAACAAATATTAATCATCGAAAATCGCTTTATTGTTTTTCAAAATATTCTCCATGAAGATCTATACACTTTTGTATGCGTTTGAACCAATTGTCGGAGCACTTTTTCCACTCTGATTGAGGTATCTCCAAAACATACATTCTAAACGCAACAACCGCTTCTTCAGGTGTCGAAAAACGTTGACCTCTCATTTTGTTTTTTACGTACGGGAATAAAAAGAAGTTATTTGGTGACAAGTCAGGACTATACGGCGGATGACTCAAATCGATGTTTTGAGAGGTCAAAAATGCAATTGTTTGAGCCGATGTGTGAGAGCTCGCATTGTCGTCGTGAAGAGTGATCCGTCTTCGGCGGTTGGTTTTCCTCATTTCTTGGAAGACAACTGGTAAACAAATGGTTGTGTACCACTCAGAATTGACATTGACTGTTCTGCGTTGTTCTAGTGGTACGATTGCGACATGTCCAGTTTTTCCGAAAAAACAGGCGATCATTTGCTTGGAAGTGCTTCGTGCGCGAACAACTTTTGTTGGATTCGGCTCATCTTGAAACACCCATACAGTCGACTGCTGTTTATTTTCGGGCTCATACGCGTAAATCCACGATTCATCACCTGTCACTATGTCATAAACGTGTTTTGAAGCACCGCGATCGTATTTTTTGAGCTTTTCTTTCGACCAATCGACTCGAGCCTTTATTTGAACGATTGACAAATTGTGTGGGATCCAACGCGAACAAATTTTTTTGACATTCAAATGTTTATGCAATATTGAATGTATGCTGGTCCCACTAATGTGTAAGGTTGACTCAATCTAACGATAGGTCACATGACGATCTTGCAATATCAGTTCGCGCACAGCATCAATGGTTTCCGGAACAACAACTGTGTTTGGACGACCTTCACGAAATTCGTCTTGGAGTGAACTACGACCTCGATTGAATTCACCATACCATCGATAAACAGTGGTCCTTGATGGAGTTTCATCGCAAAAAAATAAATTAAGTTCATCCATGCATTCTTGCTGACTTAATCCACGTCGAAAGTTGTAAAAAAAAGTTGTAAAAAAAATCGCACTAAAATCCTTTAAGTTACTGTAAACAACATATAGCGCTCGTATGTCAAAACGTTCTGAGTGTGTATAACCTCAAAAATGTCAAACTTTACGATAGAGCTGTCAGTTGTCAGATTGCAACACTAGGGTTGTCCAATCCCGAAATATAAAAGGCAGCCCTCGTATTAAGATTGTATTTAAAATTAAACCTACTTCACTCTCTATTGGAAATTTTTATTTGTTATGTTCTGTTTTAAATATTTCACTAATAATAATAAGTCAATAAGCTAATAAATATAAATAACACTAATACAGAACTATCTAATGTTATAAAACGGTGATCACACATGTTCAGCGTTTCTAAAATTTTCAAAGTATCACATTTAGGAGTTTTCATGGCTAGAAACTAGCAAACAGAAGTTCCGAATCTAGAGCCGTTCCATGTCAGTGCAGTGCAGTCACGCTGCATTGCCTGATATGTTAGTCGCATATATTTACCTGGATTACAAATTCTTACCGCGAGTCACGTCATGTCACGAACCTACGTCACATTTTGCCGCTGTCCTTCTACCATAAATTAAGAGGTAGTCTATTATTTGATATAAAAAACAATTTAAAAAATCATCTTTTAACTTTAAAATTATTTATTTGTTAATGTATAAGAACCGCTCAATCTTTAACTTATTCCATAGTCAGTTAACAAAAAATCCGTCATGTACATGAATGTATCTGAAATATTTTGTATCATTCTTGAATATATGCATTCGCCTTAAATTCTTCTGTTTACTACTAAATATATGAATACAATATCTGGGAATTATATCTCCTAAGGTATTAGCAGTATTAATATACACTAAATGGGTGACCGAGTTTCACTCGTAAATTCAAGGTTTTATCATAAACGTACATACATCCAAATAATCGGACATTTGCTATGTAAACTAATTTAAACTCCCTAACATAATATGTTTCTCTTACATTTCCTATTTACATGGTGTTACTACAATTCAACTCCCCCTACATTTCAACCCCCCCATATATGCAACTTCTAATGAAAAACCCATCCAAACATTTTTTTCTAACATTTTTTTAATCACGCTACAATTCCACTCGATTCCATATTCCAACAATCCTGTATATGCGACCGCTTTTGGCCATTCTACAAACACTTTTGTTTCCAAATTCTTTCATTTATATTGTAACATTTTTGTAAACACTTTGTATAACTATAATTCCGCCCAAAAATATATATATATATATATATATATATATATATATATATATATATATATATATATATATATATATATATATGAGACTTTTTACAGGCTACCTAATATAACATATTTTAAATCACACTGTATAACTATAATTTCACACCACCATATGTTTTAACTACCCTGTATATGCATTTGTTTATGGCCACCTATTGTATTTTTTTTAACCACCATGTATATTTATAATTCCAGTACATCATATATTGCAACCACCCTGTAAATGCAAATGCTAATAAGCTACCCTATACGTAAAACATTCTATTAACATTTTTTTAGCGAACTGCATAACAATACTTTTACTCCGCCCTGTATGTCAGCTATCATTAATTTCCAACTGCTTATGGGGTACCCTACACAATTATTCTTTCTCGATTGATTCTAGCCATACTATAATTTCATTTGACGCTATATTTTAACCATCCTGCATAACAACTCTTATGGACCATCTAACATATTTTGTTCGACCCTGTATAATTACAATTTTACACCACCAATTCATATTATATGCATCAAATTAATATACGTAATCATGAGACCTTACCCATCCAAAAATTGCCTACCGTGCCAATTTTTTCACCTTGAAAACTTGAAATGTATATATGTATAACAATATAATGCTAGGAAAATATGACGGAGGCATAAAATAGTTTCATGTTCGAAATATACAAACACAATTTTTATTGAAAGAATGTTTAAAAAAAAGTTTCGCTCTCAAATAGGTCACCAAGTCACCCTGTATTAAAATAATTTTTACAACATGAGTCACTCTTACGTAGGTTACCAAATCACCCTGTTTTGAACGCCTTGAAATTACAAAGTCGCCGCCTTGATTGTCATAAACTGTCAATTAATTTTTTTATAATTAAATTTCTCAGTAAAACGATTTTTCCCAAAGCTGAGACCCTCACCAATCGATTTCTATCCATCGAAACTTCCAAATGGGAAAATTTCCATGAAATCGTTAGAGCCGTTTTCCATACCATAGTATTTTCATTTCAAAAGAAATTTTTGGATCTCCAATGGGCTCCAGACTTTCACCCATTATTTCAAAATATGTTATGGATGATTTGATTAATGACTGTCTACCTAAGTTATATTTTAACGTCATTTTCCTGAAAATGTTGATGATAACATTTGTTGCATACCAGCAGACAAAAAAAGTGATCTTTTACAAACTTTTAATAACTACAACTGCTATATTCAATTTACGTTAGAAGAAGAGGATACTAAATGTAGTATCCCTTTCTTAGATACAAGAATAATAAGAAGTTCCGATAACCATCTGAAATTAGACTGGTACAGAAAACCATCTAGCTCCGGTAGATATATCAACTATTACTCAAATCATCCAATGAAAATGAAGATCAATTTGAGTGTTGGGTTAAAAAAAGGGTCTGTAATATATGTCACCCCACTTTAAGAGAAAAAACTTGCATATCCTATTTCAATTGTTTACAGAGAATTCATATCCTTCAAACATACTAAAAAGATTAATTTTTAATTCCCCATGAGATATAAATGTGAGTATACTACAATCTTTTCCCAGAGGAGACATCTCTAAGTCTAATAAAGTATCAATACATGTGTCATTACGGTATATACCTGAAATTTCTACAAGGATAGCAAATATTCTGAACATTAATCACAATATAATTATTGGCCATAAATCAGTCAAAACTGTTTCAAAATTATTTTCCAAAATAAAAGACAAAACTCCCAATGACAAAAAGTCAAATGTAGTGTATTGTGTAAATTGTAATAACTGTGAAGCTAAATATGTTGGTCAAACATCAAGAAATCTCAAAGGAAGAATAATTTCTCATAAAAGTGACATAAGACTTGGCAAAGATAGCTGTGCTCTTGCTATACACTGCCATAATAACAACCACACCGCAGATTTTGAAACGTAAGCATATTAGAAGAAGAAAAAACATTTTTAAACGAAACTTTCTAGAGATGGTTCACATTAACAACCAATCCAACAGCATAAACAAGAGAACCGATTTACAAAAATTAAATATTATCTATTGTGGCCTATTAGATAAAGAAACCCAAATTTCACAGAATGTCTCATTAAACAATTTATTATCCTTAAAGCCGGATTAAGCATAACGTATTACTAAATTTGTTTTTCTGTAATTTTGGAATAATTTAATCAGCAATTTATTTTTATTACAAAATTTTTTTTATGTTTTCAACATTTTGCATGGGTATATCTTTTGCTACTCACTATAGTTTAATTATCAACTGACTTTAAATCATTATAATGTCAGTAAAATACGTCTAACATTATGAGAACTTTATAATTTGTTATATCTATTATTAATATGAACTCGTAAGATATGCTCCCCTTTATCCTCTGGATTCTTTCAGTTTCGACAACAAAACCTCACAATTCGTAAGTTGTAATTAATTTAAATCTAATATTACTTACTGTTATTTTTATGTAACTTCCAGCTTGAACTGAAGCAGGAATAAATTTGTTCCGAAAGCTTTTCGAAAGAAATAAAGAGTATTTCATTAACACCCATTGTCTGCTTCCCAGTTAATTATATATATATATATATATATATATATATATATATATATATATATATACAAACATTGCTCGTATTATAGTATTAGATATAATAATAGCGAACAATTTAAACATGTTTCAATTCATTGTCAACAGGTGGCAGCAGCTATTTTCATTGCAATGGCAGTCAAATTTAGAGAAAACAACCATGGATTAGATATGGGTGCAGCGACTATATTCCCAATAGTATTGGGTGTACTTATAGCTCTCGTTGCTTTCTTCGGATGCTCTGGAGCCGTTAGGGAAAGTTCCTGCATGCTCACAACGGTAAGTTGATTTTATTGAGTAACATTATTTCGTGCAACTCAGTACGTTACAAATCAAACATAAACTATTTAAAAACTAAAAATGTATAAATCGTACCCAATCAGAAGTACAAAGAGCGACTAAATCAGAACAAATTCAGTAAAATTGAGCTTGTTGTAATAATGATGGCACAGGCTATTTTAATTTCTACAGGATGATTCTAAAATGTTGCACCGAAAATAATATGTTTTAAAAGGAATACTCAGTAGATTTTTACATCTTTCTGTGGAATATTATCTCAGGAATATTCATTTAAAACAAATAATGGAAATGTCATCCATCAGCCTTTTGGCAATAAGCAAACCTATGAACACATTCTTCTTGTACATTGAGAATTATCTCTGGATAATTCTTCTTATTTAGAAAAAATCAATGTTTGTGAAATCTGGACTTCGGGGTGGCTACTCTGCCAGTCTTCGTCCATAGATAAGAGATTTATATATGTATATAGATAGGTAACTCACTGTGCAAAACACGTTCACTAGATTACAGAGCTCAAGTGAGTGGTTGAAAAAACATACAAGGCGGGAAAATTAAATACGGATTAACATTAAATACATTGTATTTTTTAATTCTTAGTCATCCTGATTTCTGACTACATCTGTTACCAAGATGCAATCAGAAATGCAGGATTGCTTATTATTATGTTTAAAATGTTATAAAAGGAAAGGAAATGCAATATTAAACAATTTTTATTGATGGTTACATAGTTTGTCTTTATTCCAATCGAACTTTTTTGATTGATCCATGATCATGCCTTTAACAGTTCTTAGAAGGTGAGATGGCCTCCTGATATCCTCATAAAAATATATTTATATATTAAAAATATAATTAAACTGTATTAATATTTTTACCTCTTCTATTTTTTGCTGTTGATATATTTCCATTTTCAAAATTAGCAGCAGATGGTGTTGCAAAAGATAAATCTAAGCAAATATTATCCTATTCACTTTCCAAATCCGGGTTAACATTCTCCTTAATTTTCTCATCTAAGAAATTTTACAACAATGTACTGTACTGACATCAAAACTATTATGAAATAAATTACATACCATGATTATGAAAAAATGAAGGAATGACACCAAATTTCAAGTTCGATTTCTTTCTTGTTAAGCCCCAACAACTCTAGCTTTTTGAGGAAAAGTGTACATCACACACTCTGTAAGACATACTAATTTGTTGGAGCGTTTTGTTCAACAGTTTACTGCTATTATTCTGGCTGACACAAATTTGAAGTAGCTGCAAATATATTTCTTTTATTATACAAAATATAAATATTATTTAGTAAATAAAGTTACATATTTTTATGTAATTATTTTATTTACCTCAGTTTCTTTTGGGAACCGATGCATCACTGTATTTAAACTAGTATTTCCACAAAAGGGAACACAGCAATAGATTACCATGATTTTAACGAATACAAAATAAAATGAAATTTGAGAGCATCAACTTAACCATAAAGAAGTAGTAGGTGAATACTTTATGAACTTAACTTACACAATTCACAATTCAATAAACAGAAATTATAAATTAAGAAAATAAAACAGAACACGGAACATGTTTACCTATACTTTCACAAAACAGTAGTTTCTTTTCCTTTATTTTGTATATAAAAGTAAGAGATAAATATATTCATGGACACAATCCACGCAACCATTAATAACAGAAAACCTATTCTATTTGTCAAATAGCGGGACTGAGGTTTTTGACAAAGATCGATATAATTGGGTGTATATCTGTCTTTATCAATCGACTGGTTGAAACTCTGAACGGACAATTCCTATATAGTTACCCGTGCATGGTCTTCGTCTACCAGTCGTGAACAGAACTTGGAAAATGCTAAGGTGCATCATCCTGTTAAAATCAGATATTGCCATTAATAGATAAGTATCCGAATGTATCGCCAACTAACTGAATTTGAAAGAAGTCGAATTATTGGTTTATGCAGGGCAGGTCCATTATTTCGAGAAATCGCTAACCGCACTAACAGAAATCCAACTACTGTTATAAACTCAAGTTAGTCTCGAGCTACAATAGTTGTGACGAATCTCAAAGCGGCCATTTCGAAAAATCACGATGCAACAAATTAAAAATTATGGAATCAATTTCATTGTTCTGGATTTTTGCAATAATTGAAATAAAAAAAATTGATCTCCTTTTTCGTTTATATGAATTTTTGAACTACTTTTATCAGTTCCTTCGTTAATTATGTAAGTTGTTTCATTATGGTCGTTAGTTTGAGATAAACAGTTTAATTAGTTATAGAAGGCATAAAACCAGTAATTTGAGATATAGGCAAAGTTTTACTCAGTTTGCCACCGACTTCCGTCTAATAATCTCATTATCATTATCTGTATCCTTTTTACAAGTTCTTTGTTGATTGTTCATATCAATAATGTAGTTTGCTTATTAGTCCAGCTGACCATTTTCCGGAGTAATTTGTCCAAGCTGCACCGATTTTCCTAAAAATTTGGATTTGAGTACTACTTACCCTCTGCTTCAAAGTTGACCCTGTGCCGGGGGTGAAAAATATTATATAGAAAAAAAGTCCGAGGATGAATAAATTACCTAATTCTAAGCAACTTTTGTTCCGTAAAGTTTTTTCTGAAAGTTAATTCTTTTCGAGTTAATCGCAAGTGAAATTATTTTTATTATGAATTTTTCAACCAATTAAAACATATTTTCATATGGTTTGTCGTAAGTAAGTTTAAAAATATGCACTTTAATAACAAAATCATTTAGATCAAAAATGTAAACTATAAAAAAAAGGTTGGCTTTGTTGTTGTGTAGAACCAATACAAACGGAGTTATCGCCTGTTTCTATTTGTTAAAATAAAAATTGAAAAGTTTATCGTGAAATAACTGAAAAACAATGCATTTTTCGGGAAGGAAGGAGTTTATTTTAAGGTGCTTAATAAATCCTTTAATTTGTTGTCTCTAGCAAGAAAACTAAGCGAGTTATGACATAAATAAGGTTCGTTTTTGTGTTTTTTGTCAAAAAGAATGTACACATTACACCCTAAATACCACCCCGGTTGAAATGAATTGCTACCACTTCACTTGACTTACTTATTTCAAATAGGCTCAGAGAGTTTGACCGGATTAAAGTACGTACTTTTGAAAAAAGTCGAGAAAGAGAAAAATGCATTTTTGTAATCTTGCAAAAAATTGACTTCTTTTCAAAATATCTTAAAAACTATGAGAGATAGGCAAAATTTTGTATAGTACAAAATTGTAGGTTTAGTTTTTTTTTATTTATTTTTTTTTGTAGAATAAAATGTAAGTTAGATAGTTTAAAGTTTGTACATGTTCGTAAATAGTACTATTAGGCCACCCTTTCAGTTCAGACCCTTTCAAAAATAAGGGTTAAATACATTTTCAATTAACAAGAGCTTTTAGTTTTTCCAAACCTGCAAATTCGTGTTTTGTGAAGTGATAGCAATTAATTTCAACTGGGGTGGTATTTACGGGGGTAATTTGTACATTTTTTTATGTCAAAAAACAAAAAAAAACAATTTATTTATGTCATAACTCGCTTAATTTTCATGCTAGGGACTTTTGTAAAAAAAACAAATTAAAGTATTTTTAAGCGCTTTATTATAGTGTTTATAAACGTTTCCCGAAAAATGCATGGTTTTTCCCGATAAATCTTTAATTTTTATTTTGAGAACTAAAAACAAAATTTCAACAAGTCATAACCATAGAGGTATTATACTGTAGATTGAATTAGGTATGGGCGTTACTGTAAGTGGCAGTGTAATAACAATAGAAAGAGAAAGACAATATCGGGGTGCGCTTGCTATGTCTCTACCCTACCAATAGTCGAAGTTGTAGGCGTCACCACTGACACTGACCAATCAGGAACGACCCGCTTATTCTCTCTCTCTCTTTCTATTGCTATTACATGAATTTCGCTACTTCACGTGCTCTACAGTATAATACCTCTATGGTCATAACTCCATTTGTATCGGTTCTACAGAAAACCATATATCCAACATTTTTTTAATAAGCTACAGTTTTGATCTAAATGATTTATATCATAAAGTTATTTACGAAAAACCGTATGAAAACATGTTTTTTGTTTCAAAAATAGATACTTTCACTTGCGATTAACTCGAAAAAAATTTTCTTTCAGAAAAAACTCAATGGAACATTAGTTACTTACAATTAGTTAACATACTGATTCCGGGACTTTTTTTCATATATTTTTCACCCCCTGAGAAGGGGGTCAACTTTGAAATAGAGGCTAAGTAGAGAGTAAATACAAATTTTTAAAAATTGGTACTATTTGGACAAATTATCCAGTATTACCGTTTTTTGCCTTCATTGACTGGACTATATAGTTAATATTAATTTGTATACTTGAAGTATCCCAGCAATTTGATATTATTCTTTTAATGATTGGTTTATGCAGTTCACGTATTTTATTCGGATAAATTTATGTCGTTATTTCCGGTGAATGTATGCAATTATAATATATCTAAACGCAGCTTTCCATATTTGTTATCTACTTTACAAAATATATTAAACGTTTGTAATAAAATTGTAATCATGTATCATAAGTGAGTAGCAACATTAATAGGTTTTCTAATTTATGGTTTAGAGCTTATTCAAAAGATCAGGGGTTTATAACTTTATTTGTTCATATAGTAATATCTTTTTCTGGATATCATATGCCTGTAATTTATTTACTAGGAACACTTTTTGTAATGTTCTAATTGAAACGAAATAAGAAGAATATAAGTAACCTAAAAATTCGATAAGTTTGAATTAAAAGTCATTATATGCAATCTGTGCAAAATTAAATCGTCACTGTGTGACATAAAGCACAACGTTGGAAAACATTTAAACAATGCATTAAAAATATGAATAAATGTATTCATGGAATTCATTTGTTTATCACCAGCATTGCATTTACAACATTTAAAATATAGAGGGTATATACCCAGCACATAGATCGGTTATTAGAACAACATTTCGTCATATTAAATTTTTATTAAAATTATAAAGTAGTGATACATACATTTGTTTGCTAATATACATCTTTGTTGTCTTTTGTTATTTGTCTTTGATTTTTTTCTAATTGGTCTTAGCACTTACTTTCCTATCATCTGTGAGTTTTTGATCTATATTTACTGAAGCTGTTCTTAAGACTGAAGTTCATTTTGTAATATATTGTTTCAAAAGTGTATTCATTACTTATTTTTCTAATAACGTGACTCTAAATATTGTTTTTTGGAGGATAGTGGTATTAGCACAAATTGTGTAATTAAACATTTGTAATCAAGGTCCATTGTCATTTTATCATTTCTGCTTCAATGTTATAACACCTTTTTGGTACAGTAATTTATTAATTGTCTTCTAAATGTTATTTGTGGCATGTTCTGGAGTATGTTTAAGTTTTTTTGGGAATAACACCACAATAGAAATAAAACTACGTATATTGCAGGAATACCAAACGGTTCAAAGTCGATTCTGACTTCGTTGTCAATGGCTTTAAAATATGCAATTTACATTTTTATTACATATTTTAAAGCCATTGACAACGAAGTCAGAATCGACTTTAAAACGTTTGGTTTTTTCTTTCAATATAGAGCTTTTTTAATTCAATTGTGCTGTTATTCCCAAGAAAACTTAAACATAATCAAGTAATTTATTACTCACCAATTGATTTTATATTCGGTACTATATAATGGCTAGTTGAAAAGATGGCCATATCAACTATACGAGGGTGGTCCTATAATTACCCGTCCCGACCTATAGATGGCGGTAGTTGTTTGATAAATATTATTGTATTAGAATGTACACTGTAAAGCATGTGTTTCAAGTTTGAAGACGCTACGTTGTTTAGTGAACATTTTCAGTGAATTTGCGAAAATGGAGACAATACTTTTAATGGAAAAGCCTGTCTGTCTACTCCTTCGTTTACAATAGTAAAATATTTGGTAGCAAAGTTTATACGCGGCCGTACAAGCTGCCAAGATGAGCAACGCAGTGGTCGGACAAATGACGAGATGTTGAAGGAAACTCACAAAACGGTACTGGATGATCGTCGACTGAAAGTGCGCAACCTAGAAGACATGGGTATTTGAAAAAGTGCGGTATATCGCATATTATCTGAAAATTTGGATATAAGAAAACTTTGTGCACGATGGGTCCCGCGTTTGGTCACACTCGAGCAAAACCTGTGTTGTGAAGGTTTCAATTGAGTTTATCGAAGTTTCACAATAACAATGCAGAATTTTTGCGTAGTTTTATGACCATGGATGCAACATGGGTCCATCACTTCACATCCGAGACAAAAGACAATTCAAAACTGAACTGAAAAGGGAGAACCGGCTACAAAGAAGGCACCGAGGATAATTTCAGTGACCATCTTGAAAAAGGAAACACTATCACAGGAGAGTATTATGTGAAAGTATTGCAGTATTTGAGCGCAGAAATCAAGCAAAAACTGCCGCATTTGGCTAAGAACAGAATGATGTTTCATCAAAACGGTGCAGCAGCTTACAAATCCGTTATTGTATCGGCCAAAAGTAGTAAATTAAAGTTTGAATTACTACCTCCTGCACCCTATTTGCTAGATTGGGAATAGAAAATAATCGGAGGGAGCTATCGGATTATTTTTTGTTCCCGAATTTGGCTCAGTGGTCAAAGATTTTCCAAGGATGAAGAAGTGATGTAGGCAGTAGTGCACAGCATACATTGTTCATGTGGAACTATATACAGTGAGGACGCGTGGGCTGGAACAAATTCATTTAAAATTCAGGTGTTGGTTTTTTGGAAAAATGCTCGGACACATCGGTTTTTGTTTGGACTGCGGTTTTTGTGAGGATAAATTCATTTATACAGGGTGGGCCAGAAATAAATTGCGACCATCAACTTCATTTTTTCAAATGGAAACATTTGTTTTATATTATATTTTTGAATCCTGCATTGAATTCTAAGAATTTTTCATGTATAATGTCCTATACCTACTGAAAATTAACAGTTATTAAAAAATTACATTTATTTCTAAAGTTAAGAATACAACGGTAAAAATAAGGGGTTTGTTAGTTTGAACCTCTCTTTTTACGTCTGGTATTTATGACTGGTTGCGGTATTTTAGTCGCAAGAATGGAAACCCTTTTTTAATGTTTTTAACACTTGTTTATTTCCATAGGAACTGTACTCTAATTTTACTTTAAATAAGTAGTGCAGTTGCAAAATTCCAAAGTTTGGCTCGTTTAACTGACGATGGTAGGACATGTTTCTAGAATTTGGCCACGTAAGAGACATTTACATAACCAAACGTCTTCCAGAAGATACACAATTAAATGTTTTGCTCGATTTACAAGAAAATCCTTACAAATCCACTAGACAAATTGCCGCAGAACAGTCAATAAGTAAAGCTTCTGTTCTAAAATGCTTGCATAGAAATAAATGGCACCCATACAAAGTTCATTTAGTTCATGAACTTACTGAAGATGATTTAGACCGGAGAGTAGAATTTTGCGAAATAATGATAGATAGATGCAATGCCAACCCGCACTTTTCAAGTAAGATAGTTTTTTCCGACGAGGCAACATTTTGTTGAAATGGTTCAGTAAACAGGCACAATTTTCGATATTGGGCACCAAAAAACCTACATTGGATTATGGAAAGTCATACACAGTATGAGGGTACTTCAATGGAGGGTCCTTTTTTATTGAGGGAACACTTAACTCGAAAAAGTATTTTGAGCTATTAGAAAATGATGTAATACCCTGTTTAATAGAACTTTACCCGAATGGTGAAAACCCCAATATGCTGGCAGATTCGGGATAGTTTCAACAGGATGGAGCGCCCCCGCACTATTCGCGAACAGTGCGAAATTGTCCTGACAATATTTTCCCAAATAGGTGGATCGGAAGGAGAGGTGATATCGAATGGCCAGCTAGGTTTCCAGATCTAAGCCCGTTAGATTTTTATCTTTGAGGTTACGTGAAATCGAAAGTCTAATAAGCCGAAAAATATCCAGGAATTAAAGAATATAATTAGGGTCGAAATACAACGAATCCTGCCACAAACGCTAAATGAAGTGTTACGAGAACTTTAAAACCGTCTTAGGTATTGTCCCGAAGTTAATGGTCAACAACTTGAACATTTAATTTGATATGTTGATGTTTTTTTTCTTCAATTTTGAAATAAATGTTTTTTTTTAATTACTGTTAATTTTCGGTATAGGACATTGTACATGAAAAATACTAAATAAATAATAATTCAATGCAGAATTCAAAAATAAAATAAAAAACAAATGTTGATGGTCGCAATTTATTTCTAGTCAACCCTGTATAAATGAGTTTATCATCACAAAAACCGCAGTTCAAAAAAAAACCGACGTGTCCGAGCGTTTTTCCAAAAAACCAAGACCTGAATTTTAAATGAATTTGTTCCAACCCATGCGACCTCAGTGTATATAGGTACACAGAGTGTGGCATTAACACATGAGTATCTGACCATAAGCGGAATTGTTGGTTATTACAACCTGAAAAATCGACGGTCGCTGACCATATATAAAACAAAACTCATCTGACCACGTCAAACTAATAACTATACTCAAACTCAAACAATGTACTGTCCTCCCAATACATTGTCGTCTCCAGCGAGAGGATATTAAGAAAAACATAAAAAAAAGCTTATGGGAACCGTTACTTCATGAAACTTTATATCCGTGTTTATTTATGTTACACATAATGCGTGCCTCAAGTGAGAAGTGCTCAGACATCATAAAGCGATCACTGACATACTGCGTGTGTCAGCATGATGACGACTTCATTTTTGAATATTAATTATAGTAACAAATGATAAACTCAACAAATTGAAATATATAAACATTCAACTAATTTCAACGGATAGAAGGAGGGTGTTGAAAAACTGAACAGAATTGGTAACCTGCAATACGATACTCGACACTAAAGGAATCCGCTAGACTCAGACTCAGTGTTGCCAGATGATTTTTCAGGAAAACAGTAGTTAGCTCAGTGAAATAACAGTAGATGGCACATCAAAACAGTAGATTTGATAATATTTAAAAACAAATTGGTGTATTACTTACTTAAAATGATGAAAAACCAAAAAAAATTGACAAATAATATCGCTAGTACTTGTTTATTAAGTTAATAAATATTTATTATGCCCAATATTGCAATTTTGTTATTTTCTTTTCAGAAAATAACAAAATTCCTATAGTTTTCATTCTTGCCACCATAAATAATTTTCAATTCTGCTTAAATAATGTAAAATACTGAGAAAGCAGTAATCATTAATATTGTATAAAATTTCATAGTTTCCAACTGTTGTTGCTTGAGCTTAATATGACCGCGCCATCTAAAAATACAGTTCTGAATTAATGGTTGAAAATTCGACCTGTTAAACGATGGGTGGCACCATCATTCAGATGTTGTATTAGTCTAAAATTGCTTTGTTATAGCCTATATAAGTTCATCTTGATTAACGCGCGACATTTTAAACAACTATTTAGCTTTTGTTCGCTAAATAGTTGTTAAAGTGTCGCGCGTAGTAGGCATTTTCCAAAACAACAGATACATGGTGCCACCTATCGCTTAACAGGTCGAATTAGAATCCTACTCTGAACCATTTACAATTTCTCAATGCTCTGAACTTTTTATAAAATTGAATATACCGTTGTATAATGCAGAAGTAGTTATCTTAACTATACAAATGGTTGAATTCTTCTTATTAGCATTTTTTTCTATAAAAACAAAGGCGACACGGTAATTTGCTGCTAAAAATAAAACAGTAGAAGGAGTCCGTAACAGTAGAACAGTAGAAGAAGAGACAAAACAGATCTACTGTTAAAACGGTAGATCTACTGTTAGAACAGTAGATCTGGTAACACTGCTCAGACTACATCTCCACCGACAAATGGGAGTCCGCTATAACCTCCCGCCACCTTTGCCAGTGTTTCTCCCTTCACCGCTCGAACCTCGAAGCAGTGTTGCCAACTTAACAGATTTCCCGTCAGATCTAACGGATTTTTGTATCGAGCTGCGGGATAGAAACTGTTTTAACGGATGACGGATTTTTTAACGGAAAATCAGGCAAATTAAATACATAAATAATAAAAAAAAATAAATTAAATCCCTACAATAATTAACTGAGACTTTTTCCTGAGAGTAGTATTAAACATTTTACAAGAATCAAATAAAAACATTATGCCTTTTCATTTGGTACAGTGTTATTTAAGTAATATAAATGTATTTTTTAATATTATTAAACTAATTAAAACAAAATTGTTAAACAACTATATTGCCAACAAAATCCTGTTTTTCTCTGGGTAACGATCGTTCGAATTGCAGTAATGTCAGCTTTTAAAAATGGTCTTAAAAGACATTTATAAGATTAGGTGTAATACCTAATGGAGTCATGCTATTCGTACGATTTGCCTGATAAAGGCATTAATAAGGCAGAAACTTCTCTTGCCGATTTTTGGTACCTCCCCTCCTCCCAAAAGCCTAAACATTTCTGGTGACACTATCATATCAATTTTATAAGTTTGTATTTGTTATTATTTGACAGTATCACAATTTAAGAGAACATATTTTAACAATATTTAATGCATTGTTTATTCTGACGGATTTTCTTGGCGGAAATCTATATATAAATAGGCAAAGACAAAACGATTAGGTACCATTTTCTCCTCTGTCTCTCAACCGATTTTCTTCATTTTTAGGGTTCCGTATATACAATATACGGATACCCTTATAATATCACTCCGGATTTCTGCCTTTGTCACATCACAGCCATTTTCTCCTAAACTACTGGACGGAAGAGGTTGAAATTTGGTATCAATGTATAGTTTGGTGACCCGATCAGGACTACATAAAAGAAAAAAAATTGACTTTAGGGGTAATTCTGGGGGGAAAAACTAGAAAAATCGACCGTTCCCCCCTCTGATCTCCGAAACTACTTAGCCTAAAATTTTGAAAAAAATAGGAAATATAGAACTTTGCCCGAACTTTACAGGAAAAATAAGGAGAAACCATTAATATTAATTTTGGGGGGCAAATTATAGAATTAAATAAAAATGTAAAAATAAAAAAAATTTCAAACGCATCATGTAATATATCAAATGAAAGGTCTCATTCTGAGGAGCACAAATATATTTTTTTCATATTTTAAAAAAATTATTTAAAAAGATATTAACAAAAATATACCAAAATTTACACATCCCCCCCCCTTTAACTTCGAAACTATAAAACGTAAAGTTTTGAAAAAAAAACAGATTTATAGGTTCTGACCTGAAGTTTACTGGAAAAACAAGGAGAAACCTCTACTTTTAATTTTGGGGGGCAAATTACAGAATTAAATGGAAAATATAAAATTAAAATTGTTTCTAACCCATCATGTTATATATCAAATGAAAGGGCTCATTACAACGAAAACAAATATATTTTTTTCATATTTTTAAAATAAATTAATTAAAAGATATTAACAAAAATATAAAAAAATGTACCCATTCACCCGCTCTTATCTCCGAAACCGTAAGCTGGAAAATTTTGAAAAAAATGGAGCTATAGCCCCTCATCTGAACTTTACTGGAAAAATAAGGAGAAACCCCTAATATTTATTTTGAGGGGCAAATTATAGAATTAAATGGAAAATTAAAATTAAAATTGTTTCTAACCCATCATGTTATATATCAAATGAAAGGGCTCATTATGACGAAAACAAATATATTTTTTTCATATTTTTAAAATAAATTAATTAAAAGATATTAACAAAAATATAAAAAAATTTACTCATTCCCCCTCCTATCTCCGAAACCATAAGCTGGAAAATTTTGAAAAAACAATGAAGGTATAGCCCCTCACCTGAACTTTACTGGAAAAAATAAGGAAAAACCCGTAATATTTTTTTTGGGGGGCAAATTATAGAATTAAATGAAAAATATAAAGTTAAAATTGTTCCGAACCCAGCATGTTATATATCAAATAAAAGGGCTCATGATGAAGAAAACAAATATATTTTTTCCATATTTATAAAATAAATTAATTAAAAGATATTAACAAAAATTTTGTAAAACTGGAAGTATAGCCCCTTACCTGAACTTTACTGGAAAAATAAGGAGAAACCCCTAATATTCATTTTCGGGGGCAAATTATAGAATTAAATGGAAAATAAAAAATTATAATTGTTTCTAACGGGTCATGTAATATATCAAATCACAGGGCTCATTATGACGAATACAAATATATTTTTTTAATTTTTTTAAAATGAATGTTTTAAAATATATTAAAAAAATATTTTAAAAAAATAACCCATTCTTCCCGTTATTCCCCAAACTCTAAGACCTCATTTTTTAATGGAAAAATATGAAAAAAATCCCTAAATCTATAATTTGACCCCCAAATAATACCATTATCAAAAATATTTAAAAATATTATGCGTGGTCCATGAGCAGTTGCATATACAGGGTGGTGGAAATATATAATGAGATGGAATTATTATAATGAGGATTTTAATAAATGTTAGTGAATTGAGTGCAATTATAGCTATACAGGGAGGTTAGAAAAAATAGAGCGACATCTAGGATTTTCGAGGAACTATCACACAGAGGTTCGGAATCTGGATCCATTCGGTGTAATTGCTGTTCTCCCTAAAGTCCTAGGATAGAATGTCACTATAAAATTTTCAGGTTACTTAACCTGCCAGAGATATTGATACAATTGGTCGAATTTCGTCCACTGGGCGACAGCTAGTAAAAATAATTTAACGGATTGTTGACGGAAACTGACTTTAAAAATTATTGTTGGCAACAGTGCCTCGAAGTCTCCAACTTCCAACGTTCTTTTCGTCTGGAGCAGCCAACGAGATACGACCGTCCGCGCCGCAGATGATGTCTGCCACAGTTTTTCCAATGAACAGTCTATTAAATCGCAATAAAGTTTATTGGGTTTATTGAATAAACCTCTTAGTGTTCTTGTTTGCTGAGTTGGTCTGACGCGCCTTTAGGCAACTTGATAAAATGTAAAATTTCAAAGTGTTTTCAGCCAATAGTTAATTAAAAAAGCTTTGAAATACTGTTGTCTCGGGTTACTATACAATAACAGTTCAACCATTTTGAACAGATACAATGTAAATAACTTTTTTTCGGAACAACAATTTCATTTCTTGGCCTATATGTAAACTGATGAACAAGGCCATACTTTTAATGATGCACAACAATGATTCATTCTTACATAAGCGGTAATGGTGACGATAAAATTTTCAAGGAAGTTCTGTGTAATGTTTCCTGTAACTGGAATTTTACGAACCATTGTTCAAATGCGGAATAATGGCATAGTTAGTTTCGTTATAGTACATACGTATCGTTATATGTAATTTAACCTGTGGAATGTTTTTATTTGAAGGTCATTTTTTAAATTAAACAGTGTCGTAAAAATCCCATTAGATAACTGGGTATAACTGATTTTGTTCATGGTAGATTGAAAGCTTATATTTTCGAATATAAATACGGTGATTTATCAGGTTGCTATGTTATTAATAAAAGATAACTGAACTGCAGTAGGCATGCAGTCAATTGTTTTTATGTTCCACTAAAAAACAAATTTAGTTTTTTAATTGTCAGAGAGTTTACTTTAAAATTTTATCTTGATGTCAACTTTATAATTGAATACTATTTTCTACTTTTTATGTGAATTTTCGTTTGAGTTTTTAAATCGAGGAGTAATAATCCATGCAAGTAAAACTGTAATTATTCTGCCTGGTACATGGACAGTGAAAGCAGCTATCCCTTACTAAATTTGTCAGAATAATTGGGAGGACTTTAAAAACAAGCTTTTATTACTTGTTAATAGAGCTAAAATCAGATCCTGGTTATCATGTAGTACCAAAGTACACACCGAAACTAATCGAGTCCAAACTCGATGGGGTTATGTCAACCAACTCGAGTTTTTATGGCAACCTTGCAGTTCCATCATCATCAGATCAGCTCCATTGTCATCCGATTGTATGCGAAATTTCATCTCAATAAGTAATCAGGAAGTGGATCAAATTTAACTTGGAACATTTGATTTTGTGTCGTTTAACTACTGAGTTCCTAAGCCCACATTCCGGTTCCAACATCAAATCAGCTCCATGTCATAATCATTTTGCATTATCATTCGATTTAAACATACATGCAAAATTTCAGCTCGATCGGTAACCGGAAAGTGGACCAAATTTAACTTGCAAGATTTGATTACAGGCAAACATCGGGACAGGTGAAACTAAAATTCTCCGAATTACTGTGTTCTAATTTTTTTAAATTTGATATTTATGGCATTTTTGGTATTTCCTTCATTTTTTACAGTAGTTTTTTTGGGAAAAACAGAGTGTGTAGTTCAAATACTCCTACAACATGCATTTTGGAACTTGTTGGACACGATTTTTTAATGGTCCTAAATTTATGTACAAAAAAACCATCGTGACCGATTTTTGAAAACTGGTTTAGAAAATATGCATCTGAGGCCCCAGTTTAAAAAAAATTAAGTATACTGTTCAAAAATTGCTACAACTTACAATTTTCAACGGATTGGGGTACATGTTTTAAAAATGACCCTAAATGCCTGTAGAAAAAAAAACAGTTTATAAAAAACGTTTTGAAATAAAGACCACTATACTCAAATTTGAAAAAAGGATTAATGTCAAAATCCAAAAATCGTTACAGTCTACAAATTTGATGCGCTAGATTTTTCTAAAATCTTAATTTACAATATCAGAAAACCGGTTTTTGAATCTTTGCATGGTCTAACTTTGATAGTGAAGCTCCGGTGCCAAATAAGATGTAAGTGTCTTTGTAATTGACGGTACCGTGGATGAACAAACTGCTGCTGTGTCCATCGACTTCTTGTTCTGAGGTCTTGTGGTTGGTTTGCATTAAACTGGCTGTTTCTGGATGCCGAGCGATCTGATGGAATATTTATGGAATCCTCTCAAAATAGCATATGCGACCGAAACGAAGAGACCCCCATTTATTAATGCCACCTGTTCAAATATCATTTTCATGTTTTGACAAGATACTGTTAGACATACCTTACATCTTTATTGTTGCTTCTGAGTCTTCATGATATAACGACCTCCCATCATCTTCCCACTGCACATATTGAGAACGGCTTCCTTCTCCAAAGCACGAAGGAACCCTTAGTTCCACTTATTTATTATGTGCATTTGGGAAGGCTAGATGTATTGAATGTCGTATTTCAGCCTCAGATTCCTGTTTTTCGGGATTTGTTGTTTTTCCTTTTTTTTGTATATATTCTACTACTAAATTCTTTTAAATTCCTAGATAAATCCTTAATGTATGGACATACTCAAAATGAGAAGTTTTTGAGAAATAATCGAAAAAGTGAATGAGAGCAAATTTGTGTTTACTTATTCTAAACAAATTCAATCATAAATTATCTTTAAACTGTGGAGGACAAAACATCATCGCACGTGAAGGATTCAAAGCATTTTGTCAAAATTATCGAATACATGTAACTTAGGCCAGAATATCAGTTATGAAGTTTCGAAGTTGAAAACGTCTTCACGAGCATACCATTAAAAGAATCTCTCGACATAGTGAGAAAGAAAATTGCTACTTTTATGGAAAAGGACCGGCTTTTCATGTAAGAAGATACAGTCATTGCTGGAGCACCTAAACCAATCCCAACCATCTATTAGATTCACCATGGAGATGGCAGAGAGTAGGTGCCTACCATTCCTTGATGTGAAGTGCCAAAGGACTAGGACCTGTATAAGGTTATATCAACACTACAGTTCTAACCACTCATCAGCAACGAAAACTGGCACCATCAAAACCCTAATCCATAGAGCCAACAATATCTGGAGCCCACCAGAGGCTCTCAAAGAAGAACACGTGAAACTTGCGAAGACCTTGATGAATGGATATCCGGAAATCATTAACAATCACGATAGCCATTATTATTACCATACACTAAAGGCGGTCGAAAGAACGCAGACGGTTTGGCACAGATCTGAAATCAAATTTTCAACAGCACCTTGAGGAGCATCATTACAAAAACAAAGCCGGATACTTTGCAATTCCAAATAACTCTATATACAGCATACTCTGTGAATGTAGCAATCTTTTTACATTGGGGTGATAAAGCGACCACTGAACACAATGGTTGAGGAGCATGCCATAGCTACTGAAAGGGCCGAGCTAACAAAGTATCGGGTGGCTAATCACGCATGTAACGAGTGCCATAACATTACCTGGAACTAGGGCAGGGTAATCCACAAAGAAGAGCTGGTATAAAAGAAAATTTAACCTAATTACCGATCTACCTTAAATAGGTAGCAGTAGGTGCAGCATTAATAGCCAGTGAATCAGTGAATAAAATGAAATAATTCTGCTGAGTTTATAATAATTTTGGTGACTCAAAACTAACGGTCGATAAAAATATTATAACTAACAATTTTTGTTTGATGAATCCAAAAATAAAGTTAATATAAGCTGAGCCCAATTTTTCACGAAATTAGGCCGAACAAATTTATTCATCCCTATTGAAATTTTTATTGCAAAAACGTTTAACGTACAATGAAAGATATAAAATAGAATTATGTACCAAACTAACTGGAGTTTTATGAATGCGTTCTAGATACAATACGTGACTAACATAACTATTACTTTATTCTTTGTATTTATGACTCCCGATGATGTAAATGTTTATTTAAAATTCTTAGCATTCTAGGCTTGAATCAGTCGAATTATATGTACATTAGTCTAGTTAACAATTACAAAAAGTGTATGGATTCAAAACGACGCGAGGTCTAGACAGGGTGTGAAAAGCTCATAACACATGCAAAGCAATTGCAAAAGTGATATAAGAATTATAAGAAAGGGGTTTATTTTTTTATAAATCTATATAAATAAAAATTAAATGTTCGTTGGAAAGCGTATTACTCGACAGTAAATTGGAATATGATATCTCACGGGTTGGAAAAGCATTGCGAAGCTACAAAAACAATGCGAAGCTATCCCCAACGATTACTATACCTTCAATAGTCCTACATACTTAGTGCTAAGAAGACAGGACTAACTCAGTGTTTTTACTGGACATGACAGAACAAGATCTGCCCAGGTAGTTTGTTCTTAAAGAGTAAGAAATTGTCAATAAAGAAGTCTTAAATCGCGGTACTCTAAAAAATATATTTATCTTGAATCCAGAAAGCATAGTATCTCGTTGAAACATCAAACTTTTTACAACAACCGAGCTTAATACTAATTAACACATCATTTTTCTTTTATATGTCAATTCAAGTCGGGTTTTTTTATAGATCCTTGTAGAATTGGGTGACGTGCTTCATTATTTTGTGTCTATCTGTTATGTTGTCTTTTCCCGATTATCAATGCTTTCTAAGCATTCATTCTGCTTCTACCAATTTTTCGTTGTAATACTTGATGTTCACTACAATTGTCTTTCTTTTTGTCTTGCAAAATTCAGTGTATTGTACCCGTTGGATGTCTATTGTCCTTTTCAGTTCTCTTCTTTTCTGAAGCAAAGCCTTGCTCTTCGAACTAAGCTTCTTGTGTTCGTTTCATTATTGGGTTCCGTCAATTTCTGTCGCACAAGTCAGTATGATGTTCATTAGTTGCATGTTATCTTGTTATTGTTATTCTCGTAGCTATCTTCTATCAGCGTCTTATATATTTCAGGTTGTTAATGACTTTACTACTGGTGGGCGTCTTTCTGGTAATTCTAAACATCTCCAGTTTCCTATTAAGAATACTTCTTGCTCTGTCAAGTCTATAATCGCTTGTTGTCCTGTTTTAGTTAGCGTCATTACGTGCTCTTGTTTGTCAGGACAAAGGTAATCCATTTCCTATTAGAGTTTTTTCTTGAAGAATGAGTTTAATATGTACATGTTCTGATGGTGTGCGAATTTCTCACCCCTTTCGTTCCAATTACCAAACCGAAATACCCCTTCTTCGTCTTATCTTTTCGGTACTTTGGCGTTGAAATCACCGATGATATATTTGAAATCGCTAGTGCCTCTTTGATTTCGTTATATAATTATTCGACTTGTTCGTCCAAATGACTAATTGTTGGGGAGTAAACTTAAGCGACAGTGTTAGACTAGCGACTTTGTGTGATGTTCCGGACAGGCCTGTGATTTTATCTTAAGGATCAGAAATCCTACGCTACTAGTTCTTCCAGTTGGTGTTCCTTGGTGGTCTAGGAGGTTGCCTGATTCAAGTGCTATCAGTTCTTCGTTTTTCCTCTTAACTTCACCTAAGCCAATGACATCCCATATGATTTTTGCTTTCTATTGTTCAAATTCTACAATTTTAGTTTCGTTCGGGAGTGGTACGGCAGTTATATGTTGCTAAATGTAGTGAAGTCGAATTTTAGTCTGCCCCAAAATTCTTGTGGCAGACCCATTTCCCGGTGTCGGATTGCTTACCCACCTATGGTACAATTCTGTGCATCTTGTAATTCGACGTCACGACTTTTTTATTTAATTAAAAACCGTTGCATGGCTGGGAACCAAACCCGGGTATGAAATTCGGTATAATGTTTTCAGAGATATATCAAATCAGTAACGATAACTAATATTAATCATTTACCAGTCTTCAACCTCTCTTTTTAATTGTTTTTTTTCTTGCTTCTTTGATTAATAACGAATAGATTGTAAAAGTTGAAATCGTTTTCTGAGAAAAGATGAGAATTTTCGAAAATACCATAACATCAACCTCAAGGCCGTAGCCAGAATTTTGTTTCGGGGGGTTTAGATAATTGTTTAGGGGGGGTTAGATAATTGTTTAGGGGGGTTGGATAATTGTTTCGGGGGGACAGTCCGGGCTGGTGCCTAGGGAGGCAAAATTTGGAAAGTAAACATTTTTGCATTCAAACGACCTTTACACTGATTTTCTAAACGTTTGTTTGAAAAATTCTTAAGTTCTACAATGAGTACAAATAGACTCAATAGCGTAGCCATTCTATGTATAGAATCAGACGTACTTCAACGTTTAGATTGCGAAGATTTAATCTACCAAATTGCATTTCAAAAAGTAGGCGTGTTTACCTGTGAAGAAATTAATGTAAAACAATTACGAGAGACCGTTAGTGTAAAATTTATAATTCCTAGAAAAAAAACAACTATTTTTTTATGTTTTGAAAATATATAATATACAAGGTGTTTTTTAGAAGGTTCGCCAAACTTGGAGGACGGATAGGTGTGCTCATTGTTTTTGTCGATTTAATTTAGTTTTCTTAATTCCCAGATTATTTCATATAAACTTTTGTAACTTTTTTATTTTTCACTCTATCTTCACCAAATAAATTTAAATCTAATCTATTATGATCGATCATCCCGCATTTTTTGGAACGCAATATTGATTCTTTCCCTTAAATGCTCATTGATTTCTATTTGATTTCTATATCTCGTGAATGACTTGAATTTTTAAAGAACGATTTATTGATGCTATTAGATGAAATCCTATTGGAAAACAAATCAATAATATTCAAAAAAATTGGCTGCCCAGCACGATATAGACGAACTGCCAGAGAGCTCCTGGAGGATCCATTCCCAAACGCGTGGATTGGGAGTGGCCCTGACCTGACTCCCATTGTTTTTTTTTGTATGGGGACTGGCAAAGTAACTCGTTTATGAGAGAGAAATAAAGACCAACGAGCAGTTAAAGGAAAGAATTAATGTTGCTTTAGAAACAATGTGAGATGAGATGCGACTAGAGACACGCTGTAGCAGCCAAAAAAACGGTGTCACGATTGCATCCGTAGCGGTGGAAGCCAATTTGAACAAAATTTATATTACATTATTGCAACTTGATCTATATTTTATTTTTTGTATTTCTAACCTTGTAAGTTAGAATCAAAAAATTTATTATAATACTGATTACTTTCCAATACATGTGATATATCGTTGGAGGGGGTTGAAGTAGAGAAGTTTTTCTAAGTATTCGATGTGCTTCTTATTTTTTTTGTGATGTGATAAATTGTTTAACTTAATGATTTTTATGGAACCTCGCCATTTTTGGAGTCATATCATTTTTTCAACTAATTATATGTGTCAAATATCGAATGCAGAAGAGCAAACAAACATTAGATTTACATTTATTTGGTGAAGATATAGTGAAAAATAAAAAAGTTAAAAAAGCTTATATGAAATAATCTGGGAATTAAGAAAAAACATTAAATTAAAAAAACAAAAACCGTACGCTATCTAGATGTTATATGGGCTACATAATATAGCACATGAGCCCACCTATCCGCCCTCCATGTTTGGCTAACCTACAAAACACCCTGTATAATAAATTTTCTGCAACAAATTAGTTATATTAATTTATAAAAATAAGATATTAAACTGCAAATTGGAATAACATTTCTGTCTTGGGGCGGCATTAAGTTAAATCCGGCCCTGGGTTCAGTTCACATTTTGCAAAATCGCGTAAGATGATCTAATTCTCCCGGATAATAGTGTATGTTGCATAAGGTTGACTGAGTTGTTTAGGTTTTGAGGAAACGGACGACGATTATTATTCTGATGAATTTTAAATATCTATGTCGTTGTGGGTGTATCCCACTGTTTATTACCTACGACTAGGTGCGATTTTGTTATTAACTCATAAAAGCTAACTATATTACTTCATCAGTCATCATTTTATGCTATTTTCAATGATGCCGTCCTGTTAGTCTAGTGAGCATCTTGAAATACGTAATCGTGATGTTTATAGTTAATCATCTTCATCTAAGTTGTCAACACTGATTTTGATATCTACACTCTAAATAGACGTTGGCATTGTATTTTTATGTCCATGATATACCAACGCGTACTGGGATTTAAATAGAAAATATGGTTTAAATGCGAGTTAAAGGGAATTATAATTATTTTAAATGCAGTTAAAATTGTCCATTAATACACGGTTTCCCCTAAGGTTAGACCTGAAGGAAAAACTTTAAATGGCGACTCCTTGTTAAAAATTAAGGATAGTTTGATTGTTGTATAATCGTTAGATTAAAAGTAAATCATTTGGGAGATATCACGATTCAAAACGAAAAGCGGTAGAATAATGAAAATTTATAGGAATTTTGCTACTATAAAAACACATGATCTTCATGTTTTTCACATTTTAAAATGAGTGGAAGGGTTTGAAATAGACCGCCCCTATGATTCTTGTTAACTAAATTGAACGAAAAACTTACTCAACGATTTGGTTAAAAATAAATTGGAATAGCCCGATTTATTTAGAAACTTTTTTATCTCTTGTATTTTTTTGTCCAAAAACCTACCGCTTTGAAATTAACACAAAATGTAAATCATTACGTGGCAGGACAAGGAAATTTATTTTGGAAAAATAAGCCGCTTTCAAACACAATCGCATTTAAAAAAATAGTTGATTAGCGAACATGTTTCAAACTAAGTAATGTATTAATGAACCCAAGGCCCTACATTATTTATCGCAGATGTTGCCTTGAGTACTCTGAAATATGCTAGGATTATTTCTTATAATATCATGTGATGCAATTATGCGATTTCTCACGTCTTCATGTATTGGGGTAGTGTAAACTAATTCTTTTAGATATCCCCAGATACAATAATCCAAAGGATTTAAAATCAGGGGATCGAGGCGGCCAAAGATGAGGCCCATCTCTTCACAGGTAGGAGCTGAATCTCACGGGGGTACCAACATGCATTTAACACATGTCTCTTATAGTTCGCACTTGAACTCTCTGTATATGGTAAAGACATAACTCTTTTTCTTTTAATACCCTCCATACAGTTGATGTAACTTTATTTAATCCAACTGCAATTTTCTTGGTACTTGTCTCGCTTCAATAATATTTAGGGCAGCAACTTCTAATTCGGGTGTTCATACATCCTGCTTCAGATTTATGTAGCCTACAATTAACCATTATTGTTCTATTAATTTAATTAAACCTCTTAATAATGCACAATTAAACAGCTCAGATAACATCAAATTGGTTAAACTAATTGTAAAAAGCACTGATTAAGCAGGACAAATGAAAATTGCCTCTACTGTAGGTCAGGATAGAATTGCTATTAAATTACATTAGCATTGCAAGCAAAAGTGTATCTCTGCTTTCGGTTTAATTGACTTTTTGCCGCTTGTGAAAAAACGAGATTCGACCATTTTATATTAATTGAAATTTAAATTGCGAAACTTATCTGGATATTTTGGAAAATGCTTTAATTCCGCTTAATTTCTGAAGCTACTCAGATAAATATGGATGAAAAATCATAAAAATTAAAGAGGGACCATTTGTTCTATAACGAAACTTTATATATGCCACAGTTTTTCGTTACAGTGAAATTTATTATAGAGGCTTTAGAGTCTCAACCCGCTATTGTTCTATAACTAAACTTCAGACAGTATTATCAGATTAATTAATATTTGCAGTAATCTTTAAATAAATAAAACCATAAAAATAACACCATATTGAACGTTGAACCAGACTAGGAATGGATAGTAGTTGACGAGAATCCTGTTAATCCCTTGAATAGTTTTGTGAAGTGTGGACAAATGAACATTCGAAAATTAGACAGATTTCCTTTACAAGATTTAAACTGTAAATGACATATACTATATAAACTGATGTCATCCGGTTCTATCGAAAAAATAAATCGTTATCTTGTCGTGATAGCACTAGCAAATGGGATAAAATAAGGTTTGATAAAGTTAACCACCCATCATATTCTCCCGATCTGAAACCTGTACGTCAAGATGGTCAGGATCTCAAAAGTATCAGGGCAAATATTTTTAGACATACAACAGTAATAACTATTGTAAGTATTTTCCGCAAATGCAATACAATTATTTCAGAGAAGTTATTCAGCAGTGCAAATGTAGCTATATACTGTAAATTTGTACTAATAAAAATATACTTTTCATAAAAAAATACAAGGCGTGTTTTTAAGTAAGTACCGTTGAAAAATTAAAAACAGACATGCAAAGATATAATAATTTTATTTTTACATGAAAGCTGTATATTCATGTACTTTTCTACATAATTTCCTCCAATGTGAAGGCACTTGTCATAACGTTGTACCAGTTTCTGAATACCCTCCTCATAGGAATCTGCCGTCTGACTTGTTAACCATTACATCACAACTGTTTTGACTTAGTCATCGTTTTGAAGACGCTGACAGCCCAGGTGTTTCTTTAAGTGCAGGAACAGGAACAGATGTGATGAGATCTTTGGTCTGATTAGCCACATGCGGATGGGCATTGTATGCAGCAAAACGATGCTCTTGCTCAACTTGCCACGTCTTTTGTTCTGGATAGAACGGTGCAAAAAACTGTACACTTGATTTTCCGGGCTTAAACTTCACTTTTCTAGGTAAATCTGAATGGCGCTATTCCGTGGACCGTTGCTTTGATTCTGGGGTGACGTAGGCTACCCATGTTTCATCGCCCGTAACAATTTGGCTTAAGAAATCATCACCAACATTGCGGTACCGCTCAAGATAAATCAGTGCACTTCCTAGACGTTTGGTTTTGTGCACATCCGTCAACATTTTCGGTAATTCAAGTGCTCGGTCACAATGGTATACAAAACACTATGAGAAACATTAGGAAAGTCATCAGACAAGCAGGAAATCGTAAAGCGTCTGTTTTCTCTCACCTATTGCACCAAACTTTCATTAATCCCTTGATCATCGTGTACATTTGTGCGGCCATCTTTAAATTTTTTAACCTACTTTCTTACCATTCCATTATTCATAATGTTTTGTCCGTAAATTGCACAGATCTCATGATGAATATTGATCGGTTTAAGGTCTTTAGCACTAAGAAATCTTATAACAGAATGTACTTCACAGTCGGTGGGACAGTGGGACTCACGACTAAACAAGGAAAAATCAGACTATTATAGCTTCAGTGCAAGAGAAGTAGGGACCCAATGCGCATGCTCAGAACGCCGACCGCAGCGCTGCGGCCGCGCTGTGGCAAAACGGTACTTCATTAAAAAACACGCCTTGTATTATTAATTATTAGGTACTTTACTATTGTTTATTTCTATAGAACTAGTAAACTTCTTCCATTCTAATTATTTAATTGCTAATTATTTTCTTTTATTTTAGTATGCAACTATTCTGATAGTGCTGTTCGTCATCCAGCTTGCACTTGGAATTTTGGCATTTGTAGCTATTAAAAAGAATGACAACAACATGGACGACACTATACATAAATACCTCAAAGAAGTTTACGAAAAACGTTCACAGGAATCCAAATACCAAACAGTCGTCGATGAGCTTCAGAAGGCTGTAAGTATTAAATAAATTATGTGTTTAATCATAAGCTAGTTCAAAAATGTTCAAATGTCGATAAGTTTCAGTTACTTATTCCTTATTACTCAAAAACTTTGTGTTAGCACATTGTATTTTTGAGCTGTTAATCATGAATTATGCGAGCGGGTAATACTCTTTCATGATCTTGATGGAAGACAGACTACTGCAGGGTGTAGCGAATCCTAACCTCACGCAAGCTACTAATCTTTCTCGGGGGCCTTTTCCAGGATAAGTTAATTCCTATGGTTTTACCTCTTAACAATACCACTATCCGCAGCAGCTGCATCAAAATCAAGCGTGGGGAAAATTATTTCAAAGCAATGCAGTTTTGAAGAGAAGGAAGCAAAGCTGTAGCAGCATCCATAGTTACCGTACTGCGGTGCAGAAAGGGAACGGAATCCCCATTGCACTGTTATATTTCCGTTTTATCTTAATGGCTGAAGAATACTGCAAAATGGTCCTCAGTCGGGGGCACCACTTAATTCACGACAGAGTACTAAGGTTTTCCCCGTCGCCTACTAAACTAATGGAAAAAATTAAAGGATAAAAAAAATCAACATTTTTTGACTTTTTTCAAGGGGCTGTATTTTTCTTTAATATGGTCTTACTGGAGTTTTAGAAAAAGCATTTTAAAGCTTGTAGTTTCTTGTTTTGAGGTCTTACGATGTACAAAATTTTCAAGCAACGTGTACCGCTCAATCCACGAACTTAAAAAAAAAATTGTTTAACTTAACCACTATATGGATCGGATAAGTTTTCATTCAGCTTTAATTTGCTGTTTTTGAAAAGTTCAATACAACCACTTCTCGCTGAAATATGGAACTTTGAATGGGATAGGATCTTTCTGTCTTTAACCATCAATATATCAACAATCGCTGACCGCACAAGAAAATTAAGGAAAGTTTTGAAATCTTGAATAAACGTCCCACAAAAATCAACTACGGTTTTTTGAAAATAAAATTATTCTTTACATTAATTTGAAAAATCAAGAAAAAAAGGTGTTTTGGTGGTTTTTGGGATCATCATGCGCTAAATTGGAAATATCGAGAAAACCCGTTGGAATGTCTTCGATGGCACATTCCATAGATTATCCAAAAAAATGTATGAATTAGATGTTGCGGTTTTAGTTCAATGCTGGAACAATCACGTGTCGTCGCGTGTTTTAATTCACCAAATAAAGTTAATCACTAACCTTTTACGTCGAAGCTCTGCAGACGGTGTTTTCTTGGTTCTTCTTTCTTCAGAGGCTAGCCCCGCAACGGCAGGAACAGATTTTAGAGCTTCGTCTGGACAACACGTTACACAAAAAATTGCGACGTAATGTTCATTGATTGAGCAAACAAAAAATGCGGGTTTAACAACAAATGATGCGCTTTTGTAAACACAAAAGAAACAAAATGAAAGCGGTTTAGCGGTTGTTACGATCGGAACTAACAACTCGCGGAATCGTAACACAATACCAACAAAAAGCGGCCGTCCCTTCAGACGGAATCAAAAGTGTCCGTATAGTTCGGAGTACAAAAAACGAATCACGAATACTGTCTATATTTTACACGCAAAAAACACTTAAAATTAGCATTAGCGCGACGAAAGGTTTTGGAAAAGGTGCAGAAATTTAAAAATCAATTAAGTAATTCAATCAAATTGAAAACAATACACTAAACAAATTGCGGGAACGCACCACTCGTAATGTTAAGTGTGCCTTTTATTGTTCAATATGCCCACAAAAACCCCACAAAGTTTCGTTTCAATTTATAGAGCCGTTTTCTTGTTTTCTTCGATGGAATTTTTAAAAAAATTAATGATCACGATTTTGACTTTAAATGATCATAAATAACCTTTAACAAAATACGTCGAAAAAAACATTTAAAATTATGGGGAAAACAAAAGAAATATATTTTTTTTGAAAATTAAAAAAATTTAAAAATTTAAATGAATAATATTTGCCAATTTTAACGCCGTTCTGTTAGTGCCTTCTATGATTTTCTTGATCTTTAAACTTCGACTGAATTAAAAGTTTAATTAATTTAAAACAAAGTTGATATACCCAATCGAATTTTGAACTCGATCTACAGGCTTTTCAGAAATTGCTTAATTTTCGTGAACTCTTACAACGCTAAAAACAGTTTTTTCAAAAATACTCTGGGTCTCATCAAAACTGAAAAATTACATTTGTTGCATTTTGCTAAAGTTTGTAATTCTCGTAACAATTTTAAAAATATTGTTCATGAAACAACTCACAAATGGAAAGCTGACATAAATCTAGAAGAATATATATAATAATTTTCATTACGTTTTTCTCGATTTTTCCAAAATACTAAATTTAGTTGATGATTGTTTCAGTCTTCACTTGATGAAAATTCATTTTTAAGATTACCTAAAAATACCAAACACTTGGTTAAATTTTCACTGTTTATTTTTATTTGACATATGTTTTGCCAAGTCTGGCTTCTTCAGAAATTGTAAATACAACATTGTATTTACTGTTGTATTCACAATTTTTGAAGAAGCCAAACTTGGCGAAAGATATGTCAAATAAAAATAAATAAATATTTCAAATTTAACCAAGTGTTTGGTATATTTTAGTAATCAAAATTGAGTCTTAAACCACTTATCAGTCTCAGCTTTTCAACTGAAAATCTAAAATTGACGACTTTCGGGACTTTTTATAAATAAATACATTATATGAAATATTGAATAAATATCATTTAGGTGTTCCACACTATAATCGAAAATGTCAAAAGCTGTGTCCCACATATACACGATATGCGCGGTGAGGGCGGTACGACACTGTGACAACTATAAACTTCAACTAAAGGCTAAAACAAACTAACTGATCAATGTGACAACACAGAATCGCTACATTCTCACTAATTTATTTTCCAATAAGTACAAAATTGTCTTATGTGTTTGACAGTTTGCAGCTGTCACTTTGGCGCATCGCGCAAATCGCGTTTACGTGGGATGCAGCCTAACGCTGGAATATTCTTTGCCATTGAACTTTTTTCTATATAATGATGTTATACCAAATATAACGATTTATATTTTCAGCTGAAATGTTGTGGCGTCGATGGCAAATCAGACGAGTATGTCAGGAATAAAACAGCACCAGGGTTGATTTTAAGTTGTTGTCCCACAGAGGCACACTCCTGCACAGAATCAAACGCATACTCTGATAATTGTACTTCAAAATTAACAGATTATTTGCAAAGTATAACAAAAGTAATTGGAATCGTCGCTATAATATTTGGTGCAATAGAGGTGAGTTTATAATAGTTATTAATGTTTATTGACAGAAAACTAGATGTAATTGTATTTTGGACTTTCTTTGGTTTTTCTCCTAGTGAAATATCCATTTGTTTTTAAATGAACTGTTTTGGCTCATTTTCGTTTATAACGTCTATCAAATTAGTGTCTTTTCTATTTAGCTCAGGTCATGAACGAAATTAAGTGACAAAATTAATAGTAGAACAAAACCAACATCAACGGGTTTTAATGATAAAACTTGACTAATTGACATAAAATTCAACATTTTTTATCGATGCTTTTTTGTTTCTTATCAAAAAAAAAACAGCGAAAAATCGGTCACAATTTAGATTTTTATCGTTTACATAAAAGCCACCCATGAAACCGTGTTTGCTACTATGGGGAATATTTACCGAAATTCCAAAAAAAATCGCGTGCATATTTTTTTATTTTATAGCTGAAACATTCTTATTAACTGAAGCGGTAGATCTTCTCATACCCAATTCATGTTCTAAGAATAAATACTGTAGCCCCGGTAGTTTTTGCAAAATTTCAGTCAATCCTATGGAAGACATATTTTTTTGAACGGTCATATTACCTCACCGGATGACCCTATCATTATGAATATACCGCCGTTGGAAAGTAGAAGAGTTGGTCTAGAGACCCCTCATCTCACTATTTCAAAATTTAAAGTATAAATACATATAAGTATTGGAAATATTTGGACATTCTGTAAAAAAATATTTGGACGAGTCTATATCCTTATAACTAATAATCTTAATGCAAATTTAAATTTTACGGAGACATATTTCTCGCATAATTAGGATTTATGTAATAAATTTAGCAAAATGGAATACCTACATTCCATTTAGCCACAGATGATAATGACGGAGCAATCATAATATTACGCTAAATGCAAAGGCAAGTGATTTTTCCACTTGTAAATGTTTCAATAAAAGATCAACACATACCTATCTATATATTTAAAGACATTTGGCTTGTCACTAGTATTTATTAATAAAAAATTAACAGGAATCTGAATTGAACAACATAAAAATTGCATTGTTAACTAATTGAAGAATAACATCATATGTCTTCTATTGTTAACTATTATCAATTTGTATCAGCATTTCATTTTTATATAATAATTAAATATGAAGTGTACTGAAAGTGTAAACAAAGGAACCTGCTATTATTTACTTATGTTTAAAAAAATCAGTGAATACAGAAGGGAAATTTTCGTCTTTTATTTAAATTTAAAATAAGCATATTAAAAATGATTGCTCCATCATTATCATCAGTGTCTGTCTAAATAGAGTTTAGGTATTCCATTTTGCTAAATTTATTACATAAATCCATATTATGCAAGAAATATAAATATGTTTCTGCTTAAAATTTAATTTTGCATTAAGATTATTAGTTATAAGAATATAGTACTACCCCTGAGCAATTATTCGAATGGACTCGTCCAAATAATTTTTTAAGGAATGACCAAATATTTTCAATACTTATATGTATTTATAGTTTAAATTTTGGAAATGTGAGATGAGGGGTCTCTAGATCAACTCTTCTACTTTCCGACGGTTTATTCATAATGATCGGGTCATCCGGTGAGGTAATATGGCCGTTCAAAAAATATGTCTTCCATAGGATTGACTGAAATTACCGGGGCTACACTATTTATTTTTAGAACATGAATTGGGTATGAGAAGATCTATCGCTTCAGTTAATAAGAATGTTTCAGCTATAAAATAAAAAAATATGTACGCGATTATTTATTTTTTTTGAATTTCGGGTAAAGGTTCCATTATCTAAACCATTTAACGAAATTGAGTGTATAGTAGCTCATTTTGTAGGTTTTTTATTTCTCTTTAACATTTCCCATAGTAGCAAACACGGTTTCATGGGTGGATTTTGTGTAAACGATAAAAAACTAAATTGTTACCGATTTTTCGCTGTTTTTTTTGATAAGAAACAAAAACACATCGATAAAAAAATGTTGAATTTTATGTCAATTAGTCAAGTTTTATCATTAGAACCTGTTGATGTCGGTTTTGTAGTATTAATTTTGTCACCAAAAGCTCTTTTTCTCCGTAAATGACCTGAGCTAATATGCGATAGAATAGAGTTGTCTATTTAATAGTGGCCTTCCCTCATTGGTACTCCACTGATTGGATTGGCGTGTAGCTGATAGACAGTTGTTGCTCTACCTTTCTCTTCTTCTACAACTATTTGCGGCCATTTTTAAATATGCAACTGTATTTCATCTTTTTGATAATTTTTCCTTTAATATCGTGGGTAAAAACACGTTCGCTGCGATACCACTCATATATATCTGGTGCCCTTCATTACACAGTTTACTCAATTTACCGGAGCGGCGAAAGCCGTATCTTTTGAACCGTTTTTGCTATAGCAGTGTTACAGGTAGCTATCGAACCCTCGCGATATTGCAGATTTTTGACGCATCACATTCAAACTGTTTTCCTTCTGTGATTTACCGGACATATGTATCTGGTATCTTCGTATACAGCTTTACGGAAAGGGCTTAAATGGTACAGGAAAACAGAGTTCCAATTATTGCTAGGAATCACAATTGTTAATTCTTATGTAATTTTCAAAGAAGCCAATAAAAATAACCAGAGCCTTAGTATGCTACAGTTCAGAAAGAAACTTGCAACTTCACTAGTGGACCAAGGATATGAACCGCAAAACATGAGCTCAGCTTACAATTCCAAGAGGGTACATACATTAGCTTTCGAGTAGGATATACGGAGAAAACTGTGTCGAAACTGCTTAGACTGCTATAGAAAGCTAAGAGCTATACTATCCAGTAAGGAAATAGACAAAAAAGTTACCAAAGAGTCAAGTTACTGCCCTGATTGTGACAAAAACCAGCAATGTACCTTTCTTGTTGCAATGAAAAACACAGTAAAATAAAAAAATACAATTAATATAAGTATTATTGTAATAATCACAAATATTTCCGTAAAAATGTTTTCTAATTTGATAAAATTTTTTACTTAAACCCTTTCATTTATCCGTATACGGCTAGAACCCATTATTCTTGGCACTATTCTTAAGGAAAACATGTAAAAACGCATGCCGATAGTTTTGCTAGTTTTCAGAAAAAATATATAAATAAAGAGTGATTTATACCAGGCATATGTCTTTGGTATCGCTGTAATGAAAAAACTACTTACCAGACATATGTGGTTGGTATCGCATTATTGAAAAAGGTACCTTTGATTGGTACTGCAGTGAACGTGTTTAATACTTGGAGTCATATTTTTATAGGCATCACATCAGAAACGTATTCTTTTATTAACGACATTGCATTGTTTTTTATGCAGCGTGCGCGTAAAATATGGAACATACCAAATAAAATCTATCCAGATAAAAGCAGAAAAAACACCCGGGCACGTATAAATCGCAAATTTGGACATAAATACATTTCTCATGACGTCATTAATGTGGTCTGTATGACGTCATACATAAGTTTTTTAAATGACAATTCCAATATTTCATATATCGTTCTGAAAATCTAGTAATTCTACATACAGGACGTTTAAATTTCAAAGGTTAAATAAGTTTTTCCAGAAATAAACTCTTTTATTCAGTTAAACCAAAAAAAAAACTCCCCTGAAAGGTATAGATATAACAAAAGAATAAGTACAGACCAAATTTAGGAACTTGGGTCATGTCTAAATCAGGTGGTCCAGCAATATTAAAAGAAAAACAACTAGATGTTTTATTTATAGTTGAAGAAAATCATTTCTTATCAGGTCGTCAGATCGTAATGCAGCAAGGAATAAGTCAGTTTTCAGTTTTGGTGCAAGAACTTAATAAGGATTTTGATGGAAGAGTTGAATTCTGTGAAACAGTGGTGGGGCGATGCCATAATGATAAATTTTCTCAGACGAAGTAATTAAGTCCTTCCTGAAAAAAAAAACAAAAAAGTCTTTAAATACCATCTACTGTATTATTCTTGCCTGTATTTGAAGGTTGTTTGTGAAGATTTCCTTGTGATACACAACTTTTTGGCAAAAATGTTTCCTTTGTCTTTGCAACTTTTAAACTCTTCATTTATAAGGGTATTTTTTTAGAGGTATAGAACTTTGAAATCGAATAAAACAAGGATAGTTTTTTAAATTGACATGAAATTTACTTTATTTGAAAGATAATCTTCTGGCATTTGATATGACTTCTGGGATATGACCGCCACGACTGACTCGGACGTAGTCTAATCTGGACGTCCAATTTTCGATGACTTTTTCTAACATTTGTGGCCGTATATCGGCAATAACGCGGCGAATGTTGTCCTTCAAGTGGTCAATCGTTTCGGGCTTATCGGCGTAGAATAGCGACTTCACGTATCCCCACAGAAAATAGTCAAGCGGCGTTAAAACGCACGATCTTGGAGGCCAATTCACGGGTCCGAAACGTGACTATGCCGTTACCAAACGTTTCTTTCAATAAATCAATTGTGGCACAAGCTGTGCTACATGTTGCCCCGTCTTGTTGAATCACAGCTCGTATGCATCATGATGGTTCAATTGATGAACGAAAAAGTTAGTAATCATGGCCTATAGCGATCACCATTGACTGTAACGTTCTGGCCAGCATCGTTTTTAAAGAAGTACGGACCAATTATTCCATCAGCCTATAAAGCACACCAAACAGTCAGTTTTTCTGGATGTAACGGTGTCTCAACATGAACTTACAATCACTCCTAATACGGCAGTTTTGTTTATTGACGTATCCATTCAACCAAAAGTGAGCTTCATCGCAAAACAAAATTCGCTTATGAAAATAGGGAATAACGGCAATCTTGTTTTGGGCCCATTCACCGAATGTAGGCCTTGCTGCGTGGCTTCAATTCTTGCACGAGTTGAATTTTGTAAGCACGCAAACCAAGATCTTTCCGCAAAATCTTCCATAAAGTGGATGGACACATATCCAATTCCTATGCACCATGGCGGATAGACTGATTCGAGTTTTCCTCTACGCCACGCTCTACAGCAGCAATGGATTCTTCTGTACGCAGTGTACGACATCTCTGTGGATGCGTATTATCATTTAAAGTAACGTGATGCGAAAACGTTGCATAGTTAATCGAATTAATTGCTCTAATCGACGATTATGTTGACCGTAAAATGGACATAGTGCGCGATACGTATTTCGAACAGAACCATGATTTTCAAAATAAATTTGCACAATTTGGAAGCGTTGTTCAGGCGTCAGTCTATTCATGATGAAATGACAAACCAAACTAAACATAAATCAATTGACAGCTGACAAGATGGCCGCCGGTTAAAAGAGTGTTGCCAACTTAAAGTTCTATACCTCTAAAAAAACACCCTTTATAAGACTTTATGGGACAACTCTATAGATATAAATATGTATATTATATCGCCACGGCATTGTTTTGTTAGATTTAGTAAATAAGTGTTGAATAAATTAACGTTAAACTTTTTTGTTTCAGTTGATTGCTGCAATATTTGCGTGCTACGTTAAGAATTCATCATAAGAGACTTTCCTACATCGTTAAATTTATATTATAAGCATTTTCTAAAACCTCATATTTATAACAGAATTTTGCATTAAATACATTAATTTTACCATTTGTGTTTTGTTTATCCTAAGTCGTTTATTGAATTTCATTGTAATAGTTGTAACGTCAGTTGGTGTTGTACAGTAAGAAACCGTTAAGAGAAACTCTTCTAAAACAGATATACAGGGTGTTCCTAAATTGGAGGTACAAACGAAAAGGGGAGATTCCTTGAGTAGTTTTAGGAAGAAAAAGGTCCCATAAACAGGGGTCCGCAAACGTTTCGTTTTCAAGATAGAGTGTTAAAATTTGAATTTTTTTCAAGTTTTTTTCTCGTAGTATCTGCACTTCACAAGATATTCAATTGAAATTTGGCATAGATATTACAATTAAGATTTTACACCTTGTGACATGCCAATTTCGATTGCAAATCTACAGGGTGATATTTTTTCGGGAACACTGTCCACTGTTGTCCTTCAGAACTCTTTTTTGGTGATCCACTGGTACTTTCTGTCGTATCTACTACCGGTTTCGAGAAAAAAATTTTGAATGATTCTCTTGAAATCCTCAGAAAATTGTCATAGAAATCTAGTTAACTACCTAGTAGGTTTATTGTTAGTTTTGACACATCAAATTAAACTCCTGCGTTTTGAAAATTAAAGATGTTTGCATTTTATTATCAAAACATGCCGAATTTTACGAATTCCGAAATGGCTGACATGCATTTCATGTATGGTCTTGCAAATGGTAATTGAAGAGAAGCTAAGCGTCTTTACATGGAACGCTATCCCAATAGAGTGATGCCTGGTCATCGGATGTTCTCTAATATTCATAGGCGTCTTTCAGAAACTGGAGCTTTTTCTGCGAAAAATATTAATGTAGGTAGACCACGAAGTGCGAGAACACCACGACTGGAAGAGGCAGTGCTGAACGAAATAGAAGAACATCCAGGAACCAGTACAAGAAAAATTAGTGTTACCTTAAATACAAGTCATCAAGTTGTTTGGCGGATTCTTTGCTTTATCCTTATCACATTCAGAGGGTGCAGGCGCTCTTGCCTCGATATTGTCATCCAAGAATTATTTTTTGTCAGTGGTACCTCAACAGACTATTGAACAATCCTCATTTTGATTGCCAAATCCTATTCACTGATGAAGCCTGTTTCTCAAGGACTTCAATCATAAATTTTCATAATGAACACATATGGGCTGAGGAGAATTCACATGAAATTGCAGAAGAGGAATTTTCATTAAATGTGTGGGGTGGTAATATTGGCGATTATTTGATTGGTCCTTTCTTCTTGCCAGGGCGACTTACTGGTCAATCATACAGACATTTTTTAGAGAACGATTTGCCCTTGTTATTGGATGATATACCTCTTATGATGCGACGTGAAATGTGGTTCATGCACGATGGTGCTCCTGCTCATTTTTCACTTTTGGCTAGGGAGTATTTGAACGAAAATTATGTAAACAGGTGGATTGGATGAGGTGGACATCAGCCATGGCCCGCCAGATCCCCAGATTTAAATAGTTTAGATTTCTTTCTATGGGGACATCTGAAATCTCTAGTGTACATGACGCCAGTGAATACCGTAGACGAACTGAGAAATCGTATAATAGGCGCGTTTGATACAATTAGGAATACTCCAGGAGTGTATGAAAGAGTTCGATCGTCTATGAGAAGAAGAACAGAACCTTGTATAAGGGTTGGGGGAGGACATTTTCAACAATTGCTGTAGTTTAGTTTTTTTGTTGTTATTTAGTTTTTTTATTATGATTAATTTTTGAGTTGTACGTTTCTTGCAGTAATACATTTTTTTGATGATTATACCAGTTTATCGAATCTTTAAGAATTATTGCTAGTTTAATAATTCAATTTTTTTTCTCATAATCGGTAGTAGATACGACAAAACTACAAGAGAACATAAAGTTTGGTATAACAACAAAACTTTTCTTTACAATTTTTGAAAGTACCAGTGGTCACCAAAAAAAAGTTCTGAAGGACAACAGTGGACAGTGTTCTCGAAAAAATATCACCCTGTAGATTTGCAATCGAAATTGGCATGTCACAAGATGTAAATTCTTAATTGTAATATCTATACCAAATTTCATTTGAATATCTTGTGAAGTGCAGATACTATGAGAAAAAAACTTGAAAACGAAACGTTTCCGGACCCATGTTTATGGGACTTTTTCTTCCTAAAACTACTCAAGGAATCTCCCCTTTTTGTTTGTACCTCTAATTTAGGAACACCCTGTATAAACACAAAGTTTTGTACCCTAACACTAAACTTTTATTTTTCACTCACGCACGTTTCAACATCGTTCAGATGATGTTGAATAAATTGTAAGTAGCTCGGGGAATATAAATTGTGTTAAAGAAGTGGAAATAGATTAGAGTAATTTGAACTGTTAACTTATATGTTTCTTTGGGGAATAACACCACAATAGAAATAAAACTACGTATATTGCAGGAATACCAAACGTTTCAAAGTCTATTCATATAAGTTATCAAGAATATGCCACAAACAACGTTTAGAAGATAATTTGAACTGTGTTTTTAAATAAATCCGAGAACTGAACTGAACCCGAAAAGTGTGAAAATAAAAACATTACAGTATAATTGATGTTGTCGGGGACATATTTGGCCATTCTAACGATTAATTAAATTGCATTCTCATCACCCCAGCGCTAACTATTCATTTTTAGAGATCCGTATATGCCATATCCGTAAACCTTTATAATATATCACTCAGGATTTCTGCCTCTGTCAAATCACAGCAATTTTCTCCTAAACTACTGGACGCAAGAGGTGGAAATTTGGTATCAATGTATAGTTTGGTGACCCAATCAGGAATACATATCGTAAAAGAAGAAATTTTGATTTTCGGGGAACTTCTGGGGGAGAAAAACTAAAACCGTTCCCCTCTTGATCTCCGAAACTACCAAAATTTACCAATTCCCCCCCCCTTCTCACCGAAACTATGAAACTTAAAGTTTTCAAAAATAGAGGTATGGGGTCTGATCTGAAGTTTAGTGGAAAAATGAGGAGAAACCTCTACTTTTAATTTTGGGGGGCAAATTACAGAATTTAATGGAAAATATAAAATTAAGATTGTTTCTAACGCATCGTAATATATATCAAATGAAAGGGCTCATTTACGAAAACATATTTTTTTCATATTTTTAAAATAAATTAATTAAAAGATTTTAAAAAAAATTATCAATTCCCCCCCCTATCTCCGAAACCATAATCCGTAAAATTTTGAACAAAAATAGAGGTATAGCGCCTCATCTGTACTTTACTGGAAAAATAAGTAGAAACCCCTAATATTAATATTGGGGTCCAAATTATAGAATTAACCGGAAAATAAAAAAATATTTTTTAACGCATCATGCAATACATTAAATGAAAGGGCTCATTATGAGGAATACAAATATATATTTTTCATATTTTTAAAATTAATTAGTTACAAGATATTAACATAAAGATATAAAAAATTCTCATTTCTCGCTTTATTTCCGAAACCATACCACCTAAAATTTTGAAAATAATTAGGGGTACTGGGGCTTACATGAAATTTATAACAAAAATTATTAGAAAACCCCCATAGTAATTTTAGGGACACATTTATACAATTATGTGGAAAATAAAAATTCATTATTCAAACGCATCACGTAATATATCAGATATAAAAGGCTCATTATGTGAATTACAAATATATCATATTTTTAAATCATTTGTTTAAAATGTATTAACAAAAATATTAAACATCGACTTAATTCCCAGTTTAAAAAACACACTATTTAAATTTTGAAAAATATATTTTATTTGTATTTTAAAATAGTATGAATAACAGATTTAATAATTTAAAAATTAAAACTTGACCTATTTTGCCCTTTATCTTCCAATCTACAGAGCCTCAAAATTCAGACAGTAGATTATAAAAAGGCTTCCCTGAAAGTTTATTAGTAAAATAAAACTCTAATGTTAATTTTTGGGGGCCAAATTAGAAAATTAAATACATATGTATTCTTATAAAAATCAAGCGAATCCTGGAGCAGATAAAATGAAAAGTGTATGCGTGGAAAATGAAAGTGTATATTTTTTATAAATTTAAAACGCTTCATTTAAAAGATATTAGGGTAAATATAAGAAAATGCACTCATTCCCTGCTTTTCTGAAACTGGAATGTTAGAATCTTGAAGGTGGTAGGGAACCCTTAGTATGCGAGTCCAACTCGCACTTGACCAAATTATTTTTAATGGAATTCTACCATAAATCATACCTCGTTTTGAGCCTGTTTAAAAATGAATTCAACGGTGTGTGTGTTATTTTCAGGGACCGATCCAGACACGTGCTTCCTTGGGGGGGGGAGGACTTCATGCTTCCTGGGGGGCGGTGATCCTGTACTCTATTTACCAAAATATAATTTTAATTCCATATTTATTGGACTATGACATTCAAATTAGCCGTTATGTGGTTTAAACCCATAGAAGTGACCTTCTGTTAGGTTCTTGAAGTTAAGATTACCTCGTTTTAATATTAAATTTACTAATTTCGTGACTCTCGGTGGGAGTGATCGCCTCTATCGCGCCCTCCTTGGATCCGCCCATGGTTGCTTTGGATCTTCCATCAACATTCAAGGAATGTACGACTTAAAACGTGATTCCTGGATATTTTTCTGATATTATTGTCGAATTATAATTAAAATAGATAATGCGGCTTATAAATTTAATGACTTGTGTCTATTAAAACAAGCAAAATGAAACTGACAATGGAGTTTAAATCATTTTATTATAACAGATGTTCGATATGGTCACCAATTGTTGAAGAGTACTATTTCGGCGTTTAATTTTTGAGGTGCGCCTCTGTGTATCACTTTTCATATAACAAAAAATTGAATAACTTCTTTCGTTAAAAAAAAATTGCTCTCCAATGTAAGGGCATGTAGAGTTTTTTAACATTTACGTTATTAATGAATGGCTTGAATACTTCTGTTATAATCTCAATCCAAACACTGGGTCGTATGAAATTATGTTAGCCTTAATAAGTTATAATTTAGTTTACACTAGTAGTTCATATTAAATTTCTATGATGGAGACAGTGATGGACACGATGACAGTGTTTTTTTTATATTTGGGAAACTTCTTAAGTGACTGGACATGCAAGTATATTATGATATTGTGGATGATTTATTAGGTATTTCTGTGCTTCTTTTTTATATTGTTTATGCGATTGTGTAGTTTTTATATTTGCTGGTAGCATATTCATAAATACTCCCAAGTTAATAATAAATACCATAAAATTATTTAATATTTGTAGTCTAGAGTTTCTTAAACAGTTCTGATTTTATTTCATTTTTAAATGCGCAAAAATATCAGTAAATTTTTAGGCGAAGTACGATACATTAAATTTTTATACTAGGTCTCCGAATTTAATTTGCATTGTTGAGCATGCGTCGAAATTAATGAAAATTGAGTAGCATTAATTTTTAACCCACTAAATAATAATAGTGTGAACAAATTTTAAAAATGTAGGGTCTGAGGAGTTGAGTAACCGGAAATTTGGAGCAATATAATTAAAACATGAAATTTATCAGATAATAAAGTAAGATTAGGAGATAACAAGAACTAAGTGATTCATATTTTATGAAAATACTATTACTAATATAATTTGCAACATTCAACGTAATAATGAAAGAAATAATCTAAAAATTTGGATGATGTACAAACCTAAGAGGAAAACAGATTTTAAAAACGTCCAAAATTATGTTAATTCATTAAAAGACAATATAAAGAACAACAGTAGAAAATCCTCGATTCTCTAACAGACAACGCGAACATTTTTTCTTTACGACATATATTAAGAGTTTGTTCCAAGGAAAATAAAGTTAAGGAACGAAGACGTCTGAATACGTAGAGAAAGCTTTTCAATCCTTAACCTCATCGTTTTGACACGTCCAAACAAAACACCTCCGAATTAATTATTGCACCTCAACAGAAAACTTTTCACAAATGTTCTAGTGGATATCGCCGGTGCGAGTAGAAAATCACCAAAACTGGTAATAAAGTGTTCTCAAGAAGCTATGGCATACTATTACTCAAAATAATTTGGTCAAGTGCGAGTTGGGTTTGCATACTAAGGGTTCTGTACCACCTTCAAGATTCCAATATTCCAGTTTCAGACAAGCAGGGAATGAGTGCATTTTCTTATATTTACCCTAATATCTTTTGAAGAAGCGTTTTAAATTTATAAAAAATATACAGTTTTATTTTCGACAGATAGACTTTTTATTTTATCTACTACATGATTCCCTTGATTTTTATAAAAATATGTATTTAATTTTCTAATTAACATTAAGAGCTTTATTTTACTAATAAACTTTTAGGTAAGCCTTTTACAATCTACTGTCTGAATTTTAGGCTCTGTAGATTGAAAGCTAAAGGGAAAAGTAGGTCAAGTTTTAAATAACAAATTATTCAATCTTTTAGACAAATTATTTAAAAATACAAATAAAATATATTTTTCAAACGTCTAGATAGAGTAGGTTCTAAAGTGGGAATTAAGTCGAAGTTTAACATTTTTATTAATATCCATTAAACAAATGATTTAAAAATATTATATATTTGTAATTCAAATAATGAGCTTTTTATTTGATATATTACATGATGAGTTTTTTTTAATTGTCCCCAAAATTAATATTGAGGTTTTCTAATATTTTTTTTTATAAATTTCAAGTGAGCCCCAGTACCCCTAATCATTTTCAAAATTTTAGGTATTATGGTTTCGAAAATAAAGCGGGAAATGAGATTTTTTTACATATTTTTGTTAATATCTTGTAAACAATTAATTTTGTAAATATGAAAAATATAATTTTGTATTCCTCATAAGGAGCCCTGTAATTTGATATATTACATGATCCGTTAGAAACAATTTTAATTTTTTATTTTCCATTTAATTCTATAATTTGCCCCCCAAAATCAATATTAGGGGTTTCTCCTTATTTTTCCTGTAATGTTCGGACAACGTTCTATATTTCCTATTTTTTTCAAAATTTTAGGCTCAGTAGTTTCGGTGATCAGGGGGGAGGCGGTGACGGTCGTTTTTTTTTAGTTTTTCCCCCAGAAGTACCCCTAAAATCAAAATTTTTTCTTTTACGATATGAACTCCTTATCGGGTCACCAAAATATACATTGATACCAAATTTCAACCTCTTCCTTCCAGTAGTTTAGGAGAAAATTCCTGTGATGTGACAGAGGCAGAAACCCGGAGTGATATTATAAGGGTATCCGTATATTGTATATACGGAACCTTAAAAATACATATAAAGTAAACTTCTTCACTTTTACTAAACCATATCCTTTTTCAAAATAAATAAAAATGGCCACTTCGGATTATTTTACTCATACAGCTTCAATTTTATATGGCACAAGGTATAACGCATAATAATATAATTGAAGAAAAACTCTGCCGACTTGACCAAAATGCAATGCAAGCTCTAATCCACACTGATATATAAAAAGGTAAAATTAGTTTGTTTGGTTGGATATGTCGAGGGAGGAACTTTGAAGAAGGTACTGAACTAATTCAAAAATGTATTAGTAATGGAAAATTATACTTTATTTTGAAAAAAAATTTAAATTACGATGTTGAGGTTCGTATTTTTTAAAATTTATTTACATACGAAGCAGAAAATGGTATATAATCTTTTCTTTGTAATAAACTATAATCAGTTCACATATTTTGTAAAAATTGAAGTATTTACAAGTGGGAAATTGTTTTTTGATAAATACACAATTTTCTTTGGACCAGAAGTTATACAATTCGTGAGAAATTATAGGTTGGTTCCTTCTTTTATATGAATAAATACCTGATTCTTCATTTGATATAGGACCTAATAGCTCGTTTACATTATGCCCCAACCCCTGCTGCTCGAGCTGCCGGGAGACTACCGGAATTATTGCCGAAATAGGGAAATAGGCAGGTAAGTATGAGCAGTATGTAAACACCATACTTCTCTTAATATTGCAACTGCTACTTGCACTGCTTTATGCTCCCCAAAAGAGCGGTTTTTAAGCGGCAGTCAAAGGACTGATACGTTCATCGATCGTTTATAGTCCAGGTAATTTAAATAAATGCTGAACAAAATTGTTTTCTGGTCTGGCTCCGGCCCGTTCATCCATGGTTTATAGTAGTCCGGGTGCTTTAAATGTATGCTGGACAAAATTAATATCTGCAAAGGAACAATTGTAGGCATTTGCCACAATGTTGAACATTTATTATCAATATATTTTTTTATTAAACAATTAAAACCTTCAAATAAGGACAAACATTTAGTTTGTTGTTTTTTTTTTGTGCAAAATCTAATCGTAAAATTGTCTTTGGTATAATGGACATCGTTGAATAGAATTAAAAATCCACAAAATGAACTACACTAAGTTTAATTTCCTCAATATTTAAATAAAATACTTAAAAAAAGGAAACAAGGCAATTTTTATACTTCCAAGTTGTTTAATTTTACTTTTAAACATTTTTAATATTAATGATGTATATTTTAACCCACCTAATCTACGCTGGGAGTTGTAGTTCAGTAGTTAGATTAAAAATATTAAGTTAATTAAATTAAATTTAACCAAACTCTTCCCCGCTGTAAACCCAATGATTACTTTACAACGGTGGAGTGTGGAGAGAATGTTCGAGAATCACAGTCGGTCGGCATAAAATTAAGAGACAGACGAAAATCGTGTATTTCGTCTGTCTCTTAATTTATGCCGACTTATTTTTGTTGTAAATTGAGTTACTGCTAAAATACGTTAATTTAGCAAGTCGAGAGCTATTTATTAAAAAAATATATTATTAAGCTTATATTGCTTTTCCATAGAAGCAAGGCCGTAGCCAGAACATTTTTTCGGGGTGGGTTGGACAATATTTTCGGGGGGTGTTGGATATTTTTTTTTGATTGGTGGTGGACTGATTGGTACTGCAAAATCTGTATTTGTATTCATATATATCCAGGATATGTAAAAATGTATAAATATAAAATTTAATCTCATGAAAAAGATGATTATTTGGTTAAAATTGAATCTTGAAACGCAATATTCCAAAATTGAACCCCCAGGACCCCCCCCCCCCGCTGGCTACGGCCTTGCATAGAAGTAATTAGTTAGCAAAGCAACAAAAGGAAATGTGTCGATTCTATTCCTTAGATCTTGCTGTTACCTAGAATTTTTGTATTCACAAAATGCCATTACAACTTACTTATTACCAAAAACAAAACATAATTTTTTAAAATATTTTTTCCATATACATCGTTTTAACACGCAAGAAAAACAAGTAAAAAATGTATAGTTTCTCTTGTCAGGGAAAAAAATTATCATTATACTTTTTAGGTTATAAGCAGGAACGTACTGCATTTTTTTACTATGATGATTATTTTTGTTCTCCCAAAATGTTGTATAAAAATTAACATATAATATAACAATGTATCGGTGTTTCAATGCCTTTTCGATATTGTAACAAAAAAGAAAAGATCTATATTAAAAAAAATACCGATCATTTATTTTTTTCAACTATACTGTGATAATATTTTTCCTGGAGAAAAAAAAATTGTGAAATTAATAGATGTATCGTTACTACTAAAAATAATCGCGTTTCGTTACCCAAAACAGACATAATACGAGTTTTATTGTGCTTAAACATTGATTTGTTTTTTAAATTTTTAGTTTCGATTTTATATTTTTGAAACTACCAGAAATATCAAAATTTTTATTGGCAAAGTACTTACTCTTAAAGGAATTTTAATACTCTACAAAAGACATTTCTTAACATTTTTCATTAAGTTCACTACTTTTATAGTTGTTCTTTATTCGAAAATAATTTTGAGTTTAATTTCAACTTCTAATTAATTTTAATGTTCACTTTCGCGACGACGGGTAATTTTCATATTCATATATCTGGGACGAAAATTTTCGTTTTACGTTTTTGGTAGATTTGTTTTATTTTGTTAATAATAAACACTTTTTGAAGTGAATGTGAGTGTTTTTTTGCCTTTTGACTGTTTTTTTGCATGTACCACCGGTGGTACACTACGCCCCCAGAGTATATTTCTTCACTTGTGTACCACGGGTGGTCACAAGAGAAAATTAGTCAAACAGGTATTTTATTTTAATTTTATTATTTGTGAATCAGTATAATGTTGTCACGAACGACAAGAATTTTGCAATTGCTAAAAAATTTCTCACAAGAATCTGAGACTTCGAAACCGGACTGCAACAGACTGCTTCAGATCATTTGAGTTCTATTGATAGATGTTCCCCAATCAATAATCGTGGCTCAAGTATTTCCATCAGCAAGTTGCATGATACAAAACAGTCCGGACTTAGTTCGCACTCCACTGACCCCGAGGGCATTTAAAACCTGACAGAAATATGCTCAGCAAACACTCTACGGAATATACCTGAAGAGCCCTGTAATGTGCTTACGGATAAACGTCTATCTACATCTTCGCAAATAGAGCCACTACAAGATCAAATTTCAAAGTCGCCTATGCTCACACTTGACCAGCCCTCTACAACGCAAACAAGGCAAACAGCAAAATATTAGTGGTCATCTTCAGAAGAATCTGAGCCTTTTCAATACTCTGGTGACTCTTGTGTGTTTATGAATTCGAAAGTGATGATTCTTTCGTTGAAGCACAAAATGAAAATGTATAGGAGTCTTCAGGCGACGAAGATCCTGCAGCTCTCACGATCGCTCCGGCAAACTGCCGGAGTTTTCAGCGCAGGCTGAAGTTTTAGTAATAACACAATCTCAAATTTAGTTTCAACGGTGTGTTTACTACTAAGTATATATTTTTTATTGTATTCAACAACTCTTTGTTTTTTTAAGAAAAATGTATGTTTTGATTTTAATTTTTATGATTTAAATTTTTTATAACAGCAGTTCTTTATTTTTTCATAATCCCATTTTATTTTCTATGCTGCAACCATATTTGTAGACGAGTGGGCAAACGATGATACACTCATATCACTAAACCTTTCCTACAGCCGTGAGTCAAATATGAAAACCCTATCTCAAAGCTGTACAATTCTACACTCTTATAAGTTCATATTGATTAATGGCCACCGGTGGTACACGCCGCCTACAACAGAAGTGTCTGGTGTACCACCGGTGGCTCACGTCGTCGCGAACGTGTTATAACCCTTTTGTAGAATATTAAATTTCCTTCAAGAGTAATTATTTTGATCAATAAAAATATGGATATTTATGGTATAACTAAAATCCAAAATCGAGCACTGGCTGAATGTAAAGACTCACTCTCGCTCGTACTGCAAGTCATTTGACTTCCGTAAAAACCGCTCTTTTGACGACTATCAGAGAGTGGCAGCAGCAGTGGCACTAAGTAGAGAAGTATAGTGTTTACATTCTCGCGCTGTCGTCTGCCCTGCTTAATTCTCTGCTCACATCGGCCTAATCTAAATGAGCCATAAGAGAAGGTTAAATGCTGTGATTTTGAAAGGTTTAAATTTACCTCTGGCGTATAACATACGTTCATGCAGCGACGATATATAACTCTTGCAGAGGACAGGCTAGTCTTTGCCGTACATCTCGAGCTCCCGCCACTTGAGAAGCGTCGCTCTACTTTTAATATCCGATCCAACTATTTTATATAAAGATTACTTTAAAAAGATATTAGGTCTTCTTTGATAACACGAGAGCCGTTGTTGATAAATATTGCTCTGCCGACATCTCTAATGAACTTTCAGGCCTAAGAACTCACCGTAACCAAGGACCTAGAAAACGTAAGAACCCATAACACTCAACGACCTAACATAACCTTAGAAACCCATCACAACGAAAGATGCCACAGAAACTTCTGGGTGGGTTTTTCTCCAAATTTTTGGCTCGCAGGAGATATTTTATTTGCCACCAATTCTTCAGCATCTGTTGACTACTTTGATCCCCAACCTAAACTCTTTAGGGCAAAGACATCCCCTGAAGAAAACTAAACCAGGAATAAACAACCGAAAAAATATATTCCTAAAAGACAGAATAAGAAACAAATAAACTGAAAAACTAGATTATTTTCTGAAGGATAGTTGTGTCATCTCTGATTTTTATTTTTTCTGAAAGTCTGTACATTTCAAATATACAGACTTTCAAGTTTATGTGGTGTTATTCCCAAAGAATTCATACAAAATAACAATCAAAAACCAGAATACAGGCTGGACAATCTTCGCAAGTTATAATATAATATAAATGGATATTATATATTGTGGTATTTCTCAAATAATCATGAAGGAATCTTTCCTTCTTCTTTCGAAATATTTGCAAATATATTTTCCCTCTACCTTCAGCAAACTACACTACTCTTGAATTTCAATGAAAAGTAGTATTTCCAAGTCACTATCAATTCCAGATAAATATTGTTATCAATTTGTCAACAATTTGCGACAACACGATTCTAAATTTATATTACCAAGCCTTGTTTCTAAGCGAAATATTCGAAAATGGGCTGTGCCGACGGAATTGTTCGTTTATTAGTTTTTGGTGTTAATTTAATATTCGCAGTGAGTATTCTATATCAGAAATTCTTAAAGTATTTATCTAAAAAATCCACTTCACATTGTACAATGATAACATTTTGTCCCTATTTCAAACATTAATCAACCTCTAACGGCTGGCAAGTCATAAAAGTTGTCATTTTTATCAAACATAGAAGACTAAAATAGATTGAAAATTTAACTTTTTCATTTTACTATAGATCGAAGGCCAACATTGCCTGCAAATTTAACAGATTTTTATAAATTATGCTTGAATATATGGGCTTGTTTTTCGTATAATGAGATAGGTAGCATAGGTATGATTCACATAGGTACACCATTTTGAATTTGAAATGATAAGATCAAATTAAAATTTGATAAAAGTATTTCATTACTTAGAACTAATAAAAATATATAAAAATTTGATAAAAATGACATGAACATTTGTTGTTGATTTTATTTAATAATTAGTTACCACAAAGCTGTTGCCTTTGTTCAAACCGATTTTCAGAAATAGAAAATCATGCTAATGAGACATCAAGATGGCGCGTATAAACCCATTTTGGGCTTAATGATTTTTTTAGAATTTGCTGATAATTTTTTACTGTACGAATAAACAAATAAGACTTTTTATTAATAAGTTACAATGATTCGTATACTCTTACTAATTTAAAAACTAGTGTGAATTTTTTTGGTGAATAGACCAGGAGGGGTCGAAGCCAAACATTTTGGGAAGGTAGGGAATTTTTCAAAAAAACTTGTTTATGATTTAATTTTGATAATTTGTTTGTTTTGAGACAATTGTCAAGTTAACGTGTTAACCCCTATGACCCCCCCCTCTCGAACCATCACTGATTTAGACTGTGCCAAGAGTTAGGAAAGACAAAACAAAAATCAGTGGCACATTTCAGATATAAGTACTGTGTTTATGTTATCTTAGATTATAATGAAAGTTTGAAACGTGGACTTTTGGGATTTAAAATCTTTTTTGTTCTTTTACAGTTTATATCACTTGAATACAAGATAAACCCCATAGCATTTCACAATTCGATTGGAAATAAATATTGTATTAAAAATTTGATTGGGTCAATGATACCATAAATGTGATATACAGTACAGGGGTGGCAGGTGCCGTAAGTCATTAAAGCTTCCCATAAAATTACTGACTTGACCTCCCCCCCCGTACCAAAAAATTCTAATTTCTCTCTCTCTCTGTCTCTCTCTAGTACATTTTTTCCCCTGATTTATCCCGTCTAGGACATTTTTTCCTAATTTGCCCCGCCATAAACCAAAAGCTGGGTACGCCCTTGAGTAAGTCAGTTTAAAAAGGTTAAATTTGTTTAATAATCATTACTCATAGTCATTCTTTTGTCGACATTAAATATTTATCTTAGTAAATACGTTAAAAATCACTCTTTTTATCTTATAATTGTCCTCAATTACATATTAGTTACAAAAATAAAAAAATAAATAATAAAAGGGAATCAATCATGTCAAGACAATTCCAATTCAAAAAATCTTTGGTTTAGGGGGATGGGCAAGTCAGCAAATTTATGGGAAGGTTTAATAGCTCACGGTAGGTTTTTCAGGTTTAAAGATAAAAAGGTACTAGCAAGACATACAATTTAAGAGGCGTAATAAACAATTTAGTCTTTTTGTTTTTGCAATAACTCATAACACCTGTAGAAAATCGATTATTTTGGCAATAACTATGAATAGTTATTTAGTTGTTATTACTATTATTATAGATGAAAAGAGAAGCTTTTAGAATGTCAAATCGAACTTATGTAAATTTGGATTGTATTATTTGTTCCTTAGACATGCAAATTCTTTGTTCAACAATTCCAAATGTTTATTGCTGTATTTTTTGTTTGATTATGATCATTTCAGTTTCTATAACAGTAATATTACAAACACGGCCAGGTAACTAGAATACGAAATTGCAATGTAAAGAAATTTTTACTTTATCTACGTGAATCGTATGATTCTGTATTTTAGACAATATTGTATGAATAATAAAAAGCATTGGCAAATATCACTCATAAATTGACTTGCATAGTAGTGTAATGTTTTCATATTTTTATTGTATATGTTTACATTGTATTCCTGTATTTCTGTATCTCCCCCACACTCCGCGCAACCGGGTTTTTAAATGAATCACAACCAAGCTTCGTGCAATAACACAAATGTCACAAAAATCAAAGTAGCCATTAAAACAATATTTACATGCATCTATTCTTTTGCACAGCTATGTATATAAATTTTGTTAAAATAGATTTGGATTTTTCGACAGTCATATTTCACTGGAATAATGATATACAATTAAACAAAATTAAAAACTAATCAGAAATCTTTTTAAATTTTCAATGAGTAATCATAATATATGTTATTCAGATAGTAAAATTATCTGAACTTAAATTAAATTGTTATTGATCTTATGTTGTTGAAGTTGAGAATCTTAACATGTCAATGTTTGAAAGTGCAAAACATCTGGCAGTTTAAATAGGCAAACAATTTTTGATATTGGGAATCGGACCAGCTGCAAACATAATCATCTATTATTTAACCAAGTTTTTAGTCTAAAATAATGTTAAAAATCAATCCAAAGTCATAATAAATCAAACAAGGTTAAACTTCAAAAACATAAGCAAACCTTGACATAACCTACAAAGCCATGGTCTGGTCACAGTCGCTTAGTCAGAAAAAAATCCTACAAATTTTGCATTTAGATTTACCACTTTTCCCGAAATCTGATAAATATGTTATTATGAATTATGAATTTAAGGCTGTGTCCCATGTAATCGATATATGACTTTTGGGCGGGGTTTTGCGTCAATGTGTCAGCCATAAACTATCAAACACATAAAAATAATTTAATAATTTTAACTTGTCGCATCGTTTTGTTGGTTTATTTTCAGCAACAGTTGCAGTTTTTAATTGTCACATTTAAAAGAGGCCTTGGCCTTCGCATGACCTTCAAGATCATGGTCAATTAAAATTTTGTGTGATATGTTTTTCGGCCTGATCCGTTTTTTCTCGCGTTAAAGTCTATTTACACACAACAGTCACCTTCCAGTTCAGTCACTGACACTAATTAGAAGTATGCAGTCAAATGCACTTGGGGTTTCTGAAGAACTGCTTGACTATTACAGCATTAATTCTGGAGGAGAAAGTAAGTTGGTTTATGAGGCATGGATAAAACAGAGTAAAAAATAATAAAGGACATGACTGGAGCATGACTGACGGTTCTGATTCGTCACTGAACCGGTTATGTGTAGACAAACAGCGTCATTTAACTTTCAAAGAACGATATTTTTTTGTGAATGATTCTTGTCAGATCTGATCGAACTGTGACGTGACGTCAGGCGTCACAGTATGTATAGTATTCCATTTTATTGTGTCACTATTTATCCACCACACCACTACTAGACTGTACTAACATTTATGAATTCTGAATTATTCTTGATACCTATATAAAGTCTATTTGCTGTCCACAGTGGTGCCCGCCTGCAGTTTGTAATGTTGGTCCAAATAATAACCTACCTCATTACCAATTTTTAACATAAGCCGATCAAACGTTTACAATTATTATATTAGTAAGATTACACAAGTCAATAGAGATCTGAGGCTGACAAATTCAACAGCAAACCGCTTATGCCATAATGTGAATAATAGTTTATAAGCCATAACTGACCTAATTTTATGAGCAAACTCGTAGAAGTAAATTATTTGCCCCTTAAAAACCCCAAAAAATATGGGGTATATTCGTTTTTTGCTTATAGTGTAAAAAGTAATCAGCTGTCCATAAAATTCCTAACTTGATTGTAACAACAGCTGGAACCTTAATCTGCCTCCTTGCCTTGTAATACTCTCTTCGAGGTGTCATTCCTTTGCACGCAAGACAATATATATTATATATAAATATAATATATATTGGTTCTGGTAAGGGAACCTTCATCAGTTGCGCTTCCCACAATTGAATGTCCTCTCGAACATTTCTTTATGCATTTGATGCATTTCGTTAAATCATCGTTAAATTTGAAGACGCGAGATGTAAGACCAACATCTAGGATTTTCACACAGAGATTCCGCGTACAAAGGAATGCCACCTCGAAGAGAGTATTCAATATCTCTGACAGATGAAGTAACCTGAAAATTTTATCGTGACATTCTGTCCTAGGAGTTAAGGGAGAACAGCAATTAGACGGAACGGCTCCAGATTCGGAATCTCTGCGTGCTGATTCTCTCGAAAATCCTAGATGTCAGTCTTACATCTCGCGTCTTCAAATAGTTTGTAATGTTGAGATTAATAACGTTGAAGATCGATATCATACGTTAAGTAGATCTTGCAGAATTGGAATTTAAATACTCGTAATTTGTAGAAAAATTTTGCAAGACGTATCCTGTTAACCACAATAATTTGATAGCGATATGCAAAATATATTTGGAAAGGTTATAAAATGCACTTCACTTTGTATATCTTGGATTTTTGTCATAGTGCTGTCAAATGTATTAATACTGCTTGTCAAATTTGACTTAAACGATGGACCCTCCGATGTTTTGAGTGGCGGATCCTGTCATTGGAAAAAAGTAATTTAAATAATATCAGTAAACTGTATACAGATAACCATCAACTTAATAAACCTATGCAAAAATATGAGCAGGCAATAGTTATGTAAATAAAAACATAATAAACTGCTGAGAAAAAACATATAATAGTACAATTTACCATAATTTTCATCTCGTGCCTTCACCTTAAGAAAATTCTAGAACAGTCTTTGTGTTTTGTCAGTGCACCGCTGACCGGCTGTCGCATATTCGTACATTTAATGGAATGTTTACCATTATTATAAACCAACTTCTCGGCATTATAGCAAAAAACCAATATAGACAAAGTGGAATTTATGAATTTTCAAAATATCTTTGGTATATCTCGGTCGGGCTAGTCTCATTAATACGGTGGAATGTGCTAAATAGCTCTCTAAATTATTTAAATTCGAATTGTTCGGAATTACTTATTCAATAGTATCCTTCGTGAGCCAATATAACTTAATTATCATAAACTATCATTTTGACGATGACAATATTCCAGTATTAGTTACCAGAAAGTTATAAATTTTTGAAAAAAATTCACTTTTGAGTAGTTTCTCTGAGTCTACTCGGTAAAAATTGATCTAATCAGGATGTAAAAACACTCATTAAGAATGATTTCTTATTCTCTACAACTTTCCTGTAGATGCCATTACGATTCCTCCCGACTTGACCATACAATGTATGGCATCACACCCCTCTAAGGTACACATAGTGTGTCCTTAAGGGAAAATTCACTAAACCCCATATATACTACATATCAAAAGGGTTTAGCTCTGTGGGAGCCCTTGCCAGGTTATCAGGCTCGTGATTGGCGTCGTGGCTGCAGTTCCCCATGAATTTTCTAACCGTCCGGGCTGTTTCTAACAGGACGGCTTTTTGCATCAGTTGGTAAAGATGTTCGTCCAGACCGAGGTATTTCAAATTGTTTAATAGATGTTTTGGGACTACTACTGTTGTTGACATAACAATTGGTATTGTTTCTGTATTTGAAATTCTAAATCCCTATATTTGGATATTTTTTCAGCCAGCTTAATAATTATATTATTGTTGTTAGGGATTGCTATGTCAATTAAGGTTGTTTTTCTAGAGACTTTATTTACCAAAACTATATCAGGTCTATTGTGAGCAACAGTCGGATCGGTCAATATCGTCCAGTCCCAGTATAGCTTGTAGTTGTTATTTTCTAAACTAGATTCTGGTTTGTATATATAGTAGGGTGTTCTTACCGAGTGTGATAGCTCAAGTTTAAGTGCTAGTTCCTGGTGCAATATTTTTGCCACAGCAGCGTGTCGTTCTTTGTATTCAGTTGCAGCGAACGCTTGGCAACCTCCTGTGATATGCTGGTTAGATTCAGATGTTTGGCAACAATATCTGCATTGGATAGATAGTGTAGATTGAAGAGTCTTTAACGATGTACTTTAGATAGTTCTTAGTTGGAATTACTTGATCTTGAATTGCTAATATAAAGCCTTCCGTCTCAGGAAACATATGACCAGAGATCAACTAGTAGTTCGACGTTGAACTGCCGACATAATTTTGATTGACGACATTTATATGTCTTCCATGAAGCTGCTTCTCTTTCCATTTGAGCAGTTACTGATCAGTACTGATTACACAAATTAGAAATTTGTTGATCACGTAACTTGCCTATATCTGCCAATCCTCTTCCTCTATTATTTTTCATTATTATTTGCCGGTTTTTATTATTTAAACCGTCTTAGCAATAATTAACTATTAATAATTAACTGTTACTGACGTGATAGTATAAGCGCATCGCTGTTGAACTTTATGTCCGAAAATGACTTAAATTTTGCTCTATAAACTGGTGTAGATGAAAAAAGTGTATATTACCAACAGTTTTCATAGACATGAGCTTCATCTCGTAGACCGGTTGATCATTTGAGAGGCAGTAATAAGATCTCGCACAAACTGAAAAATGGGAGCTGCGTCAGCGTAAAGTAATTAATGGTTATTGTTTATTTAATGTTTTTAATGGTGCAAAATAGATTTTTAGTTTGTATTTTATGTAAGCTTACAGGATTAGCCCTCATTGCAGTTGGTGTTCTGTACAAATTAGATCTAAGTGATTACACAAAGGCCATCCCCAGTGATTATCAAAGTATTGGTTTAGCCCCTACCCTAACAATAGCTATTGGATGCGTGATTTTCCTGATTGCTTTCTTCGGATGTTGCGGTGCTGTTAAAGAAAGTCCTTGCCTCTTGACAACGGTAAGCCCATGGAGATACATTTTACAACAGCTAATGATTTTTTATATTTTTTCAGTATTCTGTTATTTTAATTGTCATCTTCCTTTGTCAAGTTGCAATTGGAGTTTACATTTTCTTAGAGATAAAGGATGAGAAGGTCTTCAAGGAGAAAGTCGAAGGATCTATGAAGACGTTGTTCAGTAAATATTACACAGACAAAGAGAGCAAGGAGCTTGTGGATTTAATACAGAGAGAGGTTAGTATAAACTAAATTTAAATTAGGCTCTCCGCTTCTGCGTTTGACCTATCTTTGAGAACTTGTCGAAAAAACTAGGATAAAGTGAATACCAATAGAGAAGAAATTAATTTGCAACGTCTTATATTAAAAAAGTTATCAAGATCCAATGTAAGATGTAAAATTAAACTCAGACTCAAAATAAAATCAACTTTTTGTTTTTCGCAGAGTTAGTTGTAAGAACAGCTAGCGGGGTAACCTGCAGCTGAAACTCGCCCAATTTCATGTTGTATTCTGATTTTATTTCGATTATCTTATTAACACAAGTCTTTTATTATTATTGTGCGAAAATATGTGAAACCGATTAATTACACGTTAGGAAAAAAAATGTATATCTAATACTATAAAATATATATATATATATATATATATATATATATATATATATATATATATATATATCTATACAGGGTGTTCCTAAATTGGAGGTACAAACGAAAAGGGCAGATTTCTTGAATAGTTTTAGGAAGAAAAAGTCCCATAAACATGGGTCCGCAAACGTTTCGTTTTCAAGATACAGAGTGTTAGTTTCAATTTTTTTCAAGTTTTTTTTCTCATAGTATCTGCACTTCACAAGATATTCAAATGAAATTTGGCATAGATATTACAATTAAGAGTTTACACCTTGTGACATGCCAATTTCGATTGCAAATCTACAGGGTGATATTTTTTCGGGAAAACTGTCCACTGTTGTCCTTCAGAACTTTTTTTGGTGAGCCACTGGTACTTTCAAAAATCGTAAAGAAAACCTTTGTTGTTATAGCAAACTTTATGTTCTCTTGTAGTTTTGTCGTATCTACTACCGATTTCGAGGAAAAAAAATTGAATTATTAAACTAGCAATGATTCTTAAAGATTCGATAAACTGGTATAATCATCAAAAAAATGTATTACTGAAAGAAACGTACAACTCAAAAATTAATCATAATAAAAAAGTAAGCTTATACAAGCTTCTGTTCTTCTTCTCATAGACGATCGAACTCTTTCAAACACTCCTGGAGTATTCCTAATTGTATCAAACGCGCCTATTATACGATTTCTCAGTTCGTCTATGGTATTCACTGGCGTTATGTACACTACAGATTTCAGATGGCCCCATAGAAAGAAATCTAAACTATTTAAATCTGGGGATCTGACGGGTCATAGCTGATGTCCACCTCGTCCAATCCACCTGTTTACATAATTTTCGTCCAAATACTCCCTAGCCAAAAGTGAAAAATGAGCAGGAGCACCGTCGTGCATGAACCACATTTCACGTCGCATCATAAGAGGTATATCATCCAATAACAAGGGCAAATCGTTCTCTAAAAAATGTATGTATGATTGACCAGTAAGTCGCCCTGGCAAGAAGAAAGGACCAATCAAATAATCGCCAATATTACCACCCCACACATTTAATGAAAATTCCTCTTGAAAATAAGCTTCTGCAATTTCATGTGGATTCTCCTCAGCCCATATGTGTTCATTATGAAAATTTATGATTGAAGTCCTTGAGAAACAGGCTTCATCAGTGAATAGGATTTGGCAATCAAAATGAGGATTGTTCAATAGTCTGTTGAGGTACCACTGACAAAAAATAATTCTTGGATGACAATCTCGAGGCAGCGGCGGCTGCACCCTCTGAATGTGATAAGGATAGAGCAAAGAATCCCGCAAGATCCGCCAAATAACTTGATGACTTGTATTTAAGGTAACACTAATTTTTCTTGTACTGTTCGAGTCGTGGTGTTCTCACACTTCGTGGTCTACCGCAGAAAAAGATTCAGTTTCTGAAAGACGCCTGTGAATATTAGAGAACATCCGATGACCAGGCATCACTCTATTGGGAAAGCGTTCCATGTAAAGACGCTTAACTTCTCTTGAATTACCATTTGCAAGACCATACATAAAATGCATGTCAGCCATTTCGGAATTCGTAAAATTCGGCATGTTTTGATATTAAAATGCAACCATCTTTAATTTTCAAAACACAGGAGTTTAATTTGATGTGTCAAAACTAACAATAAATTTATTCATTCACCACAGCCTACTAGGTAGGTAACTAGATTTCTATGACAATTCCGAATTTCTGAGGATTTCAAGAGAATCATTCAAATTTTTTTCTCGAAACCGGTAGTAGATACGACAAAACTACAAGAGAACATAAAGTTTGGTATAACAACAAAGCTTTTCTTTACAATTTTTGAAAGTACCAGTGGCTCACCAAAAAAGAGTTCTGAAGGACAACAGTGGACAGTGTTCCCGAAAAAATATCACCCTGTAGATTTGCAATCGAAATTGGCATGTCACAAGGTGTAAAATCTTAATTGTAATAACTATGCCAAATTTCATTTGAATATCTTGTGAAGTGCAGATACTATGAGAAAAAAACTTGAAAAAAAATTCAAACTTTAACACTCTGTATCTTGAAAACGAAACGTTTGCGGACCCATGTTTATGGGACTTTTTCTTCCTAAAACTATTTAAGGAATCTCCCCTTTTCGTTTGTACCTCCAATTTAGGAACACCCTGTATATGTAGCTCTCTTGATGGTCCGGGTGTTCGTCCGTTGAAAGTTTTGTCCGTGTAAAGGAACGGTCGCCTAACGTTTTGCCAAAATCTCACTTGGCATTTTCATGAGGCTTTTCCTCGTCTTAGTCGGCTAGGTCGTTCTCCCAAGCCGACGATCTCGGATACGAAGTACTCCGGAAAGGTTCGAACCTGCAGCCACCCTTCGTGTTGGAAGAAGAGGAAAAGCCTCATGAAAATGCCAAGTGAGATTTTGGCGAAACGTCAGGCGACCGTTCCTTTACAGGGACAAAACTGTCAACGGACGAACACCCGGACCATCAAGAGAGCTACACATAGTTCCTTCCGTGCCAACTTGTTTTCAGACATATATATATATATATATATATATATATATATATATATATATATGTAATTGAGTTCTGGAAAATGACGATTTCGATGAAATTTTCCCATTTGGAAGTTTCGATGGAGAGAAAGCGATTGGTGAGGGTGTCATCTTTGGGAAAAATCATTTTACTGAGACATTTCAAGGCGTTCAAAACAGGGTGATTTGGTAACCTACGTAAGAGTGACTCCTGTTGTAAAAATTCTTTTAATACAGGGTGATTTGGTGACTTATGGGAGCGAAACTTTTTTTAAACATTCTTTCAATAAAAATTGTGTTTGTATATTCCGAAGATGTAACTATTTTATACCTCCGTCATATTTTCCTAGCATTACATTTTTATACCTAGACATTTCAAGTTTTCAAGGTGGGAAAATTGGCACGGCAAGCAATTTATGGATGAGTAAGATCTCATGATTTCGCATGTTAATTTGATGCATATAATATGAATTGGCGGTGTAAAATTATAATTATACAGGGTCTAACAAAATATGTTAGATGGTCCATAAGAGTTGTTATGCAGGATGGTTAAAATATAGCGTCAAATGGAATTATAGTATGGCTAGAAAAAAACGAGAAAAAATAATTGTGGAGGCTACCCCATAAGCAGTTGGAAGTTAATGATAGCTGACATACAGGGCGGAGTAAAAGTATTGTTATGCAGGCCACTAAAAAAATGTTAATAGAATGTTTTATCTATATAGTGTAGCTTATTTGCATTTACAGGTGCTCATAAACAAATGCATATACAGGGTAGTTATAACATATGGTGGTGTGAAATCATAGTTATACAGTGTGATTTAAAATATGTTATATTAGGTAACCTGTAAAAAGTTGCATATATAGGGTGGAGCGGAATTATAGTTATACAAAGTGTTTACAAAAGTTGCATATATAGGGTGGTTGAAATATAGGGGGGGAGTGGAATTGTAGTAACACCATGTAAATAAGAAATATAAGAACAAATTATTATTTTAGGGTGTTTAAATTATTTTACATAGCAAATTTGGATATATGTATGTTTATAATAAAACCTTGAATTTACAAGTGAAGCTCGGTCCACCCAGGTATTTGGTAGTTTGTAGTTCCATCCCAACTTGAACCTGAAGGTGATATTTTATCAAATTTTCTGTTTAATTTGTTAATGTAAAATTATTTACCTGCTTTAATATTCTTACTTACCATGGAATAATATTAAATAAATAAAATAGAGGTCTGCTCTATTTGCTCAACTCTCATATTTATAGTAATTTTTAGAAAATAATTTGGGAAATATTAAATGAAATATTTTCGACTGTATTCGTCAGAGTGAATGGATGTCCCTGCTTTCTATTAGATTATTATGAAATTAATTATTTACAAAATTACTGAGTATTATTAGCTCTTAAATATTTATTTACTTAATATATAGAATGAGTTTTGTAACAATTATGACGTTTGTAGTTTACTTGCTGCGGACCTAACGGACCTTCATATTGGACAGTGACGATCCCTGAGACTTGTACCAAAGATGGTAAAATATCCCAAAATGGCTGCCAGGATGTTTTCTTCGATTTCATTCAAAGATGTCTTCACATTATTGGAATTACAGTTTTATCATTATCCGCTATTGAGGTAAATATAAATGATTTTGAAATTTACAATATTAAATTTGTTAAATTGTTACTTATCATTATAATACCAATATCTACAAAAATTTTATAAATTTGGGTTTAACTCAAAACATATTCCTGGAACAGTTTTTAGTTCAATTGCTGCTTAACAATACCGAATAAATTAGCAATTTTATTATCTGGTGATATAGAAATACATTTTCTTGGATTGGTGATATAAGAAAAGGAGCATAATAATTCAATAATATATTCCATCTACAATAATAATATTATTAAGGTATCTTTTTGGGGAAATAAAGGTATAATGGTGTTTCTATTAAATACCGAAAATATTTTCATTATTTGGGATAGAACCGGATAGATACCATATGCAAGATTTCCATGAATTATATTGTCGAGAAAATGCATTAGAATACAATCAACCGGCGTTCATATGTGAAACTTAGAAAAAAATCTTCGACAGAGTCAGGCTAAAGAAGGTGGTTAATGTTTTGTACAACAGATAAGTACGGCTAGGCACTAAGACAACTGAAGGTCTATGCAACAGCACAATACATACCAAAATAGATATGCAGAGGGGACCGAAACAGACACAGGTAGAAGATAGTTAGGGAGACTCGTTAAGCCTCGCAGATATGGGAATATAAGTAAGAAACCAAATACAGAAAGCCAATAGAGTATTGGTTTACCTAAATAAGACAATATGGAATAACAAACATTTAAAAAAGGAAATAAGTCGAGGAATTACAAATATCTTATAAGACCAATAATAAAATACGCCAGAAATGAAATCATAAATACATGTAACCTGGAAAGAACAAAAGACTGGATATTCAAAAGAAAAATATAGTTGAACAGAACAATCACATAAGCAGAATGGGTGATGTCAGAGTAGAAAGACCCGGAAAAGATTCCTCTGACTCCCAACCGATATTCTTCATTTTTGATTTGTTTAATAGCTACTCACGAGCTTAAGTGCAGTATGCTAATATTAATTTATAATATTGGTTCATTCATTAAATAAAATATAATAAAAATTCATTATTTACGTCCATACTGTCAACGCCAAACAACTGACAGTGCCGCCGCCGCCAGACGGTCAAAACTCAAAACATTGAGTACTTGTATATGGAGGGTGCGATCGTTAGATGCTGTTATATTCTTAGAGCATGTACTTCTGGAACTGGCATACAAGCGTTGTTATTGTTTAGTGGTAAAATAGTCAATGTAGTAGATCAGTATTGATTTTTCGAACGCGATGTAGTAACTTTCATATTAAATATTCAGTTTTTAATGTGAATTTAATTATTTGATTAATATATTATTATCACAACCTTCCCGAAGGTGTTGTGTAAAAAATTGTCAGGCAGCGAACAATAGAGAATGTATTAAATATTTAAGTTCTCCTAGGGTTGTTGGTCCTCTATTTTCTTTAATATTCCTGAACTTGATTGAAACCGCAAATGACGAAAACCTTTAGGTTGCAAAGAACAATCTTCCAATTATTATATCGAATAGTTTGCCAGGAGCGGTTCCAGCCAAAAATTTGGGGGTTCATTCGTTTGCCAAAAATATTTCGAATACCGATATTTGATTACATTTTTATTTTCTGTTTATATTTCAATAGATTTGTCAATATGAGTGAACAATTTTGGTCATTACATCTACTTCTTCGATTTTTCCACAACTCTGTTTCTTATAAAAATATACTTTTTACAATTTCATCAAATAGGGTCGAATTTCGACCACTGGGCAACCACTATAGTATAAAGAAACAATGTTCTTCTCCATATGTTTGTTACATATTTTATTATGCTTAACATTTGGCTATTTGTGTCACTGTTAGCTTGTTCATAGATTGTATGTTTACGATTCGTGAAGCTATTGAAATAGAGGAACGACCCCTCTGCTTAACCTTACGTGCCTTCCTACCGCATGGAGATCAACAATGATCAGAATGGAAAGGTCCGACCCGCCCAGGAAGCCTTTCGGAATAATCTTAAGTTCAGCTATCTCGTGAGACTTGGGAGGTAGGCAGATAGAGATCCCGAGCTCGATCTAGACTCTGAAACTCAGTTAATAGTATTCTAATAGGGCTTAGGGAGTAGGCAGATTGAGGCTCCGAGTTCAACTAGACAATATTTCATTTCCAGTTTCTGATTTTTTTGTTTCTTGATAATGGCTCCAAAACAGGAACCGAAACGTTAAGTATTTCACAAATTTAGAAGCTGTTCTCACCCGGAACCTATTTTTGGCATTCTCAAAAGGTACTAGGAAAGTTTTCCTCCAAGTTTATCTGCAGACACCAGATTTCTTATTTTCTAAAAACTCGCGAGAATGTTTCGTTTTCATCTTTGTTTGCACAGAGATATTTATATTGTTTGTGACAACCTTAGTAAAATGACGATGTTTTTATAAACTCTGGTTGTATAAATTCTTTAGGGCGCGCTTGGTTGTAATCAAAGGTGACTTAGAATATTAATAAATACCTACTTTCTCACTTTCTCTGTTGTGTTTTTCATTTTATCCTAAGTTGGTAAAAAACAATATTGATCCATTTCATGTATTACTTTCATTGTTGTTGAATTATTTGTTTAATTAATAATTTTTCTTTTGTTTCAGATTGTCAGTGCCTTCTTCTCACTTTGTTTGTCTAATAGTATAAGAAACAGGGAAAGGAGACATCTATATTAGTTATAATATTATGCTAAGATTGTGTAGCTTTTAAAAATATATGACTAAAACATACTGTTATAGTAAAATCTGTAAGAAAATTAATGGTCAATAAGACAATAAAGGCGTATCCTGAAAATCACTAGACACACACCGATCCTTTTTGACGTTTCAGAAGAGACCAAGGAACGTAATACTAAAAATTTTGATGGAACGAGAAAAAATGCCATATTCTGTCATGTGGAACACTAGTTAGATCAAAAATCTGCAATGTGTTCAATTAATCAGTTTAATTGTTTATACAATTGGATTGCTTTTAGATATAAATAAAGTATATTTTTATCCAACATAATGTTGTAGACAACACTGATATAGACAGTAATTTTGTACTTGGTCTTGCTAAACAAACTACTAATGGCATTTGTTAATTTGTGTGCTAAAGTGATGAAATTTTTCATTCTTATTTTTTGATATTTATACACGGAATTGAAACATATTTATGAATGACACCAGGAAAGAGGCCACCCTTATCATTATCTAAATTATGATCTATTGTTGTGACTAGTTGAGAGTCAGCATCACTACCTAATAGTGATGAAAATGGGTATGAAATTTAGAATCACTTAACGTAGGATGGTAAACGCCACATATTACATTTTTCATTCACTTGAGTAAGTTTGTTTTCATATTTGTGGGATAGTTGTCGTGAAAATTCAGGTCCACTACTACTAAAGACAAAATCAAAATTGTTAGGAATGGATATATTTGTCTGCTTTATCCAATAAATGAAAAGATCATATATATGTTTTATAACAAAACAGTTTCGTTTTTCTATTTTCGGTATTATTAAAAAGTTATTTCAGTTTGAAAATCAATATTTAAAAAATCTTGACAACTTACTATATAAAATGTGGAAAAACATTTTCAACCTACTCAAAACTCTGACCTACTATATGCATCATTTCATTTAATACATTCGGATCCAATTCCAACATATTATTGATGAGTGATTAACTTAAAATTATCTCAATGGCCCAATGGTACAATGGCCCAAACTGGCCAGATACACGTAATTATCTCGACAATCAAATATAGGAAACTCATAATAACTATGTCTACTTTGTGTCTTTTCAATTACTTATAGTACTAGGCGATTCTCTGTTTTTATAGTAAAACAAATTATTTGACTAGTACTATCAAAGACAAAGAAAAAATGCTTAGAAGACAAACAGTCAAATATTTACCTGTGAATATAAATCTTAATGTCGTTGGCAGAAGGTATTTATTTGGAATTGTTTTGATATAACCAAACTCGCCTTATAAAAATAGTGTTTAATTTATTTTTTTAAATGCATAATTTTGACTGATCATGAATTGGAGTTAGTCGCCTTAGAAAGCTTCACGGGTTTACCTCTACATAATTTTATAGGTATGCAAGGACGTACCCAGGTTTTGGTTTAGGGGGAGCAAAATTAGCAAAAAACTGGTCCTAGGGGGAGACAGGGTTGGGTGCTCTCTCCGTTTCTCTATAATTTATGCTCACAGCACAATATGAAACTGGCTTTAGATGAGGTCGTCAAAGGAATTTCTATAAATCCCACATAAAGTGGATGTCAGTAAAAGGTGCGGTCTCGTCTTTAATGAGAAATAAAATTAAAAAATTAAATAACCACCTACACAACCTCTTAATACTAATATTCCGAACTTGTTACGTTTTAAATTTCATAACTGAGTACCTGAACCACTTGACCAGGTCCCATATTTAGGTGCCAAGGGCCTCTCAAACACACGCAAACATTTTCATCAACATAAGCTCAGTCGTTTGACTTTTTTGTCAAGTAGAAAATAAGCCCATCGGCTTCGTTATAGCCAAAAATCATCTCGTACACATCAACTTTCAAACATAAAAAACCGAATCAAAATCGACCGCAGATATACAGATACACAGCTTAAACTTATTACACCCTACTTTTTGTGTCGGGGGTAAAAAAAAATATATGATCATCAGCAAAAACCAAGTTCAACCCGGTCAATTAGCCGTCAACCCACAGCCAATTACATATCTGGGCTTTAATATAGAGGATTAATGGGGCCACTTGGTTGTTTTCTGAACGATAATTGTGGCATCTCTGGTTTTTATTTTTATTGGGTTCTTTGGGTATAACACCACATAAACTTGAAAATCTATATATTTCAAAAACTCCAAACGTTTCAAGGTCTAAATCCGTTTTCAATGGTATTATCACAAATGAACAAGGAATTAAAAAATTATAATAATTAAAAGGATTCGTAATGAGAAATTTCCTAAATCACAATTTGAGATTAATGTTTGACAATCAAACTGATTTAACTAAGGGAATTTACTGCAAATTTGAAATATACAGGGTAGTACTAAAAATTCTGAAGAACATGTGAAATAACAAAGCTTTTTTCAAATTGGAAGAATTTGAAAGAGTAATCTTTAGTGCATTCGCCAAAAACGAGACCAAATAAATTCTGATGTTCCAGAGATCTCACTAAAGTCATAAGGGAAAACCTAGGGTTGTTCAAAAGGACATTACCATTATTAATTTCATCCTTGATTATTGGTAACCAGGAACGGCTAAATTGTATAGAAGTACTAGCTATACAGTTGCTTTGATTTAATAAAATTAAAGCAGAGTCTTTCAGCTTTCGTTTTGTGTTGTGTTCTTCTTTGTGTAAAATGGTCGAATTTTGAAATTGTATGTTATAACCAAGGTTCCAGACATGTTCACAAATTTTTGACTTTTCGATTTGTCGTTTATATAAGGTTTGTGTTCATTTGTTCGAACATTTATAGGTCTAGAAGTTTCTCCAATATAAAATTTGTAACATTCGCAAGGAATCTTAAAAATACATTTTTTTGAGTTTTGTGTTACGTTATTTGGTTTAGTTTTTGATAAAATTGATTTCAGTGTATTTTTTGTTGAAAGTTGTTTTAATATTAAATCTGTTTCCAACTCTTTTTAGTCTTTCTGAAAGACCCTGTATATATGGAATGGTTGTTGTAGTAATGTGGTTATCAAGGGTATTAGTATTGTTTGGAGTAGCTTGGTGTTGAATGTTACTGATTGTTTTGTGTTCAATTTTATCTAACTCTTCATTGATGAACTTATACACTAAATACATCTTTTATAAATGTTTTTTCATTATTAAATTTAGCCATATCAGAACAGTTGGTTTTTTGGTATTTGGGTGATTATAGTTAAAATTGAGATATCTGTTAGTGTGAGTCGGCTTTCTGTAGATTTGTATTTCAAATGACGATTGTGTCTTTGTTATTAAGATGTCTAAGAAAGCTAGTGTGTTATTTTGTTCAATTTCTATTGTGAATTGTTGGTTCTTTCTTATTGATGTGAATAAATCATGTAAGTCTTCAAGAGAGTGTTCCCAAATAGTGAATTTATCGTCTACATATCGCCACCAAACTAAATGTTCATTCTCTTTTGTAAAAATTATTTGTTCTTCAAATTTTTCGATGAAAATGTTGCTTAAGGCAGGGGACAGGCCATGGTCATGCCTAAATCTTGATAGATTGACACTTTTTATAAATGTAGTGAGACGATAAATCCAAGGTGAAATCCTGATGCACCAAACATCACATGTAGTTAAAAATTGATAAAATCGTCAAAATTATTGTCAAAAATCGAAAATGAAAAATATTAAAACATAAAAATTCAAAAAATAATAATAACGAAAAAATTAAATATCACCGTAAATGAGAAAGAAGTGAAAGGTGCCAAAAACACCAAAAAATGTTCTAAACATCTCAATGTCAAAAATTTCAAATATGCCAAATTTCAAAAACGTCATAATTGTCAAAAAAGTCAAAACTGACAAAAATATAAAAAACTTCAATATTGCCGAATTTCTAAAAAAAATGTCGAATCCAAAAATGTCAACTTTTTTTCAAAAACGTCAAAAATGTCAAGTGTCAAAAATTTCAAAAATGTTAAACGTCAAAAAACCGGAAAAGAAACACTAAAACCAGAACATCAAATATCATAAATTTCAAACACGCCAAAAGCATTATTCTGTATTTTTGGGAATGACACCACAATTGATGAATGTCTGTATGTTTGAAATACTCCAAAGGTTACAGTGTGTAAATAAGACCGCGTTTTCTAATAGCGTTATTTCCAAAATATTAGAAAAATACAAATTAGTAATGCCAAAACTATCTTTCAGAAAAGAACATCAAGCATATCTGGTTATGTTTATATAAATAGGCAAAGACAAAACGATTAGGTACTATTTTCCCCTCTGTCACTCAACCGATTTGCTTTATTTTTGTTTTGTTTAGTAGCTACAGACGACCTTCAGTGCAGAATACTAAAATTAATTTATAATATTGGTTCAATAATTAAATAATAAAAAATCATTATTTACATGCATACTGTCAATGCCAAACCGATTGCTTGGAGAGAAAATCATAAGATAGGTTGACTCAAATATGAAAGACTAAAACTAAAAGTTTTGGCACTTCGCTAAAGTTAGTCTACATACTCATGCTATTTAAATAGAACCAACGAAAAATTATAATACATAATAATCGCCTTTTATTGGGAGCTATCAAGTTGGCAGTTTGCAACTTTCATTGCATTGTAAATATGTTTTGTCAACTAAAATCAGAATTATGTAAAAAAATAAATTGATTAGGTGCAATCAATTTATTTTTGATATCTTCTTTATTTTAACCATAAACTTTTAATTTAGAGTCCTTTAATTTTTGTCGGATAACTTTCATATAAGTTTAACTAATATTACAGAAAATTGTGAAATTATGCACAAATTCACGATAGGTAGATCTGTCAACACTGAATGCTTAGCCATCTGCCGGAAATTTTATTTAAATTTTGACATTTCATTACTTTTGTAGGGATTAGGTTGAAAGTTTTCATTTCAGTAAGACAAGATTTTAAAGTATTTTCAAGGTTTCAATTTCAATTCACAGAAAAAAATTCTCAAAAAATAGGTGTCTTAACATTTCTTTATATTTTCTACATAAAACAGAAATTGTCATGGGTTACTACGTTGGTAAGTAAATTTTTTATATTGAAAATCATACTGAAAATTAATGTTTTCTGACAATGTGGGTATCTTATAGTTAATTAATTTTACATTACATGGTCCCTTTGCTGCAAAGTTCTGACTATTAAAAACATTTTAAAGATTGTTTGAGTCTATTAGGTTAGTTATTATTTATTCTAGAGTAAAATATAATTTTTATATACATATTACCTTTGAAATCGTGCACTGCTGGCTTTAAAATTACAACCTAAATGTTCAAAAAGTTTAAAATCCAAAACGCTCTACACGACAACAGAAACCACTGCGTAATTATACCTATATGCTAGGTTGGTTTTCAAATGATACTAAACACGGTAGTGGCTGGGTAATGCTCTGTCAGACCAAGTGATGACTATCTTTTACTATCTTTGGAGTTGCCTATAGTTCAATAGGAAAATATTAGGTGTTGTAAATTATAGATCAGTATTGATTTTTCGGACAAGTAGTACTAACTTTCGTAGAAAATAATATTTGAAATTTTTTGTTGTGGTTATTATTCTGTCATTGATATAATATAATTTTCACAATATTCCGAAGGTGTTGTGCAACAAATCATCAATCAGCGGATAATGGAAATGTCATTAAATATTAGAGTTTTCATTGGGTTGACAGTCATCTCTATTTTTAAAATCGGTTGTGTAAATGACGGAAACTTTTAGGTTACAAAAAAAATCCGCCGATTATTAGATCGAACATGTTGCACAGACATATTTATGTAAAAATAATCCTACAATTATATACATAAATAAAAAAATATTTCCTGAATTATTTCTATACATGTAATCCAAATGAAATAATAGGGATAGCAAAGGCCTTCCCTACTTTTCTAATTTCGCCTCAACTCCTCATCTTATTGTCTTCTAAACGTTGTTTGTGGCATATTCTTGATTACTTTTATGTTTTTTTGGGGAATAACACCACAATAGAAATAAACCTACGTATATTGCAGGAATACCAAACGTTTCAAAGTCTATTCTGACTTCGTGGTCAATGGCTTTATATTTATTGATATGATTGCAAAATGAAAATTTGATTTGACATTTAAAATTGAAATTAGAAAATTTGTTGTTTTTAGATATACAGGTAGCACAAAAAATTCTAAAGATCATGAATTATAGTTAACCAGCTTTCAAATTAGAAGAATTTGAAAGAGTTGTCTTTAGAAAGAAACAAGAAATACACTTAAATCTTTAATATCGAAAACAAAACCAACAAACAAAACCCAGAACTCAAAAAACTGCATATATAGGATTCCTTGCGAATGCAATAAATTTTATATTGGAGAAACATCGAGACCATTAAACGTACGAATAAATGAACACAAGAATTACATAACGAAACGACAATTTGAAAAATCAAAAATTTGTGCTTGGGACCTAGGCCATAAAATACAATTTGACAATTCAACTATACTTCACAAAGAACAACATAACACAAAACGAAAAATAAAAGAGTCTGCCTTTTGAATGAAGACGATTGTATCGCTTCTACTTCTGTAGAATTTAATCGTATCTGGTTACCGACAATTAAGGAAGAAATTATTAATGGTAACCTCCTTTTGAACAACCCAATATCGGGATAGTTCATAAGGTTTTTCCTAGGTTTTCCCTTATGACGTTAATGGGATCACTGAAACAATAGAATTCTTTGATCGCATTTTTGGCGAATGCGCTATCTTATAACAAAGTCGTACCTAGGAACGCCACATATAAATTCTAAAGACAACTCTTTCAAATTCTTCTAATTTGAAAGCTGGTTAACTATAATTCATGATCTTTAGAATTTTTTGTGCTACCTGTATATCTAAAAACAACAAATTTTCTAATGTCAATTTTAAATGTCAAATCAAATTTTCATTTTGCAATCACATCAATAAATATAAAGCCATTGACAAGGAAGTCAGAATAGACTTTGAAACGTTTGGTATTCCTGCAATATACGTAGTTTTATTTCTATTGTGGTGTTATTCCCCAAAAAAACATAAAAGTTATCCTTATCTTATACAGACAAAATAATGTTCAACTCATAATTAGGGTCGAATTTCGACCACTGGGTGACCGCTAGTTCATATTAAATGCCGAAACAATGTACTTTTAGGAGTTTTTGTCATATATATTTCGCTCATGAACACAAGAAAATCTAAAAATGTTCTGAATGTGAAATTTATCAAATGAAAACAATGTTCAAGATAAATACGTCAAATACGTCGATTTATCTACCCCGTGCGAAGCTCTTACTAAATAAAGGCGTTTATAGAAAAAATGTTATCACATGCTAGTTTATGAAGCAGCATTGTACGAAAAGTCGCATACTAGTGTATGAATAAAATAAACGAAAAAATAATTGTAGTCAAATAATTAAAATATTCTATATCATTTTGGCCGCTATTGGGAAATTTCCAAGTAATTTGTCAGGCAGCCAACGTATTAAAGGTTTCAAAACATTTATGTTCATGGAAATAGTAATTATTTATGATTTGTTTTTTTTTCGATATTACAAGTTTCAGTTACATTTTGTTACTTCAATCAAACAAATTTCTGCTTAGGTGCATCATAATCAAATTTAAATATGACCAATATATTGACTCATATTTATATAAATTTATTCAAATCCTTGATTCTTGTGCTGACACACTGTTTAGTATAATTCGACATTCCTAACAGAATAATAGGCTTACATAATCCCAATGATACATTCAAAATAGCACCGTAGTAAAGCTTATCTTGAACTTTACTTGTTATCATTTATATCGGGACATTATCGTTCAATATTTACAGTATAGAAGTAATTAATTCTGTTGTGTAATGTAAAGACAATTCTTTAAAAAAAATGGCTTGTGGTTCGGGGTTTATAAAGTTCGTGCTTTCTGGAGTCAACTTTACAATCTGCGTAAGTATTTAGCATGTGATTTGTTACTAATTGTGTCAAGTTCTTATGATGTAGTGAACAGCTGATATACTCCCCACTTATTATCAGTTAACCATCCTTTGTAACTGACATCCATACAATGTGATTCGTAATTACGACATAATATAAAAGGCGAAGAAATAAAAAATAAGGCCTTTAAATCTCTCAAACTGTTGTTTTTTAAAGGCTTGATCGATAGCTCTTAAAATAAATATAAACTCTTTATTTTTTTAATTGCAGTTGTTTCTATCGATATACATTAAGCAAATTATTATAAGGGTGTTATCTAACCTGTTTTGAAATTCTGTTGTAAGTGAAAAATGTGATTCAATTATTACCAAAATATTAATTTTAGTTGTAACAACCAGATTCAGATCTTTTCCTTTATTTTCTTGACGAATCAGGGATATTTCAATGAAATAATTGTCCTCTATACAATGTGACACCATTCCTATCTTTCTTTTTTGTTCAAGACTACTTTATCTGCAATTGCTATTCCGGTTACTTGTTCCACTATTTTTATTTTTAATTTTGTCAACATTGACTTTATTTAACAGACTGCCTGAATATTTATTGTTAAATGACAACTTGTTTAGATTATTCTTAGGCACAATTTGAGTTTATGACAAAATTCAGAGCTTAGAAATTCTAAATCATTGTCTTTAACCGTAGGGTCATTGCAAAGCATTATTTAAACCCTAATTTGTTTTTTCTTTAGTAGATTATAAGTTAGTCTAAGCTTGTTTATAATTTCTTAGAACTGTTTTGTGTGCTTTAGTCCCCTCGAAGGTTTGAAAAAAGATCGCTTTAAAAATGTCAAGTAGTTGTAATTTTTTTACTGTGCAGTTGTATTAAGAACTGGGCCTCAGGAATACAAGAATATCTAAATATACAGTGCGTTGCATTTGAAATTTTCTGTCATTTAAGGTTAATCGGGAGGAGATAAGAACGAACGAATTTTGAATGAATTGGGTGTTTATTACCTGTAAAATTATCTTCAAATACAGGGCCGGATTTAACTTAATGCCGCCCCTGGGCACCGAAAAAATGCCACCCCAATCAATCCTGAAATTTTATTCAAACTTATAATTTATATATCTTATTTTTTAAATTAAAATAACTAATTTAATATCAAAGGAACCTCTATACATTTGTATAAAAGGCGGTAGTTGACAGTATGCACTGTTTAAAGTTTAAAAAATTCAAAAATTATTTTAAATTTTAAATTAAAATTAAATTCTATAATCGATGAATTATTAAATTTTACAAAATTTAAAATTTATGTTGTTTTTTTTTAAATGCAAATATAAGTTCAAAATATTTTCAATATTTCGAAAAAAACTAATAATTTAATTTGTTTAATTCCAGAAAACAAAAAAAAAACAATATTACTCCAAATCTTCAAGGAAATAAAATAATTAAATCACTTTGAATGTTAGAAAACTTTTACTTGAAGTGCCAAAATTATAATTTACAAATAATGCACGAATTATTATATCTAAATTCCCAAGTAATTCGCCCTGGGCACTAGCCCCAACTGCCCCTAGTGTAAATCCACCGCAGTTCAAATAGCTCTAAAAGTCTAATGACCTCTCATATATAGTATGAGAGATAGAGCGGGATTTTGCTCGTCATCCTGAAAATGGACAGAATGTATCCTATTAAGTTCAATTCCTGAACTAAATCACGTTTCTAGGCAGGCGCCAGTGGAAGTGATAACCGAGGTGTGAAAATGGTAATTTTTTTTGGTCACGTTCATCATCAAGTAAACTTTCCAAAATTGGCTGCATACAAGATAGTGATATATTTAAGCAAATTCCCGAGAGTCGTCTGCCTAGAGCGTTACCATCAAGGTGGCGGACAGAGGTAAACTTGTCAAAAATAGGAGTGAACTTCGCCATTCATTAAGTAAAAAGAACGCCATTTGCAAAAGGACGTACAGCTAAATGACAAAAATATATTTTTCATGACGTCATTAATGTGGTCACTATGACGTCATACACTTTTTTTTTTTAAATTCGAAGCCACTTTTTTATTAAGGATTCGGAAAGAGCGGAAAATTTTATGCGGGAACATGACTTTGACCTTGACCTTGAACTTGATCTTCTGGGTGATTCCAAGATCAAAGTTTTTTTGAAAATTCAACCAATTATAGCTAAATTAGGTGTACGGGGGTTTTGGATATAACTGAGTTCGAATCTGAAATCAGTTTTTCAAAATTCCCAATCCAAGATGGCTGACCAATTTTTTTTAAATAGTCAACCTATTGATGCACAACCAATTAACGGTAATCGATGTTTTTAATCCTGATCCGAAAGATGACTGATTCAAAGAGGGTATTCCAAATTAAAAACAAATTTGACGTTGAACTTGGCTACTACTTGTTTTGAAAGTTTTCAAAAACTTATTTCATATTCGTAATCATGGATGTTGAAAACCCCCGTATACCAAATTGAGAGTAGGTTGGTTGATTTTTCAAAATCTGATTACGAATCTGAAATCAGATTTTCGCAATCCAAGAGGGCGGATCAGTTTTTCAAACAAGTTTTTCAAACAAAACCTGATTTCAGATTCGAAATCAGCGACCTCTAAAACCCCCGTACACCTAATTTGGCTATAATAGGTTGATTTTTCAAACAAACTTTGATCTTGGAATGACCTTGAAGGTCAAGTTCAAGGTCATGGTCAAATTCATAATCAGACCTCAAATTTTCCACTCTTTCCAAATCAGTAATGAAAAATGTGGCTTCGTTTTTAAAAAATTGTGTATGACGTCATACAGACCAAATTAATGACGTCATGAAAAATATATTTATGTCATTTAGCTGTACGAGCTTTCGGATTATGATTTCTTTTGTGTAAGCAAAAAATGGTGCAAATGGCGTTCTTTTTACTTAATGACGAAGTTCACCCCTATTTTTGACAAGTTTACCCCTGTCTGCCACCTTGATGGTAACGCTCTCAGCAGACGCCTTTCAGCAATTTGCTTAAATATATCACAATCTTGTATGCAGTCAATTTTGGAACGTTTACTCGATGATGAGCAAGACCCAAAAAAATTAACATTTTCACACCCTGTAACTATCCTCGGTTATCATTTCCACTGGCGCCTGCCTAGAAACTTAATGTAGTTCAGGAATTGAACTTAATACGACACATTCTGTCCATTTTCTCGATGACGAGCAAAAACCGGTTCTATCTCTTAGAGTAATATGTACATACACTTTGTATAATATGTATATATATGTTATATCACACTTTCCAAATTTCTCTTTTTAAAAAAAGATTTTATTTATAGTTGCACAATTATTAACTTTTAATGTAAAACTTGAAAATAACAATATAATACTTTATAACAATAAAAAGACAAAATGAGTGTTAAACTAAACTAGACTAATCTGTAAGTAATAATGAATGATGTTACAATGAAAAAGTATAATTTATAAACTAAGAACGCTGACTAAGGTGTCGCAGCGCTTGCAGTTCTCACGGATGTTCGTCTGCGGGTAACTGGAGACGACACGTGTTATGCTGACTCAGCTTGAGAACTGTTGCTAGGTTGTTTCATATAAGTCGATGGAATAACTTATATAACAACTCCCATCCATATAAAAAAGTTGAGGCTACAGCATCCACTTTTAAGGGAGGTTCTGCAACTCAATATCCTCGACAGGACTAAGGAGGCTATGGAGTTTTACCCTGGGCTTGATGGTTGATGGACCTGGTGGTGGTGCTGGATCGGCAGAAGGGCTGATCGTTGGAGGCTTCTGGAATTTCTTCCTGATGATGCTCATGGAAAGGAGGGCAACCACAATTGCGGTTGTTGCCATTGTGATGATCGTAAACCAGGAGGTGTGTTTCTCCAAGAATGGTTGGTCTAGGAGCTTTTCCAATTCCCTGGAGTATTGCCTAAGCTTATGGTTAGCGATATTCAGGTCTCTGGCATCCAATTGCTGTAGTCTCATGGGTTTCAACTTTGGAAGTTGACTGATGGTTGGCAGGTTGTCGCAACAGTTGTAGGGGATGTTGACTGGGTGACTCTTAAGTGTGATGTTGTCAACGTTGTTGGTGGTCCTTCTGGCATGGACCCTGGTGTTACCGATGAAGGCATTGCAACTGGGTTGGATGGTCAGTAGAGAATTTGTCGATATGGATTGGGTAACGACATCTTCTCCCTTGCACTTGATGTTGATGGGCAACTGTCCGGAAATCGAGATTAACCAAAGGTTCAGGTCAATCTCTTGAATATTATACTCTTCGGCATATAATATTAAAGGCTTGCAAGTTGGAGGAAGGGCTGCTGGCTGTCTAAGAAGCTGTGCTTCGCAGAGGGCTTCTTTGTCTATGGTGTGTGGAATAACTTTGGAACAGATCTTATGTTCTTTAGATAATGGCTTACAGTCACTCAAGTCTTCGAAAGATGCGTACAATAGCGAATCGTCATCTCTCGCGATATATTTTAATTTTGTTGGAAGAATATGGTGAAATCCTGTTCGATAATCCAAAACTGGGATAGGATACAAGCGATATAGTGTATAAGTTTCAGGATTGACTAAGGGGATTTTTAGTACAAAAACAATTTTAGTATTGATTTGAAAAGCTTCCAATTCTATTAGATCGATGTATCTAGCAACATTTGAACTATAGGTTGGAAGTGGTAAGTTATTTTCATGAAGTGACTGTGATATTTTCTGAAGGGAGTCGACCAAATCTACTGGGTTTATAATTGAGCTATGTAAGATTTTTAGACGGGCGAAAGAGACTGCAGTTAATACATCGTTGAGGGTATCTTCAATGTATACGTAACTTTCCATTAAGCTTTCACACAAATCCAAGACATTGGCTTGAAGTTCATAAAAAGCAAGATCGTCTGTAATGAACACAATTGACTTCCTAATTGCTTCAATATTTTCCGAAAATATTTTCTCTTCGGACTGAAATTTTTGTATTGTGGTGTTAAGGTTCTTAATGACCGAAGTTGTTACGGATAATTGTCGTTTCATTAAGTTTTCAATTTGATGTTGGTCTTTAGTTATTTTATTTATAGAGTCACTAAAGTATTGTCCGTCTGTTGCATCTAAGTTACCGGAAATAGATTTCCAAATTGATCCCAGTCCGTTAATGAGTCCGCGTTTCTTTCTGTTGGTACTGTAAGTCTCAGTGTCAGCGAAAATTTCTGTATATTTGATGTTAATTGATTTAGATATTTGTTTCAGGAGGCTTACGTGCGTCTGTACTTTTGATTTGAAGATTTTAATGTTGGTTTTGTTGTCGTTAATAGTTTCTAAAAGTCTGTTCAGTATATTGTCGTTGTTAGAAATAGCGTCTCGAAAGGGGTTTAGATCTTTGTAAACAAGGAGTGTCCATTTGTCATTAGAAATTTTAAGGGTGCCTTCTTCATGGAAGAAAACTCCTATAGTATTGTTAACAGGCGTAATGGAGTACTGTTGAAGGTTCACGACTGAAAACAGTCCACAGAATCTGAAAAAAGGGATTTATTCAAAATAGGGTTTTAGTCTGTCAAAGTTAACTTTAGTTATTTGGTTTGTTTGTAAATTTATGACGGTGGCAGAGTTTTTTCGTATTGCGGTAATTTCGAAGGGGCCGTTGAATTTGTTTTCGGCTTTATTTTTAATTTGGGACTCTTTTACGTAGACTTTGTCGCCTACTTTGTAATCGGGTTGTTTAGTAGAAACGTGTTGGTCAAATCGCACTTTAGATTTTTCTTTCTGTCTTTCGGTTTTAGCACGGGCGAGTCTGTAATAATAGTCCATTCTGTTATTTAGGTCTCTTACGTATTTCGAAATAAGTTTTTCCTGGTTGCAAAGGGTTTCTGGAGGCCTACTAGAAGTGTGCCCAAATATGAGTTCATAGGGCGTGAAACCGGTGGTTTTATTTTTTGTGTTATTATAACAGATGATGGCATAAGGGAGGACGTTAAATGGATGTTCGGTTGGATGTTCCGCTGTATTTGCCCTTATCATTTCTGCTAAGGTCGCGTGAAATCTTTCAATAGAACCGTTTGACTCGGGATGTTGAACGCTGGAGAATGTCAGTTTTATGTCGTATAGTTGGCATAAATCCCGCATTAAAGTGTTGTCAAATTCACGTCCATAGTCACAATGGATGCGAAGTGGAGTTCCGTAATGTTGAAAGAAAATCAGAAGGGTGTTTACGACAGTTGAAGCTGTTTTGTCGTTAATGGGGTAGGCTTGCGTAAATTTCGTGAGTTCGTCCCTAATAGTGAGTGCATGATTTCTAGATGGATATTCAAAGATGTCAATGTTAATACGTTCGAAAGGAGTCTTGGGTGTTTCCGTAATAACAAAAGGTGCACTTAAGTTTTTCCTACAGAACTTTACCTTTTGGCAAGTTTCACAGGATTTGATAAATTGTTCTACAGTTTTAATTAAGCCGGTCCAATTGTATTTTTCCCTAATACGTCTGATGGTTTCGTTAATGCCACGATGGAGGTTGTTTTTATCAGAGTGGTATTGTTGTATTATTATAGGAATTTCGTCTTCGGTAGGAGTTGTAACAATGTTTTGGCAGATTTTCAGTTTGATTTCTTTGTCGGAGAGAATGAAAGATAAAATTTCGAGAATGGGAAGTTCTATGTTATTTTCTATGCAGTATGTTTCGGAGTCGTTGAATTGATCTTGGTTATTATAAATAATTTTGAAAAGATGTGAGACGACAGTTTCAGGGTCATAGGGCAAAGGTACAACTAAGTATTTTCTATGCCTGACAGATTTACTGGCCATGATGTTAAGAGTGTCGTTACTGAAATTAGGTTCTTCTTCGAAAAAGTCATCAATAATTTTGTCGTGTAAGTCGTTAGTTTTGTTTTGCCAAAAGAATGTAACTATGCGTTTGTGGGACTTGTCTAGAAGTTGAGAATTGGATATTTCAATTTTAGAGTAATCGATTATTGACTCAGTTTTGTAGAGTTGAACAAATCGATTAAACTCAGCGATAATTCTTTCGTCATGTTCGTCGTCATTGTCAGAGTTTTCAGGTTGTTCGGAGTCAGTTTCGTTGTTAGCGAAAATTTTGATTTTGGAAAGGAAATCAGCACATTGCTTGAAATGGTTGATTTTGATGCGAGAAAGAGCATCTGCGTTTTGGTTTACCTTGCCGGGCTTGTACTCGATCTTATAATTGTATTCCTCTAGCTTAAGGCGCCATCTGGCTAGACGACTGCCAGGATCTTTGATGGAAAAGAGCCAAGTAAGCGGACGGTGGTCACACAGGAGTGTAAACCTTCTCCCAAAAAGATACGGTCTGTAGTGCTTAACAGCCCAAACTATGGCCAACAATTCTCGTTCGATGGTGGAATATCGTGTCTCTGCAGCACAGAGGGTGCGAGAAGCGTATGCAACAGGGAGATCTTTTCCCACAGGGCCTTGAGAAAGAACCGCTCCAATAGCAAAAGCACTAGCATCAGTAGTGAGCAGGAAGGGTTCTTCAAAGTTTGGATATATCAGAATTGGGTCAGATACAAGGGCTTGCTTCAGTTCATTGAAGGAAGACTTGCAGTCTGCGTCAAAGATGAACTTGACGTCTTTTTGGAGTAGTTTTGTCAGAGGTTTAGAGATCTTCGCAAAATTTGGTATGAAGCGTCTGTAATACCCAGCGAGACCAAGAAAAGATTTGATGTCTTTCGGAGTTTGGGGTTGCGGAAAGTTCTGAATACATTCAACCTTTGAAGGGTTTGGTTTTACACCTTCTTGTGTGATAAGATGGCCAAGATAAGCCACTTCTTTACGAAGAAATTCGCACTTATCAGGTTGAATTTTGAGGTTAGACTTCCGAAGTCGTTTAAAAACTTCTGTTAACCGGGAAATATGTTCATGGATGGTCGGAGAGTAGACGATGATATCATCCATATAGACGAGACAACGTTCATTCTGTATACCCAGAAGAATATTGTCCATGACCCTCTGAAAAGTAGAAGGTGCATTTTTTAAACCAAATGGCATACGAACGAATTCATAATGACCATTTTCGACAGAAAAGCCAGTCTTAGGAATATCTTCCTCTTGGATTTCCAACTGGTGGAACCCGGAAGCGAGATCCAGTGTCGAAAAGTATTGACACTTTCCAAGTTGGTCGAGAAGATCGGATATATTTGGTAGAGGATATTTATCGTCTACAGTCAATTCATTTAATTTCCTGTAATCGATAACTACTCGCCACTTTTGTTTACCAGAAGCATCGAGCTTCTTGGGGACGACCCATACAGGGGAAGACCAAGGAGATGAGGAGTGCCTAATGATACCTTGTTCAAGCATTTTTCCAATTTGGGTTTTCACTTCCTCTTTATGTACTTGAGGATATCTATAGGATTTAGTGAAAACGGGCTTTGCGTTGTTCGTATCAATCGAATGTTTAACCTCGTTAGTGAAAGTCAAGACGTCACCTTCAAGATAGAAAATGTCTTGAAATTCCAAACAAAGATCAGTGATTTGTTCGCGTTCTTCGTCATTTAGATGTTCAGTTCTAATTTGTTGTCTAATAGTCGAGTTTCTGTCTATGTATTGGGAATCATGATAATCGTCTGTATTGAAATTCATAAGAGGGTGAGTTTTGTCAAGTGGTTCCAGTTTTAAGTCAGAAAAAGTTACTGTTTTGGGCATCGCGTTAGCGTTGATGATGGAAGTTAGAAATTCACCTTTTGAGTTAATGTGTACGAGTGCGTTTGGAAGTCGTACTCTGTCAATTTCTTGAGTTGGTAAGATAGCGTCGATGTTAGAAAGATCGCATTTAAGTTTAAAGATCTTTTCCGTTCGTGCCTCAATGGTTATTTTGTTTTGTGTAGGTGTTTGTGAAGTAATATTAGGCTTAACGTTGAGTGTGTCAGGTACATCAGTCAAGGGTTGATCGTTATCGGGAACTTTGTGTAAAGGGATGGTTTTAAAATTTGTTATTAGCTGTTTAGATTTTAAGTCAACTATGCATTCATAGTGTTCCAGAAAATCTAATCCTAGTATGCCGTCAAACTCAATGTCCAAATCGTATATAAAAACTTTATGTGGGTTACGTGGAGCGAATGGGATTAAAGTTGATTGTGAAATGGGAATTTTTTCGTGGGTAATACCTTGAATAGTTACCCTTTCAGGAGATCTTTGGGTGAAATTCTTTACGGTATTTTCTTTGAAGATAGAGATACCAGCTCCGGTATCAATAAGAAGTTTAAATTTAGAAGAAGCGTCAAGAATGTAATAAAGGTTTTTAGAATTAACGGTAAGAAGGGGGCTTAGAGAAATAGTTGCTCCGGGAAGTTTAAGTCGGGGTTCAAATCGTCCAGATTGAGGTTTTGAATCTGGGTTTCGACTTCGCACAAAGTTGTTGTCGAATCGGGAGGTTGATCTAGGCTCGGAAGCGCTAGAAAATCCTGATAATCGTGACAATTAAAAGGCTCGACAGGGGTATCGTCAAAAGTTTGTTCGACGATAGGATAATTTTGAAGATCATTCTCATAATCGTAAGTGTTGCTATCCTCGGTATAGTAATTGTAGTCTGGATAGTGGGAATAACCATCATTTAGATGTTGGTTGAAGTGGTGCGTCCTTTCAGGACGGTTGTTGGGATTGTTCTGTATGACCGAAGGTCGAGAATAATTCGGGTTCATTTGAGACCTAAAAGGGGGTCTCTGGAAGTTTGATGGGCGAAATTGTTGTCCTTGTTGAACAGGGGGATTGTTTGTAGGAAAATTTGGCCTTGTTTGTTGATTAGGCCCAACAGGGTTTGGCCTATGGTTTTGATTGAATTGTTGAGAATTGTTTTGATTTTTCAATCGGCAGTTTACGGCTATGTGGCCTAATCGACCACAATGAAGACACTTAGGTGGTTGTGTCGGCTTTCGGACTTGGAAGTTTGGTTTGAGAGGAACAGATTTGTTCGTTTTTTGATCCTCGAAATAAGAAAGTTGAAGCTCTCTTCTAATCCGGGAGTGTGCCTCTAGAAGGTCTTTAGGATTACTGGCACGTATAACCTGGCCTAAACGGGGTTCTAATCCCGTAAGGAGGGTGTTCATAACCATTGTATCCACTAGAGTGGTCTGGGCGTCTTTTTGTTCGGGACTAAGTCCAGCCGTTTTGTGGATGCAGGAGTGCATTTTGGCACTCAGTACCTGGAGTCTATTGTAAAACGTCAGTGGAGATTCGTTCGAAAGTTGCTTTAGACGTTGTAGGTCATGAATTAATGACGAGAGATCACGAGAATCTCCAAAGTGTAGGGTCAAGAGCTGTTTAATTTCAAGGTATGATCCGGGGTTCCTTGAATTTACTAACTGCGCCGCTTTCCCTTTGAGTTTATTTTTGATATGGATCACTAACAAATATTTTTGATCCGCCGTGGTCATATTATAAGCGCAATTACACGCGTCTATAAAGGTTCCCAAGGAAATTTGGTCGCCTTCAAATTCAGGTATTACGGAAAATATTTCCGTTAGCCGATATCTCTCGGTTTCGGTGGTAACCTGTGTTGGAGAAGCTTGTGCCATTTTTATATTAATCGATATAAAAGAATTGGGACACAAGGGTATAAAAATGCGATATTAAGGGTATAGAAAGTTAATACGTTAGTGGGAATTAACGATTGTTTGAACGATAGAACAGTAAAGCAATTAAAATCAATAGTTCAAATAAATCAGTTAATCAAATGGATAAATAAATCAATAAAATACGTAAATCAAATATATCAATATCAATAAAAGAAATCAAATAAATATATCAATAGAATGAAATAAATCAGTTAATGAAATAAATCAATATTTCATTTGAATCAAATATATCAAAATAAAATTCAAATTGATAAATATGTAAAATCAAATAATAAAATAAATCGATTGATCAAATCAAATAAATTATATCAAATATTAAAAATCAATGTTCAATTAAATGAATCAAATAATATTTACCTAAAACGAATGACGATTCACCATTACTTACATCAACAGGAACATTGAAAGCGCCGTGTTCTACGTTTGATTGCAGTGAGGACTTCTTCCAGGTTCGTTGTTCCGTTGAGGGATAGGAATCCGCCGCTACCAGTTAGAATACTCGTGTTCTAGTAACGTTAGACGGATCCTACTGACTGCGCCAATTTGTTATATCACACTTTCCAAATTTCTCTTTTTAAAAAAAGATTTTATTTATAGTTGCACAATTATTAACTTTTAATGTAAAACTTGAAAATAACAATATAATACTTTATAACAATAAAAAGACAAAATGAGTGTTAAACTAAACTAGACTAATCTGTAAGTAATAATGAATGATGTTACAATGAAAAAGTATAATTTATAAACTAAGAACGCTGACTAAGGTGTCGCAGCGCTTGCAGTTCTCACGGATGTTCGTCTGCGGGTAACTGGAGACGACACGTGTTATGCTGACTCAGCTTGAGAACTGTTGCTAGGTTGTTTCATATAAGTCGATGGAATAACTTATATAACATATATATTATTTGTGTATATGAGGAATAACTTTTCAAAACGCTTTGTGCTCACCAAATTTGTTTTTTTATTATAAGCAACACTAAATAATATTGATTAGTACCCCTTAGTTTTAAACCTGAATGATAAGGTGTATAGTTAAATATTGCTCCATACTTCTAATAACCATTCCCATTGAAATCCAAACAATCGTAGATTGGAGAAAAGAGAGTCCATAAATAGTTTAGATATTGCCTTTCGATCCATTAATATATAATGCGTTTTGTTTGTAGCCGTAAAATATAAGTGCTATAGTATGGAGTAAATGATTAGCATTTAGTTAAAATTTGGTGAATGTTTTTCAAGTTAACTATTTTTTATCAATCTTGTAGTCGTTTTTTGCATTTTTTTTAAATTTACCAAAAAAAAACAAACTATTTTATGGGCTGCAAAATCCATGTATAGTAATAGCTGTTTTCGCGGATAACGATCCGTTATCAATCCAGCATTGAGCGCTTGCGCACACTCATTCACGGCGTTCCTTGCTTTCGTGGTAACAGAATTTGGAATACTGGATGGGAAATTTGGTGTTCGCGGATCTCAAAGGATGCATCTTGGATCGATTCGGGACGAGCGAAATGAATCGGCTGACTTGAGGAAGATCTAAGAGTTCGAACATGCGCATTATGAGTATTTTTTAAACATTTTTATATATCTGTGACATTGAAGCTTTATACCAAAGTACAGAACCGTTTAATTTAGAATCCATTCCTGTTTGTATGAGCTGTAATCCATTCACCGATTCGACTAATTGTATTCATATTTGTCGGATTGTGTGATATGTGTTAGCTCATAACCTCTTTTATTTGAAGTAATAGTTGAGTTGTATATAAATATAAAATCCGCTTTTTCGAATTCAGTACTACTACAGTATCGTTTTATTACAGTTCTAAAATTGTTTGTAGTAGAGAGCAGTCTAGTTCGTGTTCGTAACTGCACTTGCGCATAAAGCAGATCCGAGATTCGTCAGGCATCCATTCCGGATGTATCCTGAATCGACACCGCGAAAACTGCTAATGTTAAAATGCCTAGAGTAGGTACGTGTACGACGAATGTTTCGCCATCTAAGGGAATTTGAAAGAGATCGAATTATTGGTTTACGGGTGGCACGAACAGAGAGCCAACTACTGTTATGTCGAGCATAGTTTGATAATACCCAAAATCGGAGAAAAGTAGGTACTAATTTTCAACAACTCGAAATTTGACTGATGAGTGGTTAGGAGAACAAGGCCATCTTTTAAGTGTCCGAACGGTGTACCTCCCGTCTTGTGCTACCTCTGACCGCTGAGCATCGACGGCAACGACCCCAGTGGTGTAGAGAACAACAACATTGGAAGGTAGAATGGCATCAGGTATCCTTCTCTGATGAATCTCGATTCTGCTTGGGTGGACATGATGGCCAAAGAAGGGTTAGACGACGTCAAGGAGCAAGACGTCAACTTCAGTTTAATGTTGTGACTTGTATACCGAACCGTAGGAGTTATAGTATGGGGGGCAATTGCACATGGAAATAAGACTAAAGGTGACCTTAGTCGTATGTACTCCTTTACCTTAATCGACTCATGGATCCCATATTTCAACAAGATAATGCTCGGCCTCATCTTGCTCGAGTTAGCTTAAACTTTTTTGAAGAGAACCATGGGAATCTGTTGCCATGGTCGCCCAGATCCTCAGCATTCGCCAGTAGAATATGTTTTGATATGATGAATAGAAGGCTCGGAAATTATCCCCAGCCCTCACTGATCTTGGTGTTTTAAGATATGAGGCTTGGAGTAGTGTTTCTCAAGAAGAAATAGACGACCTTATTGAATCACTGTAGGGGGGGGGGTATAGATAACAGCTGTGCACAAAAACATTGTTTTCTGAATGATAGGTACTTGTGGCATATTTTTCAATTTCTAAGTACTTCTTGGGAAATAACACCACAGTTTAAAGAAAATTGCTATATATTCCAAAAGTTTCGGGATCTAGATCAGACCCCGTTGTCAATGGTTAAGAAACTACGGATTAAAAAGGCACAATTCTAAGATGTAAATTAAACTATTTGACAATGTGTATCATTTGATTTTTGACGTAACTAAGAGAATTTTATTTGTAATATACAGGGTAGCACAGAAATTTCTAAAGATCATATAATCATAAAGTTCCTTTCAAATCGGAAGAATTTGAAAGGGAGATTTTCAGAATTTTGTGGCGCTTCTAGGTAGGTTTGGTTTTTGATATAATTGATTTTAGTGTATATCTTGTTTTAAATGATGTTTTGATATTATATCTGTTTCCCACTCTTTTTAGTCTTTCTGATAGACCCTGTATTTATGGTATAGTTATTGTATTAATGTGATTATCTTGGGAGTCAGTGTTGCTTGGTGAAGTTTGATATTGGTTGTTAGGGATTGTTTGGTATTCCATTTTGTTTAACTCGTTATTAATAAATTTATTTGGGTAATGATTGGCAGAAAGTACATTTTTTATAAACGTTTTTTCTTCATTGAATTTATTGATATTAGAACAGTTCATTTTAGCTCTGTCATATAGAGATTTAATGATACCTCTTTTTACTGAACTTGGATGATTAGAGTTAAAGTTGAGATACCGGTGGTGTTATTTCCCAAGAAGAACTTAGACATAAAAACATTATTTACAAACTTAATAATTATAAAAAATTAAGGTCCTTGATATTTTTTATTGAAATTTTAATCGTTTAGTCCTTAATATAGCATCTATATTTTACCAAAACAATATTAAATTTAAACATCTCCTTATGAGTGTTGCGATTTCTTTGCCAGTGATTATATTTCTCGGAGTGTTTATTAGTTTTGAGATCTTCCCCTGTTCTATTACCAACTCAGTACTCCTATTGGTATTGTATTTATTCGTTTTTGGCCAGTTTGAAACAACTGGCATTTTTTTCTTTGTTTTATTCCACCGCTTCTTTTGTTAATTTTCAAGAAAACCATTCTTTCCGGTCCTACAAACACGTTTCTTGGAATGTCTAAAAAAATGTGCTTCACCGAGTAGTAATGGATGCTGACAAATTGGACGAAAATTAATAAGCTTCTGTATCTAAAAATAAAAAAAAAATTCTTAAGAATTTAATCATTCACTAGATAAAATTCGTAGCTATTTCTGTGAACCGAATCTGAACGCTAAGGTATCCAATATTGAAAAATCAGTAACAACAAAAGCCAATTATTTAGTGTGGTTGCTGCAGAAGCGTTCAGAACTGGTAAAAATAACAAACAAACCTGTATATTACTTACCTTTTTTGTAATCCAGTGCTTCTTTGGCCATTTTCTTTACAGGATCACTCTGTCCAATTATTGGGAATAACACAACACTTTAAAATGTTGTATATTTCTAGTTGTCAGTGCTAATAAACAAACAATATGAAAAAAACACAATTGTAAAATTTAAAATTAAAATGCATTCCAACAAAATCCTGATCATCATATAATAATAAAGCTCCTTTCAAACGGTTATTTTTATTATTAGAATTTTATGTGGCTCACCTATAGGTGCGACTTTTTTATACGATCAAAGAATTCTGCTGATTCAGTGATCCCAGTAAAATCATAAGGGAAATAGAAAAACCTATATCGATTTTAAGTTGTTCACAAGTACATGACCATTAGTATTTTCTTCCTTAATTATTGGCAACCAGAAACAAATGAATTCTACGGAGGGAGTAGCATTGCAATCGTTTTCATTTTAGTATTCGTTTCGTGGTTTGTTCTTCTTTGTGGAATATTGATGAATTTTGAAATTATATTTTATGATCAAGGTCTCAGGTATGTTCACAAATTTTGGACTTTTCAAACTGTCGTTTTTTCATGTTATGTTTGTGTTCATTTATTCAATCATTTATATGTCTAAAGGTTTCTCCGATATACAATTTATTACATTCACAAGGAAATTTATAAACGCAATTTTTTGTATTTTGGGTCTACAGAGTATAGAAGGAGTAACATTAAATTCAAAACCACAATAAAATGAATTTTGACTTCAGATGGACATAGTTACTCCTCATGTGATGTTTACACAGTTATCCTTTTCATTCTTCCCTCTCAATTTTCTCCAAAAGTCTATTTCAAATAAAATTTATAATGACAAACAATAATATTGATTATTTCAGCTTGCAGGTCTAGCACTTATCATCAGTGGAGTTTTGTACAAATTACAACTAAATCAATACACACAGGCTATCCCGGATGACTATCAAGGTATTGGATTAGCACCAACATTGACAATTGCCATTGGCTCTATTATTTTTCTAATAGCCTTTTTAGGATGTTGCGGAGCCGTAAGAGAAAGTACTTGCCTCCTAACAAGCGTAAGATACTTGAGAAATGTGTTCTAGTAGTTTCATAACAACTTCGAATATTTTCAGTATTCCATAATTTTAATTATAATTTTCCTGTGTCAAGTGGGAATCGGAATTTACATTCTCTTGGAGATAAAAGATGAGAAGACCTTCCATGACAAAATAGAGTTATCAATGGACAAATTATTCAGTAATTATAACAGGACTAACAGCAATAGTGAAATTGTTGATTTAATACAATCAGAGGTTAGTATTATAGAATAAATATTTATACAGGATGTAACATACTGTGATGCAAATATTTTTTCTAGTCTTATATAACATATATTGCATAAAGTTTACGGTGTATAAGAAAAAAGTTCAAAGGATTGCTTAATAGATATAGAATTTTTTAGAAGGCACACGTCACTGAAGTGCCGGAGTAATAAACAGTTGCCAAGATTTGCGCCATGATTAAATTTCTAATTATTTTCCAAATTATGGCCATACAAACGTGAAAAAAAAAATTAATTGTAAAATTAGAATTTAATGATTTTCATTATTTATTAAAACTCTGTGGCTAATAATTAAGATTTTACAAAATATTTTGTTTTTTTCTGAATACAATCATACTTTGATACGTACCTGAAAGGTCATATTAACCTCCAATGCCACTTGTAATTATTTATTAAAATATCTGAAATCTTGTTTCACAAAGTATAATACCAAATAATTCTTCACTGAATTAAATACACAATTGTTAAAAATATAACAGAAATAAGTAAAACAAAACAAAAAAAACATCAACTGCCAAACGCACAAGATGTTAATAACATCAAGAAGGCGGGACCAATTTTTTAACATTGATCAAGCAATCTTTTGTAAACTATTTTGTTTGTAAAACAGCAAAGCCGTGGTAACTAATTTCCTATGTTAATTGCAATTATTATTCAGCAGTCTTATTGTAAAATGTTTATAATATTGTTATGTTTTTGTTTACACTTCGGCTTCAGTTCAGTTCAGTTCAAACATAGTGCAACTCACTATAATTTATTTTAACTAATTTTATGTACACACAACTATTTACAATTTATCTTGAACACCTGATCTTTACTATACGGCAATCGAATACTGAATGATTCTCCAGAAGCTCAAAGCGCCGTCGTGAAATTTCCTTCATAGACTAGAATTATTCGAGAATTTGATCAAAGCCAGCCTCCAACCTCGATGCGCCAGATGAACAACATTTCGGACAATTCAACGAATTATCGGATGAATTCCCGTCAAAATATGAAGCTAGTCAGCATACAAATTTAATGGCAAGTAACGTCATTTTTGTAGTGTTCTTTCTAACTTTTTTCTATTTTAATATATCCCAAAGAGAGGATTGGAATGTTTACTAGAAAGAAAAGCAAATTTTCATGTAAGTATTGTATATTAATTGGATGTTGTATTTGTTTATTTCCTATAATTTATTGATTGTCTGTAAAAGAAAAGAATTGAGTTGTATGGGTATAGGTATTTCAAGATCAAGTGTGGGTTTCTCTTAAGAAGCTTTTGCTTCAAAATATATTGTAGGTTCGTTATAATATAGGTAATTATAGCAAACCCTAATGGTGGTCAGGAGTCCTTATTGTGCGAATTCAATCTGCCCCCAAACAAATTATTTTAAGACAAAATTATATCTGTTTAAAAGAGTTATTCATTAAAATATTTGCACTCATACCGTTTTCATCCTGTTGTTTGTTTTTTAAGTCTAAGAAGCAATTTATTCGTATTCACTTTATATTAGCTTAAATTGTCATGTAATTAGTATTCCAATTTTTAGTTTAAGTGCTGTGGCGTGAATGGATCCGATTATTGGGGACCGTCTATACCAAAGTCATGTTATAAAGATTCTGTATTGTCACAAGATAATTGCTTGAAACCTTTCTTCAACTTTCTACAAAACTGCATTAACGTGATTGGGATCACTGTTTTGTCGTTATCTGCTATAGAGGTAAGAATTTTTTAGACTAAATAAATTAATTAACAATTAAAGAAAAAAAGGAAAATTTTAAAAGAGCTAGTAATAACCAAAATTAGCTAGACATGGCTTGTTAACATTGAATACAGAAAAAATAAGATGTTTATTTGATATTATATGTACAGTGATAGGCAAATGTGTGGAACCAAGTAAATATCTCTGGAATAATTAGAGATATCAAAATGAAATTTGGAAGGTGGATACTGCAGTAGATTGCCTATTTGTTTCCAATTTTTTTTACAATGAAACACCCTGTATAGTATTTTAGTTTCTGATGAAACATTTTATTGAGAATACAAAAAAATCGGGTTTGATATTGTTTATTTCAATACCTACCGAGATATTAACAGAAAAGTAACTAAGGAAAGGAAAAATTCGATGGTAGCTAAACTCGGTTAAGATTTCATTTACGCCCGATATAAACAAACCGCTCGGTAAGGATTTGCATTTCTATTGGCCAATCGGGTGCATTATACCGTCCCAGCCAACAGCACTGCTTGTTCCATAGTCGAATACACGTGCGTTTGTTTAAATCAGGCGCAAATTAAATGGGAATCAAGTTTAGTAGTCCATGAAATTTATTGCAGAAGTGAAAGTAGTTGTCAAAATAAGTTATTAGTTTTTTTTATTTGAACGTAAAAAGATTGTATTGTTTTAATTTGATCGTAAAATGGCCGAATTAAGTGAAAGAGAAAGATTAGAAATATTAATGATGATTGGGTATGGAGAGAGGAAAAGGACGCATCAAGAAGTTTGTGACCATCTTAACATTGTTCATCCTAATGCACAAATATCCCGTTCTGTAGTGACGAAAACTTTACGAAGGTACGACACAAGTGGAACAGTTAGCAATTTACCAAAAAGTGGACGGTCAAAAGTGCAAGTAATGAAGGTGTAGCTCAAAATGTTGCTATATCTTTGGAAGAAAATCCTCACTTATCCACTACCGACCTCGCCAATATGCATGGAATTAGCCGTCGTTCAGGAAGGATATTAAGGCGAGAAAAATATCATCCATACAAAATTCGCCTCGTTCAAGAACTCTCTGAAGACGATTTCAACAGACGTTTGCAATTTTGTGAAACGATGATGGATATGGATGCAAAGTAATCCTAATTGGGTACAAGAGACTCATACACAACATCCCCAAAAATTGAACGTTTGGGCCGGCATTTATAACAACAGAATCGTGGGACCCTTCTTCCTACAAGAAACTTTAAACGGAGATAGGTATTTACAGCTCTTGGAGGCACAAGTTATTCCGACATTGGAGGTAAATGGACAACTACCAAATAATATCTGGTCAGCAGGATGGAGCACCACCCCATTACGCTAGCATTATTGGAGATCATTTAGATAGGACATTTCATCACAGATGGATTGGAAGAAGGGGTACTTATGAATGGCCTGCACGAAGTTCCGACCTTAATTCACTAGACTATTTTCTGTGGGGTTACTTAAAGTCTAAGGTTTATGTTGATAGACCAAATAATTTGCAAGAATTAGCTGCAAGAATAACTCAAAACATCCAGAGAATTACATCAGATGTAATAGCTAATGTTACTGGAGAATTTAAAAACCGACTTGCTTATTGTCAAGAAGTAAACGGTGCTTAGTTTGAACGTCTAATGCATTAAGTTTAGTTAAGTTTCAATGTTTTGAAAATCACTTAGATTTAGTTAATAATTATGATTATGTATTTCTTTAATGGATATTAGATTTTTCCTTTCCTTAGTTACTTTTCTGTTAATATCTCGCTAGGTATTGAGGTAAACAATATCAAACCCGATATTTTTGTATTCGCAATAAAATGTTTCATCAGAAACTAAAATACTATACAGGGTGTTTCCTTGCAAATTTTAAAATCGACATTACTTCCGGTAAAACAGGAAGTTCAAAATTGTAAAAAAAATTATTTTGAACTAAGTAATAACTCCTGCGTTTTTGAAGTATGTAATGTTATTCCATTTTTATCATACTGCATCTATATAATTAAATCAAAACAAAACCTACCCACTTAAATATGTGTTCAGTCACAATTTTAAGTAAAAATATTTCAATAAATTTAATTAAAATATAGAGTATTTCAAAATAACGATAATAAAAGAAATAAAAATAATATTCTTTGAATGTTTTAGGTGGTAGGCGCAGCGTTTTCTTTCTGCCTCTCCAACAGTATTAAGAACAGGGTTAGAAGGTTCAGGTACTAGCAGTTTTTATAATAAGTTATAGATATAATTACTTTATTTAAGTATTTTATGATATTTAAAATATATTGTAACTAATAAATTGTGGTTTCAATTAATTCGAATCAAATGACGAACCTCCTGCCTTAGATCAATTCGGGTTAATATTCTTTGATTGTTCTGGAGCTCAGAAAAAATATCTCTAAAATAAATTAAGACCCCCCTCCCTAACTGCTATACAAATTAATTCATTGAAGATTTCGTTTAAAATTTGACATTTCATTGGTAACAGAACAACTTGGATGCTTGGTAAAACACTGTGAGTATTAAACAGAGAGGCATCGTGCTCGGTCGGTTGTATAACATCAATACTCAACTAGTGGATTTACACTAAATGCTACCCTGGGCACTGTGAAACTTGTCGGCCCATTAGATCGGATTTGCGCTAAGTCCCAAGCTGTGGTACTGTAACAATGCTGCCCAGCTGCCCCATTAGCAACCCAAAACTAACATATGTAGTTAAAGTGTCAGATACAATTTTAAAATAAATGATACATTTGTAATCTTTTGGGATAATTACACAAAAAACATTATTTAAGAGTAAATCATGAATTAAGACGAATGATCACATGAAACAATCTGTGAAATAGCCCAAATCTTTCTGAAACATAAAAACATACCTATTCGCTTTAAACATTACTAAAAAGTTTTTTAGAGACCTAGATACTGATTAAAGATTCAATTTTAACGAAGTGGCAACATTTTTCATAAAAATATTTTTTTATTCTATGCATTTTTTAAAATCCTAATCATTTCATTCAAGGCCTTGGTGAAAACATATGTTCAGCATCAAAAAGAGTACTGAAAGGTAAAAAAAAGAAACATAACTTCACAAATTATATCCCCAAAGAGTTTCTAGTTTATTATTTATGGTTGGGGTAATAGACCAATAATTATTTAGAAAAAAAGCATTGCAGTATAAAAGTGTACATTTTTGTACCTCAATAAAGCCATATGCTTTTTGAAGCGATATATTGATTGATGTTAATTTCAAGATAGCATTTTTTTTTCTTTGAAACCTGTATCTTACAACTTATACCGTTATATAGAAAATTGAGTAGATGTTTAGGCAAGAGATAAACCTTCTATGACTTATGGGTACACATACATCAAAACTATTTTCATAACATACATATCTAGGTGTGATTGTTGATAACAAGTTGAACTGCAAGTCTCATGTTGAACTTAAATAGTAGAGTAGCTAAAAAAGCTCAGAAGAGTTCTTTCCACATCTGGAGAAGAAGTATAAGAGTCCCAGCTTGCTTCCTCTTCCTATTAGGGGGTAAAGTCTGGCACGCGCAGGCCGGACTTTGTTACGAGTTTCTTGGACATGCCTCGTGAGAATCTACCCCTTCTCGATGATGACTCCAAGGTATTTAACTTCGCTCATGGAATTTGTCTGCCGTTGACGGTCAGGTTTCCTCTCGGAACGATCGTGCTGCTTCTCCCGTTGACAAACAGAGGTTGGTTTTTGTTCTCGTTGATGGCTATCTTCCACTGAAGGCACCATCCAGCTAAATCGTCAATGGCTGGCTGCAGCCGCATCAAGGCTGGCTCGAAAATGAAAGATTGGCATCCTATGGCGGTGTCGTCTGCGAACCGGGCAATTATAGCGTCAGCTGGTGTAGATTGAAAATAGCATCGGGGACAGGATTACTCAAGGGAAACCCCTGCCTCAGTGGTCCGGTATCTGCAGTGCTCTTGGCCTACTCGAATGGGGCACAGCTGAAGTTGGAAAAACCTGCCATGAGCCTACAAAGCTTCCAATAAATTTGCTGACTTACCCATCTCCCTAAGCTAAAAAAATTTCTAACTTGCACCTCTCTGTAGGTTAATTTTTCTTGGGATTTGCTCCTCTCTAGGACAATTTTTTTTCTAATTTGCGCCTACCTAAACCAAAAGCTGAGTACGGCCCTGGGTGTTAGTCAGAACATGTCGTAACAAATGAAGTATCAAGTTATACATTTCATTTCCCTAGTTATCTGTTTTCAATTGTGTAAGTGTGGACCTCCGTTAAGAAGCTTTCGCTTCAACAAGTTATAAATCCTGCAATAATCTATACTTTAGCTAATTTTTGTACCTTTTTTACTAAATTTAATCACCACTCCTATATTGGTAAGAATTTTTGTAATTGTTTATTTGCCAAAAATAGTTTTCTTTGATCTATAGTACCAATTCAAGACGAAAATGACTTGTATGCCATTGTCACAATCTGATTTGCTTGTGATGCCACATAACTGAATCTTAAAAATAAAAAGAACTATTTTGAATCCGCAGACGACAAATACTAAGGTAAGTTGACATTGTGTGAGGAGAAACCTAGGAAATAATATGTAATCAATGAGAGAGAACCCATTGTTTTAACATGTTGCTGGACTAAACGCTAAATTATTACGTGCGATGACGTGACTAACTACACAAACTTACTATATCCCACCGTGCACATGATACTGTCGTTTCCAAGCACTGACAAATGCACACAAATGTAGGAAGTTTACTCTCAAAGTGTTGCCATGTTTGGCGATTGAAATTTCTCACTTTCAATTGACTGCAGTGTTAAATTCATCTCTCACTCCTTAAATGTATTTGAATGCTACAATAGAATTGAACCTTGACTAGACTTAGTTTTCTCTCTATGGAATTTAGTTCACACTTATCTGGATAATTGATAAAATAAACAAAATAAAGCAGGATGTTTTATGGCGAAATAAATATTAATATCTAGTTTCAGGGATAAAATATTATATATTACAGTTATATGTATGTACTTAATACATAAAGCCAAAGAAGTCGCAACACCTAGAAGGAGATAATTAAATTTAACATTGTTTTGGTAAAACATAGATGTTATACGCTAGTAAAGTATCTTTGACAATAGACATTTGCGCCACCTCATGTTTTATTTGTGGAACGCTGGTTCTGTCAAGGCCGTAATTTATGTTTGCTGTGTTATAGATTAAAATTTAGTTATCCCATAAAATGGAAAGAAATACATCAAATCGAAAGTGCGGTGTAGATTATTTTGAAAATACATCAAGGAAAAATCAAAAAGTACAATTATACCACTTTCATGGATTTCCATATCAATTAGAGATGAAGAAAAAATGAATTGCAGCAGTTCGACATCATGGGGAAATAAATTTGATTTCCACGTTGTTAGTCATTATAGTATGTATAAAATTAATCATAATTGTTGTTCTATTAACATAACTGAGATTTTTTAATTACATCAGTGGGGCAATCCATCTCAACCAGAAACAAATTCAATGATTTGCAGTGGTCAAATTGTTTGGGAAAAAAGTAAACAATTCACATAACAAAAGTTACAATCCAACTAAATTTCCTGCAATATGTATATAAAAAAGCAAAATCTTCATGCTGGTTTGTGGGCTGAAAGATTACGAGTACCTACGACAAGAAAAAATTGCATCTTCAGGAGTTGATGAATTTCCAATTGAGATTAGCAATAGTAAGTAAATATATATATATATATATATATATATATATATATATATATATATATATATGGTTGATGATTTATTACGGTGTACATCCGTTCGTCTGTATTCGTTTGAACGATCACTTGACGTTTAGCCAAAATCATATTTGGCTTTCTCAAAAGATACTACTACTACTTAGTATCTATATCTATCTCATTATGACGCAAAGGGTGATTCAGAGTTACAAAATCAAGAGGATACAACAAAGGCCATATCAAGAATGGAAAACCAAAAACTAAAAACAGAGGCAACTAACTACGATGAAAACCGGAAATACAGTACAAAGAGATAAAGGAAAGCGCTTCTTTAAGCAGAAGAGGGCTCTACATGAAGATTCTACTTAGCGCTTGAAATATCTTAAGGACTAGTGTAGAAGAAAAGTATAGTAATAGATTAGGCAAAAACTGAATTTAACTTTAGTAAACAAATGGAGGAAATGTAAAACCAAAACCATGTATTAAGGAATTATGGTACAAATTTAAATATATTACAGATACGCCAATGAAATGGTTTCACAAAATATTTAATAATTTTGCGTTCCATGGTAATGTTATAATTATATCGACTTACAGAATGGAGCTGCAGTAGTGATTTTATAACAGTTTCCGTATATTGAGTGTAAGGAACCCTAAAAATATATAACAATGTTGTAATTATTAGTTTTTTGAAGATTATCGTGACGTCTTGGCAACATCGCATAGATCGTTGTCAACGTGTGAGCGCAACACGCTCGCTTGATTATTATTTTAGCGTCAATAGTCAAAAGAAACGTAAGGTGTTTCGTTGCGTGTTTAGACACCGGGTTTCCTCAAGTATTCAACAGTTATTTTCGGAAAGTTCAATTCAAAACATTATTAAATCGCAGTTGCCTAACGTTTCATATAAATCAAAGAAATGAGTTGTTCGACAACGGTTGTTAAATATTTAGTGTTTTTCTTCAATTTAGTTTTCGCGGTAAGTTGAATTGTTTATATGGTATTTTATTTCGATTGCTTTTGATCCAAGCTATTTTTATATTTTATGGACATCAATAAAGTATTCAATCCAAGCATAAACTCAAGGAATCTACAGTTGAAATAAAAATCACAACATGCAGTAAAAATCTATACCTACTCGATTTACTTACTCTCTGTAAATAAAATATTATTTTGTTCTTGTTGACATTGCGTGCTGGAGATGGTTCACATAGCAATCGTTTCTTTTTAATTTTTAAATAATATTTGTGTATTAAGATGCCCTGCAAAAATAAGCGAACACAGTTGAAAATTGCAGGAAGAATGAAAGTCATCAGTTCCTCACCTATACAGGAGAGAGGATTTATAATTGGCTGATTTTCTTAGCCTTTCCATCACTTTTTATATAATTCCAAACGTAAGTTAAGTTCAAAAAAGTCAGGAGCATTACATTTAGTGACTTAGCGGGCCAAGGAACATCGCCAAAGGGACAAACAGAAAATAAAATATCCATTGTACACTTGCTATTTAGCTAGTTGTCCCATTTGGGTGAATGCAAATATGCTCGAGATACAAATACTCTATTGGTGATCTGAAAAAGTTCTATAGCATCTGTCATAAGCATTCGCAAATGATACTTGTAACAACAATTTCAAAATTAAATAACTAAATAATGCCTTTTGTCCAAAATATCACACTAAACTGTGAATCGACCCCAATAAGATTTTTGCGTAGCCCCAAATTAAGCAGTTCTATTTACTCCTGAGTCATGCCAAATCAAAAGCTCTTCACAATGAAAATCATGAGCTGGAAAAGTGCTGTGAGGCGAGCAAAAATGAATATAAAAAAATGGGCGGGATAACTTTTTCATTGTTTTCACAACTTATTTGCTAGACCTTTTAACTTTTCACAACTTATTTGCTAGATGGCCCAGTTATTAAAGTAGTAGATGTTTGATGCTTGATGATTGATATATTTTCAGATAATTTAAATAATATTTGTCTGCTGTGCTGGTATACTTTCTAAATCTAGATAGACTCCAAAATTAAATTTAAATCGGGAGACAAATCTGCTATCGAAAACTATAGGCCAACATCTATATTATCGCACTTTTCTAAAGTTTTTGAGATGTTTTTGTATGATCACATTTATCCATATATATGTCATCAAATTTCTGATTCGCAGCACGGATTTCGGAAGAAAATATCAACTGTTACCAACCTTACTATTATAATTCAGTACCTTGCGGAATGTCTAGAGAATAAAAGTCAAGTGGATGTTATTTATATTGAGTGCAAAAAACTTTGATAAATTGGATGCCGGTATTCTACTTGGTAAATTGGATAAATTTGGATTAGGCAGTCAACTCATTGATTTTTAAAATCTTATTTTGACAACATAATCCAGTCTGTTTTCTACATCAGGGCTTCCTCAGGGGTCAAATCTGGGACCTCTGCTGTTTCTTCTTTTCATTGATAACTTAACAAGTAGGCTAAAGTGTAACAATTTATTATATGCTGATGATTTAAAAATTTTTGTGGAAATTACAGGTAATGATGATTACTATTTTCTACAAGAGAATCTTAATGGTGCAAAATGTTATTTACCAAGATTGTCTATATTTTAATTATATGGTAAGCAATACTTGCCTTCTACGCGCGAAATAATTAAAGATCTTGGTTTGTGGTTTGATACAATGTTGATTTTTTTTAAATTGCCGGATCTAGTAAATCATATGGCTTTATTCCAGTTCCTGAGAAATTGTTTCGTAGTATAGATGCTTTGAAAGTACTTTATGTTTCTTTCGTACTCTCCTGTTTTTTGTATGACACAAAATTTCAACCTCAGTTGTAGGGAATGTGATATTCATGTAGACTCTTTGTCTGCTATTTTGAGTAGGGTCAACGCTTTATTTAGTTTATAATTTTGGTTAAGAATTTGTTTTTTTTTTTGTTCTGTTTTACTACTTTTTGTTAGTAGTTTTTTATGGATACTTTTATATTGTCCTGTAAATAGTTTTGTACTATTTGGCAATAAAACTCTATTTATTTATTATTTATGAGCTGAAAAATGCACAAAACGTTAATAACATCTATAAGCGGTCCATGATAAATGCCAGAAAATGCGGATCTGAGTTCTTTTTTCAAAGTTCTTAAAGGCATCATTGATTTATCTTCTCACTGTTATGTTATTTGTTCAAGATTTGACCTTAGAAAAACAAGCAGATTACTAGCCCTGTAGAAGAGTAATAATAAATGTATTATTTTTGGACCCAAGAATGTAAAATGGGTTGTTTGGTGAATCAGTATTTATTATTTTGGAGGCTATTAGCATTCATCCAGAGCTTTACAAAATTTAACTAATGTCTGCTTTTGGTTGTTCATTTAATTCTAACTTCAATTATGGACTTTTTAATGTTTAATCTTGATGATTGGCGTAAATTAATATCAAGAAAATAAATAAACAAGTTTTTACTAATATGAGTCACAACGACGTTCACAATATATCCAATTATTGAGAAGGAGATCTCGTAGAGGTTTCGAAATTTTCATGTATATTTTCATCTAGTAGCACGACCACACACTAGTCTATCTTTACTACTTGCTTAAATTTTCTCCTACATGACAAATGTGTATATTGTGACAACTTAAAACTTGCCTTAAGCATATACATTTATTATCATAGATTACTTTCACAGTACTTACTAACCATTAACAAATGTCAATGTGTTAAAATCAGTGAGTTATATATCTATCGCCCACTTAGTATTTAAAACAACGCATGGATTTTATTGAACAAAACACATAAGTTAATCCGTTATAACCTTAAAGAAGATAAATACAGTGTTGGGAATTTTGTTAATAGTCCGTTAATAGGTATCTGATAATATTAATGACCTATGCAAGTCGACCAAGCATTAATTTTTAAATCCTTGCTTCTTTTTGTTTGTAAAATTAGTCTAGCCTACAAGTTTAGAATGGTGTTAATACAACATACTATGACTAAAATTATGGATTGACTTATTCAATCCAGAATGATGTCTAGATAGATCATTTTGACAAAAAATTAAATTCCAAAAGTTATAATCAATTAAAGATTCTAAAAAATAGTTTTTCGCTTATAGTTCGTAAACTTTTAATATTTTTGATTTTTTTTTAAAGGATCATCAAATAGGAAGAAATTTAGTAAAAAAAATGCGACTCGGGAAACTGTATCTCCATTATTTATAATTTTAAGTTAACGTGCAAAATAGGCCTCCGTGCGCCATTGTTAGGTTGCGCACACGGTCTCGAAAGCAACTACGTCATTTAATTTTTTTTGAGGTACTTATAGTAATTAATTTAAAAATCTAAAAAAATAGGGTATAATCTAAACACTGAGTCCCCTTAAAATTTTTTGTTTAAGTTAATTTTTCAATAAATAGGACGCTTATTAATTAACAAAATTTTCTCTTCCTTTATCATTCTTAACTAAAAAAATGTTTGAATAATTGCCGTAAATGTTTGTCGCTTCATACAAAACAAGATTGCGTCATAAAAGTTTTAAAAATTTTAATACTTTGTTTATAACAATTTATTTAAGTTAACAAAAAAAAAAGAAAAAACAATAATGTTGTAAACAATTTTTTAAATTGATTTATTATTATATTATCGTTGTTGTGTCAATTAAAAACATTTACTTATTTATTTCGTAGCTCATACACAATCCACAGCAACTCACTTAAGCAATAATACAATGTAATGTATCCTGTAAGAGAGAGCTGAACTTTCTGTACACGGGAGCTAGGAGAATACAAAAAAAATTAAAAACTAATACAAAATTGAATTACACGCTAAAAGATTTATTTCTAATAAGCACCAAAAAGTGACATTACACAAATGATATTCTCCTACTGAGGCGAACATGGCCCAATGATCCTACTTGCTAATTACAATATTTAATTGATTACGTTATATCAGTAATAACATATACTTATACATACACACATCCAAAATACACATATACTGTTTTTCTACATTTATATCTATAGTGTTCGAATTAATTTCTACCTATTTCTTATAATATATGGACTTGTACTATCTAGGCGTTATATTTGAAACCCACAGCTTTAACTTTTTTTATCATGTGTTTTCTACAATTCATAGCTTTAAGATTGTTGTCTAGTTTATTAAAATATTTAATGGCTTGGCATTTAGAGTTCTGTATACTGCAGTTTTTAGTTATTTTTGGAAGTAACAGTGGTTTATTTCTTGTTACACTATTCCATTGAAAATATTTATCGTTTAAGCTGTCAAAATGAAACTTGAGGGATTCTAATATAAAACATTGTTTTAGGCTTAAAGGAATTTGATTTACTGTTAGCTTATCTATTTTGACTCTTTTTAGTAACCTGTTTTGTATATTGATTAGTACATCAAACACTTTATTGTACGCTCCTTCCCAAGCTAGTATCCCATATGTTGCAAGGCTATGAAATAGTGCATAGTAAATCTACTCTTTTCAATTCTTTGCCATCTATGTTTATTTCTAAATTTTTTTCTATGCTATCTATGTAGCTTTCGAAGGTTATATAAGCTGTTTTATTCAGGTTCAATGATAACTGGTTACTGCGGAGCCATTTACTTATTATTTTGATGTAGCTCTCCATAATGAGTTGGGTCTCGCTTACTTACCGCTGCTTATTACTTCGGCATCATCCGCATAAGACAATATGGAATTATTGGGTAAGCTAAACAGCAGGTCATTTATGTACAGGAGAAACAGTAATGGTCCTAGTATAGTGCGTTGTGGTACTACCGTAGCTAGTTTATCTTTGCCACTTTTGTAATTAGTAATTCTTACAAACTGATATTTATCTGCCAAATAACTTTTATGAGATTTAGGGCAATTCCATAGTTGTTTAGCTTTTCCAATAATATCTTATGATTAACCCTATCAAAAGCCTTCTTCAAATCAAAGAAAGTTGCTATGACAGGCTCTTTCTTTTCTATTTTATCGGTAATTATCTGGTGAACTAGGTAGATGGTTAAAAATCCGTATTTTTTATTCGAGATTATGTTGTAGTCTGTTACGAAATCAAGAATCCTTTTATGTAGTATTTTTTCAAAGACTTTAGCTATATTTGATATTAACGAGATTGGCCTGTAATTCGTACATCATAATTTATCACCATTATTGTAGAGCGGTTTTCAGTGCATCTGGTCACGTAGACGTTTCAATACATTTGTTAAATATACATTCCAGAGGTAGTGTTATATATTCGGCAATGTGCTTCAGAGTTTTACCATCTACTCCACCGGATTTTTCTTTTAAGTTCATAATTATCTTATTTAGTTCTATACGATTCGTTGATGTTAGAAACATGCTACCATTTGGTGTTGGATACTCAATGTTATTTTTGTTTGACCTATTAATTTGATTCGCTAATTCAGGTCCAATATTACAGAAGAATTTATTAAATTCGTTGGCAATTCTTTGCGTATAGGATATTTCTTCATGATTTACTATTAATTTATTACTTAAAACATTTTTTTTCTCCATTTATTTATAAATTCTTTAATATTAAAAAAAATACATATTTGTAGAGAATTATGATTTTTGTAAAAATAATAATTTTTGATTTTTTATAATCGTTTTTTTATATATCTATGGTTTAAATTATTAGTTTCTTTAATCATAATTGACTGTTCCCTACAAAATTATATAAAAAAATTATTGACAAATTCATTGTTCATTAAGTTAACAATTTGTTATAAATAAATTCTCAAATTAGCCATTCCACATATTTTTATTCATAGTATGTTATATTAACACCATTCTAAACTTGTGATCTGATTTTAATTTTGAAATCAGCATATGTGCACCATAATTTAAATAAATTCAGTAGTCAGATTGAGATTGTAGGATAATATACACGCACTTTTGTTTCTTAACCAAAATAAATGAGGTTTCTTTTAGCGAATATATAACTAACCTATATTTTGAATGAGGAAATAAGTATGCAGGTGTACGTTTTATGGATAAAAGGGAACCTGTTTCATTGAAAATGTGTAATAGTTCCTTTCATAGATTACCTAATTAATATTTGTTGAGGAGAGTCAGCATAGTATTCCCCAAGATAGAGTTCCATCTCATTCGTTCATATAAAAAACATCAACACTAAACACAATTACCTTCCGCATCGTTTCTCCATAATCCTTATCAATGATAGACTCAAATCGTCATCATAATCCTGGCACATAGTCCCATCTTAGCTCCTCTTCCCAAGGCAGGCAAAAATAAGGCAGGGGTGAGTTGGTAACTAGCAATGGTACACGAAATCAAATGGGGAACGCAACTTTGCCTGTGGAAGTGCTAACCACCAACGGACGGTGTTGGTTTTTTTCGTCCCTTTGACAATGTACACCTTTTCGGCATTTGATTGGGGAATCATGATGTCATAAACAGTGACGTACGGTTTGAAAGATGTATGACAGAAAGCAGCAAATTATTTCTAAATACACCCACTTTCAAAAGTCTTGCACGCCTCACTGAATTTAAGAAAATGTTATACTTATTATAAAATATTAATGGATACAATTAAATTAACTTATTTACTATACTCACAGTACCTACAATTTAGATGTAAAATAATGTTTTTTTATTGGAATATTAAGTGAGAGTCAGAATTAACCCAATTAGAAAGACACAAGAATTGATTTATGCTGGTAACTAGGAATTGTTATAAGCAGCAGAGGTTCTTATACCCAATATTAATTTATATTGTTTAGTTATTTAGAACAAAATTTTATTTAAAATGATTTATTAATTTTGTCAGAATTGTTTTAATTTAATTGATTATTATTACTGAAATAAAATTTATTTAAAGTATTTTTTATTTTGTTAAGATTGAACACAGACATCCAAATTTCTTTACAACATTAACGATATATCTTATACACAGGGGTGCAAAACTTTTGAAAGTCAGTATAAGTAGAGATTGTTAGATAGTGGGAATATAGTAGAGAATAGATATACTTCTCTGGATGAAAAAGTCCACGAAGACGATCACCAACGTTAAAAATTATTTCATTATCTTTTGTTAAGTGTCATATCACTTTAAAAGCTCCAGTTACTTAACTATTTGGTGTCTTTCGGCTTTGTAGACTTTTATTTTATTACTTTTATTGCACTGTTAATACTTTGGGCCTGAAAGTTACTAAAATTTTCTACCATCATTTCCCTGCATCATGTTTCGCAGTTGAAGTTACCGGAGTTCGGTGGATAGCAGAGATCGATCGAAAAACAGATCAACAAATTATATTAACAGCCAACGAATTGCAAAAATGGACTAATTGGCCAATAATTTTGTAATATCATTCACCCTCGCCTAATGTTTCGATAGTTGCCAGAGTAAAATGGATATATACATTAAAAAAACACCTTTTAAACAAGGGTACGAAACCAATGTGGGTGAATTTGTAGAAGTGAGATGTACAGACAGACATCTAGGATTTTCGGGGAAACTAGCATACAGAGGTTCCGAAACTGGAGCCGTTCCGTGTAATTGCTGTTCTCCCGTAACAGGTTACGTCACCTGACGGAGATATTGAATACTCTCTTCGAGGTGTCATTCTTTTTGTATGCCAGACAATATATAAGATACATATTGTTTCTGGTCGGGAACGTTCATCAGTTGCGCTTCCCACAATAGAATGTCCTCTCGAACACTTATTTATGTATTTGATACATAACGGTAAATTTATAAATTTTGCGACTACAAAATTTGCATCAAATACATAAGTGTTGGAGAGGACCAACTATTGATGAAGGTTCCCGACCAGAAACAATATATTTCTTATATATTGTCCTGCCTACAAAAAAATGACACTTCGAAAAGAGTATACAATGTGAATTGTCGTCGTCCCCGGCGGCGGACTTGTTGAACAGGAGCAATAGGGTTGCTTATGATGGCTCGTTAAGGCATCCGAGTTGCTTTTGTAGATTCTCAAGATAGCAAAAGATCTAACTTTATGCTTACCAATTAAGTACCTTTAAAATTACCTACTTATATTAACAAATTTGGAACGTCTTCTTTTCCATAATTTTTTGTCGATTCTTTATTAACAGAATGACTGCACAAATCAGCCCGACAAGCCTTTAATCTGGACCGACATTTCTTATTCGTCAATTGAAATTTGTTTGTAACGGAAAAAAATACAAAGGATATATAGTCAGTAATAAAGAAACACCCTCTGGGATTTTCTTGCATTTCAACAAAGAGTTCAAAATCAACTTGAGTTGCTGACGAGCTGAACTCTGAGCCCTCAGAACCCACCTTAAGGACACCATTAATTTTTGTTTATTGTCCTTTCCTCGTGTCATTTTGCGGATATTAACATGTATGGCTTCATGTATAAACACTTAGATTTGTTCGAAAACTTTGGCTTACTTCATGAAGATGGTAGCTTGGCTGTTGTTTTACACTTTGAGAATATTTGAAAGCGTCTCTCTTGTTTTCTTTTGATACCAGATTTTCATTTAACGCACCAATCTTGTTATCTCCTCAATTAAATTATAGATAAGAGATTTCGTACTAGCCATAAGAATATGTTAATGACAGTATTTTCATTGCAGGAATTAGTGATTTTATAAATTGTGGATTGTATTACATATCGCAGAAACCATTATTAATAGCACCAGAACATCGAAACCAACGTATAGGATATGACGCACTAATGCCACTTAAATACGTAAAAAGATACATGGCATAATTTAAATTAAGTGTTAATTAGTTTTATCACTGATTCAATAAATACGTTCCAGGAAATGTTGCCACCAACTATTACGTCGGTGACTAAATACTTTTTTTACTGAAAATGAGTCTTTTGGGTCCCCTAATGCAAGCGAATATTTAATTGCACATATTGTATGGTCTATCATAATAACTGTTTTTGTTATTATTTCGTGGATAAAATAGAAATGTTTTATGAACAATTCTTAAATATCGACCAATTTTCATTCCACAATTCTGATTTGGATTCATATATTTAGACCTATAAGTTTCCTGAAGATAAAATTTGGAATTTTATAAATCCCATTTTTTGAATTATTTAGTTGGCTTGATTTCATTGATCTTAATGCATTTCTGGTTTATCTATAGGTAGTATTTATTTACACAATTGCCATTAACATAATATATTCAACTCCTACCAATAAGATTTTGGCATGGTCACTGGTTCTTTCTTAACTGTTTCCTGTCTTCAGCAATATTTTCATGGACCATTTGAAGAACAGTATAATTTGTTCAAACGAGAAAAGTCTTTTGGTGGCGTTATTTGGATAATATGAAGACTTGCATAGTTTATTAAACATCATCAATAACAATGAGCCAGTTATACTCTTCATTTAGAAATAGAACAGTATAACCTAGCTTATAGACATGTTGATAACAAATTCATAATGGGCATTTAAAATAGACTTTTACAGAAAAACATCTAAAAGTAACACGTATCTCAACTACAACTCTAATCACAGAAATACCGCATAATAGGTATCATTCAATATTTATATTAAAAAGCAAAACGACTGTACTGCTACCAAACAGATTAAAGTAAAATATTTGTATAAAATGTACTTTTAGCTAACAATTACCCAATTACAATTCTCTAATATATAGTTACACAAAAGGGAATATCGTTAACAATCAACACCAATTTTCTCCAAGCAGTACAGACACCGCCATACCATACATACAGGGTCAAATATTTCAAAATCAGTACAAATAAACACAACTCTTTTGACATTATCTGTGCTACAGAAACATGGTTACAAGAAGAAATCTTGGACTCCGAATTAATTCCCTCCACATATACAGTGTATAGAAGAGACCGTGACTTAATTAATAGTGGTAAAAGTGATGGTGGTGGCATTTTGATAGGGGTTAAGAGTAATATAGTATCAAAGACTTTACCTTCGTGGCATTCAAATGGAAAAATTGAAGACTTATGGGTATCATTATCCTTGAGTGAAGGTAAAAAACTATTCATTTGTTGTGTATATATTCCCCCAGATAGTACAAACGAAGATTTTATAACTCACTTTGAGAAAGTTGAAAATATTATAAACAACAACCCACAACAATGTTTTCTTTTTATTGGTGATTACAATTGTTCTGATATAACTTGGAAAACTAATAATGAGAATCCGAATACTTTTTCGCCTTCCTCAGGACATGATGGTCGAAGTGAATATTTTAAAAACTTTATTTATCTTGTTGGATTAAAACAATTCAATAACATTGCAAATTCTCACGGAAAAATTTTAGACTTAGTTTTATCAAATAATCTTGATATAAGTGTTCATGAATCTTTGTCACCGTTTGTCCCTGAGGATTTGCATCATAAGGCTTTAGAAATAATATTACAATTATCTGTTGAAAAATTACTGACGCGTAAGCCCTACAGACAACGCTTATTTTATAAGGCGAATTATGATAATATCAAAAGTAATCTTGATGATATTTTGTGGAGAGAAGTACTGGATCATGATGATATCAATGTTTGTGTTGATGTTTTTTATAATATTCTTGATAACGCGATTGAAACTCATGTTCCGGTTAAGGTTTTTAACAAACATGGTAATCCTAAATGGTTTTCATCATATTTAATTCAATTAATGAAGAAGAAAAACAAATATCATAAACGATGGAAAACATATAAGGATGCTAATGACTATACACGATTTTCTGAATTGAGAAAAGAAGTTAAAAAAACAATAAACAAAGATTATAAAAATTATGTTACACAACTGGAGGAAAACATTAACAAATCTCCGAAACAGTTTTGGTCGCATGTGTCTAATAAACGTAAAAAGTGCGCACTGCCCTTGATAATGAATTATAAGGATAGGGAATACACAGGATCTGTAGAAATATGTTCAGCTTTTTCTGAGTACTTCAGCTCAGTTTTTGTTGATAACAAGAATCCCTCATTGATTCATCATATTAATTCCAATATAAATTTTGATATTACTTCAATTTCTAGAAATCAGATTACTAATGCAATTAAATCTTTAGATATTAACAAGGGTCCGGGCCCTGACGGAATTCCAGCCGTTTTTATTAAAAACTGTGCTAATGAGCTTATCGAGCCTTTGTGGATTATCTTTAACAAGTCACTGGCAAGCGGCTGTTTTCCAGATAAGTGGAAAATGGCCCAAGTTGTCCCCATATTTAAGTCTGGTGTTAAGAATATTGTAAATAACTATAGGCCAGTATCTTTATTAAATTTAACGGGTAAAATTTTTGAAAAAATTCTGACTCAAGAGCTATTCTTTCTGGTTAAAGATCGTCTTACCATATTTCAGCACGGATTTTTTAAGAAAAGATCAGTAGCTACTAATTTAGTGCCTTTCATTCAGTATATATATAATGGGATGGAAAACGGTCAGTCAGTATGTGCTGTGTACACCGATTTTTCCAAAGCATTCGACAAGGTACATCATCCGACACTGGTCGCCAAACTTATAAATTTCGGTGTGCATGGCATGGTACTGGATCTTATTTGTTCATATATCTCCAACAGAACCCAGTATGTTGCTCTAAACAATGTAAAGTCTAGAGTCACTCCTATTAATTCGGGTGTTCCACAAGGGTCCCACTTGGGTCCCTTATTATTTAGTATTTTCATTTCAGACGTAGTTGAATGTTTTTCTTTTTGTAATGTACTTTTATATGCTGATGACATGAAAATCTATCGAAAAATCTCAACAATTAATGATTACCAATTAATGCAAGCCGACCTTTATAGCTTTTTTAATTTCTGTCAAATTCACAGATTAATATTGAATGTAACGAAGTGCAATTGTATACTATTTTCAAGATTAGTTAATCCACCACTAGTTGATATGACCATCAATAATGATATTATTCCTCAAGTGACCCAAATTAAAGATTTAGGAGTTATTATGGACAAAAAGTTAAGCTTTGATAACCATATTTCCTTTATGGTACAAAAAGCCTTAAGGCTCCTGGGCTATATACTAAGAAATACAAAAGATTTTAAAGACCATAGTACAGTGATAAGGTTGTATATTTCTTACGTAAGATGTTCTTTAGAATATTGCAGTATGGCATGGAATCCTATGTATGATAAGTATATAAAATCCCTAGAACATGTCCAAAAAAAGTTTGTGAATGCACTTAATTATAGGTATTTTAGGTTTCGGCATTACCAAGAATATAGTCACAACTTGAGATTCTACAACCTTCAGCCACTGTTTATCAGAAGAGAATTTGCCGATATTTGTTTTATTTATAAAGTTATTAACAATATGTTGTGTTCTGAATGGTGTCTGAAGAATTTACCAATTAATTGCAGTTTTCCTAGAACAAGACACAAACAGATTTTTTACGTTCCTTACTATTCTACCAACTACTACGGTAACTCCCCGTTAATAAGAAGTATGAATGCTTATAATATAATTTGTCATTTAAACGTAGATATCTTTTCCTCCAATTTTAATAATTTTAAGAAAAATTTAACTAGATCGTTACAAGAGTTTTATAATACAGGCGTAAACAGTGATATATAAACATGATCCACAATATAATTTAATAGTTTTTATGTTTTTCTCTTTAGATATTGTTAAGTTTGGAACTTTGTTGTTAATTAATTATTTCGAGTTCACCTATTTGTAATTTTCTATTTGTCACTGTGTGTCATCTTTATTAAGGGTTTCCCTTAGGGACAACCTGTAAGATGACCTATTGTATAAATAAATAAATAAATAAATAAAATAAACTCAAAGTTCTAAAAAATGGATTTTTAAATTCCTTTCAAATGTAAAAAAAATATATTGGTGAAACTTATATTCCTGTAAATGCATGAATAAATGAACATAAAAATTACATATAGAAATGTAATTCGAAAAGTCCAAATTATGAATATATACCCAGGACCTTGGCACTATAATATAATTTTAAATTTGTTTATATTACCCTTATGAAAACACAATACAAAACGTTAAAGGGTATGCCTTAATGTTAGTAAATGAAAGAGATTGCATAGCTCTTACTTTTGAATTCAGTCATCCTGTATCGAGATAGTTTAAAGGATTTTCTCCTTATGACTATAATGAGATCACTGAATCATTTTTCACATTTGCTCTACTTTATAATAAAATCGAACATAGAAGCACCACAATTTTTTTAAAGAAAACTCTTTCAAATTCTTGCAATTTAAAATAAACTTTATTATTTATATATGATTTTGTTGTGCTACCCCGTATATAAAAAATGACAGTAAGTTCTCTTAGTTACGTCACTTCATATTGTCAAATATTTTAATTTTACATTTTATATTTTCTTATAATTACCAATAAGAACAGGTAACGGAACGGAATTTTTCTGAATGTTTGGTGTGTTTATTATATGTGTCTTTTTATTTCATACATTTTTGAGGTTTGTATTAATTTTGATAATATTTTCTCTGTTGGTTTGAGATTTTAAAATTTTTTTTTAACTAACATAATCTTTCAAGGGCAACATTTATGTAGTTACATCTTGGGCTTAAAGGTTTTAAAAGATCGCATCGTCTTTTATCTACAGTTTAATCATGAACTGAACTATGCCCACAATGTTTCACCCTGTATGTGCTCCTCCCTCATAAATTGAACTCTTGTAAAGTGCAAACAAATATATCTATATCAGGTATTAGAACAGTCCCAAAAAAGTTTAAAAAGCTAATAGAGATGTCGACCAGAAAAACCGAAAACAAAGTTATTATGAATGGGAATCTGTCCGAGAAATTTTCAATACAGAATGGGTTGCGACAAGGAGACCCACTATATTCAGTTTTGTTTAACCTCTACAAGAAGTAATCCTTAGGGAAAGTGGCATTAACTCTAATGGGTTGATATATGGCTCCAGGCACCAATGCCCAACGTATGCTGATGACATTGTGCTGATGGCGTGATACAAGGATGAAGTTGTAAGTACGTTCACACTGTTGGAAGCAAAAGCTAGAGAATACGGCCTCGCAGTAAATGAAAATAAATCTAAATATATGGTTATGAAGGACAGCTCCACAAGTAATCTAGTTATTAACGTCGATGGGAAAAGGATATACACATTAGAGAAAGTACATCATTTTGATTGCCTAGGTGTAACAATAACACGTAATGGAAATGAAGAGAAAGAAATAGAAACACGACTAGCTAGAGGAAGCAAGACCGCCTGGTAGTTTTTCAAAGGTTTTAAGAGCAACAAATATATCACGCGAAACAAAGATAAGGGTGTATCAAACAATAATAAGACCCACAGTCACCTATGCGTGCGAGATTGGACAATGACAAAGAAAACGGCAATTAAGTGCCGGGACGAATATAGGAGAAGAACAAAAAAGGAAATTGAGGAGTTATACAAAAACCAAGTATTGTTCGGGAGGTGAGAATACAAAAAGTTAGATGGTTAGGACACATTGCAAGAATGCCCCACAAACGATGGGTAAAAAGAATACTATTTGGAAGTGAGGGCGTAAAAAAGAAGAAGATGAAGACCTAGGAAAAACGGCTAGAGGATGTACTACAGGAGGAAGTGGGAATCAGGAATTGGAAGAAGCAGGCGTTGGACCGAAATAAATGGAAAAGAAGAGAGAAAGTTCTCATAACCAAGGGTCACTACGCCTGTTGAGCTCTTTTATATAAGTGCAAACAAATAATCAATTGCCATTTCTCGATGTTCTGACAAAAAAAAAGAAACTGAAAGCAGTAGTTATACCGAATACAAAAAGACAACTTACTTCAAGCAATATCTCCATTTTAATCCTCAGCACCACTTAACTAAAGTTCATCAAAGACCAAAGAGTTCAAAGGTGCAGTTTGAGATACACGACTGAGACAAGAGAAATGAGACAGAAGAGCGCGATAATGTCGCTTATTGTTTTACCAATTTGGGGAACACGACAAACGTCAGTGACAACCGGTCGGTAGTATGTTGTCCCCCGACAAAATATACTAAGAAGTAATTTTGAAACAAGTCAATTTTACCAGATGATGCGTAATATTTTTATTATTATATATATATATATATATATATATATATATATATATATATATTTTAATCTATTGCCTTATTAGTCAGAAGTTTGTCTTGTTCACAAGAAAAATCTAAATATGTCATTTTTTAAGCTCAAAACCAGACGCGGCAAGCGACACTATTGTTTCGGAAGCAAGCGCTTGAAAGCGGTGTCTGTCGCCCGTCTCAGTCGCGCGACTCTCGCGCTTCAATTTTATAAGAAGCAGTCGCTTGTCTCGATCGCGAGTCTCAAATTGCACCTTAAATGACTGGAGTCAGATCAAATAAGGAATAAACAATTTAAGAGCAACTCCGTATCCAAAAGCAATCTCTAATAAGCAATGACTTTCTGTCCTTATGTCAAAGACGTACTGACAATATTGCAAGATTTCCAAATAGGTGCAGTATTCACATTATTTTCTACAGAGACGGAAAAAGATGCCACTTTAATAAGCACCATGAGACTATTATATTATTACAATTTTTGTTAGCAAATAGAAGAAAACTTATTTATCATCAAACCATTTGATATAAAACTATTTTTTCCGCAAATATACTACTTTTTTCAAGATTAATAATAATAATAAATATCGATTAATATATAGCGTTTGTGAATTCCAGCACGATATCAACTTCCGTTTTCAAGTTGCCGGAAACAGGGATTAGTTATTATTCATTCCACACATAAAGTGTGCCCTTAAGTTGATCGAACTGATTAAACATACGACTGCTGAATTAATTGACATCAGTTTGTAGGAATATTAATTTCGCTGTGCAGTTTGAAAGAGGAGAGTGCATTATAATAGCTTTTGACAATGCAGGACAATGAGGGGGAAGAAAGCGGAAACGGAGTGGCTAACTGGTATAAAGGAATAGCCCAGACAATTTAGCTAAATAAACAATCAATGTGCAAAAAATATCAGTTGGTCCAATTTATATGCTTTCGTTTAGGTGTTATAATACACGGTAAAAAGGAATATCAAAGCCGTATGCAGTAGAACCAGAGAAACTCAGGGATTAACCCTGAAGGCCAACTATTTCTTCTTTTTTTAAATAGAGACTTAGAACTTTAAGCATATCTCAGAAATTGATGCAATTTTATGAAACTGTTTACTCCATATAGATTACAAAAACGATGTTGATGTAATTTTAGAATTTCCGGCGTATAACAAATACGGGAAAGTCTGCATTTATAATCGTCATTGCGAAGTTTTTAATTTTTTAGTTTCTTTAATTTCGTTGTGTTAATTTTTATTACCATTCCAAATGGCTATTGATTTATACCCTGAAACGGTTGGAATATTTCAAATGTACAGACTTTCCCGTATTTATGGTGTTATTATGAAGTAATTCTAAAAACAGAAACTAGTGATTGCCGCAACTGTCATTCAGAAACTATTGGATGTTGAGACGGGGTTGAGTATGTATTAAAAATAAATGTTTCGTGCTAGGGTACAAATCTTCTAATACGAGTTTATAATTCTGCCACTTATTGGCTCAAAACTTTCCATTAATCTTATCATCTTTTTCTCTGTTTCAGATATTATTATTATCATTTTGTCGGCATTTAATTTTACAAATTCTTCAAGTTGCTCATTGCTCTGTATCCACTGTCCTTAGAGTAACAAAAGTATACACAACTGCACTCCCTCTTTAAAGGAATTAAAGTTATACTCTGATTTTTCATCCTATGGCCTTTGTTTCTTGTCTTGTATTAGAGAACTAACTCGTAATGTCATAACCAGATATTGAAATATATTGTAAGCAGGCGCCAATTCTACATCATGCTCCTTCCTCACATATAGTCAGGCGAGGCCCCAGGCTTGTTGCTGATGTTGCACTATTTAATTAATTCGGTAAAGTCTCTAACCTTTTTTGTTTCCTCATGCTGATGGTAAATATTTTGACTAAAGCTTGGTATAACCAAATGAAAGGCAAAGTGTATGGTTGTGGGGATACCAAGAAACTGATTTGCTCGGCTCTACAAGCTTGCATAACTTTCCAAAATCAGTCCTGTACATATCCAGAAACCAGAATAGTATTATTGTTATGTTTTCTTGAGAAATAACACCACAATCGAAATAAAAAGCGGTATGAATTTGAAGACGCGAGATGTAAAGACCTACATCTAGTCTTTACATCTCACGTCTTCAAATTTAACAAAATGTATCAAATACATAAAGAAGTGTTCGAGTGGGCATTCAATTATGGGAAGCGCAACTGATGAAGGTTCCCTAACCAGAAACAATTTATATTATATATATTGTCTTGCTTACAAAAGAATGACACTTCGAAGAGAGTATTCAAAAAACTGTATATTGAAAGAAAAACCAAACGTTTCAAAGTCGATTCTGACTTCGTTAACAATGGCTTTAAAATATGTCTTGTGAATGTAAATTGCAAAGACATTGACAACGAAGTCAGAATCGACTTTGAAACGTTTGGTTTTGCTTTTAATATACAGCTTTTTATTTCGATTGTGGTGTTATTTCTCAAGAAAACATAAAAATAATGAAGAATATGCCAAAAATAACATTTAGAAGACAATCAGGATAGTATTGAAGAGACAACGACAGTAACACTCTGGACATTTTTTAGACAATTAACATAATTAATTAATGTTTTAAACCCTCCAAATCTAGTCCCAGGGAAGATGGAAAATAAATTCAATACGTAATATCCACAAATATCTAGGACGCGGGACCCGAATGGGAAGAGATAACTAAACCTGTGAACCAAACAGAAGGATGAGACTGACCTGAGCTGCTTTTGGTAGACTGAGATATTTATTGAAATCAGATATTCCGATATGTCTCAAACGATAAGTTTTCGAGCAATACATTCACCCTGTCAAGAGCGTACTCGGCTTTTGGTTTAGGGGGGGAGGGGGCTCAAAGTTAGAAAAAAAATAAATGTCCTAGAGGGGAGCAAATCGGAAAAAAATTGTCCTACAGAGAGGGACAAATCCGACATTTTTTGGGCCCGGGGGGGGGGCAAGTCAGCTTTAATGGCTCATGGTACGCCGATGCTGCCTGTATTGGTTCGGACAAACCAACATTTATATAAGAAACTTTCAACAAACTGCGAATAATTCAACGAGCTATGGAGAAGTCCATGGGAGTGATATTGTGAGATAAAATCTGAAGTTGTTCATATCGAACACTAACTGTAACGGATGCAGTTGAAACAAATACACACATACAATGGTACTGGCTCGGTCACGTCGTATGAATGTCAGACAATAGATGGACGAAGAGAATACTAGAATGGCGTCCCAGAGAGCAAGCACACAGAAACAGGTGAAGGCCGCCGACTCGATGGACGCAAAGGATCTCTTAAAACTGGAGATGCCAAAACTGAGCAAAATGGTTTAGGTTTAAGAGATGCTTATGTCCAGCAGTGAAGAAGTGGTACTGTTTTCAAAATTCCAAAAATGCAAAGCAGAGATGCCACTGTTTTCATTCAGAAAAAATGAAAATATTTTTTTTGTTTCATATATCCATTTACAACAAAAAGATTAATAGTAACTGACTTTTTAAGACATTTTTTTTCCATAACAGCAGTTAAGAAATAGCTTTACATTTCATTTCCAAGGACAGACAATATTAGTTGTCTGTGGATAGTTGACAACAAAATCTATTTAAGCAATAGTACAAAGTGCATTGAACCGATGCTGATAGGAAAGTTAACTCATATATTATAAGACCTAGAATCCCTAATGAGAGGTAAATCCTTTTTCAAAACCGTTTCTCTCTTCAGTATATTTTCTTATTAAATAAATTAATACTTTGTTACGTATGATGATGATTTCCTTCAAATAAAGCCTTCGGCTAAGATATTCAATAATGAATTAAAAGAAAATGTTCTAATCGATATTATGTTGCCTTCTAAACAGACATTATAGTATAATATTAATGAGGTATTGATTTCATATTACCCCCTCTTATGACTTGCGGTTGAAGAATGATGAAGAATGCTCCCTAGAGGAGGAATCTAATACGATGCTCGATAATTATTATTGAACCTATTTTTTTATTACAACCAGTAGTATTATTGATTTTATTTAGTTTCTAGCGAACATAATCGCTCCCTTAGTTGTATAACTGATAATGATGAAATCATTGCAATTTTTTTTCGAACAAAATCGTATTTAAGTGTATATGTTGTGTGTTTGATGTTATTAGAAAAGTAAACATATTCTGATGTTTCATTTTTTGGATATAAAAATATTAGTTAAGTCATGAAAAACGTCAAGTTGGAATGTACCTCACAATGTCCTTCTCCTCCTTCTTCAGATTGTGAATGTTACCCAAAAGGAAATATACAAGTCTCGCCAAATCGCTCAAACTGCACCGTCAGTTATCATATCTCCAAAATTGATGTGCAAAAGTCTTTAGGGCATTGTGGCAGGTTCTTATAACTTGGTCAAACGAAATACTGCCTAACTCCTTGTCATGCTGATACCGTCCATAAGATGTTGGGTAAGATGATGCGATAGCGTTGGCCTCTTACTGTTGGGCTTGATCCTCTTCAATTTCGAAGTATGGTCCAATGCCCCAACCACTGAAACCATACCAAGCTATGGCATATTGACTACGAATGGGTTTGTTCTTTTGCATTTACTACATGTATGACATTATTGTTGATTGACTTATTCTGAAGAACGAAAATCAGTCTCGTCGGTATTATATTTATTAGTTATTCTCGCTGTACCCAAATAATTGCCTGGAATTATCCGGTACATTTAATTTATCATCGAAAATATTTGTGAATTTGTCCCTTACGGATATGTAAATATCTCAGTTGGACGTCTAAAATGAAATGAAACAATAGTAAAACTTATAGCTCCCTATAACTGAATTTGTACATATAAAAACGATCCCAGTTGACAAGAGAAGAAATATTGCAGTATCACTATCCAGGAAGGGGTAAAATTATTTGAAAATTGTAGAGCTATAACGATTCAATATTTCAGTAGAGCAATAATCATTAGTCAAGTGATTCACTTCTTCAAAATAATTAGGAACCAAAGAATAACATATTTTAAAGCAGGAGTGGAGATGAAATAAAGTGTCTTCTAAATGTTATTTGTGGCAGATTCTTGATTATTTTTATGTTTTATTGGGAAATAACACCACAATCGAAATAGAAAGCTGTATATTGAAAGAAAATACCAATGTTTCAAAGTCGATTCTGACTTCGGGGTCAATACATATTTTAAAGCCATTGACAACGAAGTCAGAATCCACTTTCAAATGTTTGGTATTTTCTTTATAGATACAGCTTTTTATTTCGATTTCGGTGTTATTTCCGAAGAAAACATAAAAATAATGAAATAGATATGTATGAAAAGACCTACTGCAGCTGCTAAATACAATCCACCGGTTGAAACCATAAACGTGAAGACATATGCAGCTAAGCGAAACTATTATCAAAACAAAAGACGTAATCATATTCAATTTTCTAGAAGACCAAATTATAAGTAAAGAAGATCTTCCACTGAGGATTACAAATAAATGCAAATAAGTACAGAGTTGATGGAGCAAAATATGATCAAATCAAACAAGCTAAAAGCACAAGGAGCACTAAGGCAAAGATGAAAAATATCAGTCTTGCATACGTCGAGTCATGACTAAAGCTGAAGAAACGAGAATCGACAATGTCAGAGCAAAGACTAATATCGTAACAGACAAGAAAAGGAACGTGGATGTTATAAGATGGGGATGAGAAAGAAGAAGAGCTTGAAACACTTATAGTTGAAGAATGTCAAATGAGCGAATACTAAACATGGTAAGTGGTGGAGAATCAGTATGACAAGAATGCTGAGCTCCTGTTTTGCAATATTGCCACCACTCAATATCCTGTAAAATATATATTTTCTTATTGAAAACATTGAGTCTAAAGTTGTGTTTCAAATGTTATTTTTACTGATTACTTGGAAATCGCATTATTCGGAAATAATCAAAATTTTTAACGTGATTAATACCAGTCTATAATTTTTAACATTTATTTCAGGTTGCTGGGGCAGCGTTACTTGGTGCTGGTGTTTTACTAAAGCTGAAAAATAATGATATTCAGAATTTTATACCTGACAAATATCATTTGGGACTCCCGCCGATATTACTAATTATTCTAGGATCGATTATATTTGTCACATCATTTTTTGGATGCTGTGGTGCTATAAAGGAAAATACATGTATGCTAACGACGGTAAGTAATTTATTGCTTATCTAATCTAACTTATTAATGCTTTTACATTCTATGGAAACTACATTGTTTAAATTCTATTTTTTAAAGATTAATTCGTTGTAAATGAAAAGATATGTGCTATGTATTTTGAAAGAGCGTTACCCCCGATGCTACATTTATGATGTACTGAAACAAAATATACTGCCATTTTCAGCTTTAATAATATTGTGATAATTTGAGCATAATCAAATCAATTTGCTATCTTTTTTCATAATTCCTTGATTTTTTATTGATCATGTTTAACAGAAGCAGTACGTGGAGGCTGCAGATGAATTTATACAATCCATCACAGATTCCAGCCAAACATAATCAGAACTTAGAAATAATACATGATTTCTGCTCAGAAATATATCCAATGCCAATGTACGCATGCTGTGGTATACTTCTGGAGGCTGCCTGCAATATACACATATCATGAGAATACTAGAAAGAGAGGGCAGTAGAAACAGTAACAGGCACTTGGTGGGTGGAAACAGTCAATGAACTATGTGCTGGATGTATTTCATTGAAGGCAGCTCTTCATCGAGTGGAATAGCCTCTTGCTCTCTCTTTTTAGTCTTGGCACGATATTTGTGCGATACAGGCTACATCCAGAAGTACTATAGAGCCTAAAATTTTGAGAAATTAGAGAACATAGGGCACCATCCAAATTTTACAAGAAAATTGAAGCATAATACTAATTGTAAGCGGAGGGCTAAATTACAAAATGAATTGAAAAATGCAAACTTAAAATTGTTTTGACTACATAATGTAGTAAACTCATGGAAAGGGCCCTGCTATGAAAAATAAACTGCATTTTTTTCGTTATTTAAAGTAACTATTTAAAAAGTTATTAAGAAAAATATACAATGTTTGACCAATTCCTGCTTATCTCCCATACCACTGAGCCTGCAATTTGGATATTAGCGAATACAGGGTTCAGTCAAAGTTAGCAGGAAAAATTAAACAAAAATCCTAATGTAAATTATATTATATTATAAAATTAGATGTTAATGTAAAATTAAATTTGTTTCAAGTATATTATTTAGTATATCCAATAAAAGGGGTCGTTATGAAAAATACAAAAACACTATTTTCATATTTTTAAGATAACTAGATATTATGGAGAATATACAAAATTTAACACCACCGTAAACTGCAGAGGCTAAAATGTTGAAGAAAAAATAGGAAAATAGGATGTTACTCAAACTTTGCGACAATCCTAATATAAATTTGGGGGAAGGGGCAAAGTATAAAGTTAAATGAGTTTCAAGCACATCGTGTAATATATCAGTTGAAATGCTCTTTATGAAAAAACACATATTTTTTACATGTTTAAAATCATTAGCATATTTATCTTTCATCTACTATTTAGCCTATAAATTTTGAAAAATCTATGAAAAATATAGACCATAAAGTCAAAGCTCTCGTTGTGGGAGTCAAGTGATGAATTTAAATGATAAATAAAATATATTTTTTATCAAGCTTATCATTTTATATATTAAATAAAAGGGCTGGTTATGAAAAATATAATAAAAAATTCTACTTTTAAAAGATGTTTAAAATATATTTAGGAAAACATTTAATACTTTAAGTGAAACAAAATTATGAAAAATAGGGAACATATGCCCTCAGTCAAAATTTACATCAAACTAAAGCAAAATGCTAATTTTAATTTTGGAACTCAGAAAATTAAATTAATATGAAAAAAATCAAAATCGTCATTTAGCAAACGAAAACGCTCCTAGTAAGTAATAAAAGTGTACATGTTTTGTGTAAACTAAAAATTATCTTATAAGCATTTTAGAATTATTCCAAAAAAATAACTTATTTTTTTATATATTAAATTGTTACAATTTTTTACTTTATCTGGTCGTTGTTACAAATCCAGCCTGCCTATATAGTTGCATTGGCCGTACCAAGAATAAACACTTGAACTGCGAAGTAGAGTATGACCCTGGAACCTTAGCCTACTAACCTGTGCTTATTATAGATTTCTTTCAATTTGTCTAGGCTTTGGTTTGCCAACAAAATTAATTAAAAACCACAACATATGCAGTTATAATGAATGCTCAGATCAAAATCTTGTTTTTGTTAAAAGCAAGGTAAACTCTCGATCTATTTTAAAAGCATATTTATTGAAAAAATAGTACTAAACTGTTTTTCTTATATTACTTTTCTATTCCATGGAAATTATGTTTGAGTAAACGGTACAATTACAACAAAGTAAACGATTTGACTAATTATAATAAGTCTATTTCACGCACTGGTATATTTCAATCAGTATTCATGATATCAAAAATATGTTTTTTTATGATTTATTAAGTATTCAAGCAAAATTGGTGATAATTATCGTTCAACGGAAATAAATAGCTTTTTTGATATTTGCATACTAAAATAAATGACGAAGCAAATTTTCAGTTTTCCCTCGTTTTAAGGCAATTAGTTTTAATGAAACCAATAATTGTGTAAATTTCATTAAATATAATTACGTGAAAACATTATGTAATGAATAGAATTTAAGTGTAAGAATTATGTAATGCAAATTGTAATACAGGATGAACTACATTCAACAATAACTGTCGTTGACACACAGAAAGGAGGTGTATTGAAAAACTATATATTTTATAATGCATTTTTAATTCAAAAATTACTAATGTATTACACAGTACTTGGGTTCAATATACTTAAAAATACACTTTATTAATTTTAAAACTCATGCTTCAACTTAACCTCCAACAAATACCAAAAGTTCAACATAACCACTATCTTTTATTCAACCTTTTATAAAATTATAACCTCAAAATGTGAAATTTCGACTGCATTTATATATGATATTAAGTTTAGCCAAAAATGTCCTTAATCTTTCTATTGCCTTTCAAATTGTTCGATTTAGTACTTCGTCGGAGAGCTTGAAATTTCACTATTTTGATTCTAATCGTCCCGACTCTACAAATAGTTGGGAATGTTCTACTAAATGACGGTCCTTCTTTCTTTAGAAGTATTTCTGGAAATGCATTTCTAGAAGATAATTCCTATCGTTTTAGGTGCTTGTCACTGTTCCCTTCACTATGGTCTTTATCTAGTTTCCCCATACTCCATTTTTGAATTGAACTGCATTTGCAACTGAGACAGTAACGGATATTGCAATACTAAATTCATTTACAGGTAAGGTTTCGATAGGTTTGGTACGTCGAGCTAGTCCCAGCTATGATTTTTTCTCTAGGTTCCGAACTCCTTCGTTCTGCTTTGGACTAATTCTAGATCAAAGCCTCTTAGTGGAATCACAAAAGGTGTGGCTTCTGCTTCATTATCCCATCTATTCCTGACAGTAACTGCTTCCAACCGCCGTTTATACTTAGACCAAGAAAACCGTGGATTTCGATGCGATAAATTTTGGCTTCGGCTCTAATTTCCTACTGTAAGATCATTTTGGTGAAACCAATAACAACTTTTGGGATCTTAAATGGAGAATCAACTGGGCTCGAATGGTCGTACATCTTCTTTTTGTCTTCTAAACGTTGTTTGTGGCATATTCTTGATAACTTATATGTTTCTTTGGGGAATAACACCACAATAGAAATAAAACTACGTATATTGCAGGAATACCAAACCTTTCAAAGTCTATTCTGACTTCGTTGTCAATGGCTTTATATTTATTGATGTGATTGCAAAATGAAAATTTGATTTGACATTTAAAATTGACATTTCTTTTTGGTGACGTCATTCATTCTTGACTAATACAACCGCGACAGACCAAGGTTCGATAGATGGCTCGATAATTCTGTTCTTCAACATAACATCTATGTTTTCTTTTAGTCTATTCGATAGTATCTAGTATATATCAACTTCTCAAGCAAGGAGAAGAGATTCGTTACATTTTTTATGCCACTAATTGCTAGTTATTCAGAATGTATGTGTCTGGTTAGGCTTTATGTACCAAGCGTGACATTTTTGCCAGAATTTTTTGGGAAACTGAATCGAACTTGGTAAACTTCGCATAAATATGCATTGCTGTATCGAGGAATTTTTAAATCGCTACAGTTCTAGGGATAGTTTGGAGTAATTCTAGTACCAAGCCAGCGAAATTACTAACAATTGGACTTCTCCTCCACCGTATACATAGACTACAGCAACAGCTTTCAATTAGTTTTTAAACATGGAACAAGAAGAAGTACTATAAAAAGGTTTAGGTTATGTTTTATAATAAAACTATTTCTATTTAATATACCTTTACTTATGTCTCTCAATCCTTCGAGACCTCATCAATTTCTGTTAGGACTTGAGTTTGCACTAATGGAATTCCATTTTACTTTTTGAATAATGTGCGTGACTAAATATTAGCATTTGTTTTTGTTAATTGAATATCAGCGTTTAACTAAGCTATGTCTAATTGTAGTTCAGTTATTTCATGAATAGCGATTTCAATCCCATTCAACTGTTGTCTCTACATATTAACTAACTCCTGTAGATCACCTTCCATTGGTTTAATTCTGTTCTGTTGTTTTTCTTGAAGTTTGTCGGTGGCTCTTTTATAGATTTCATTTAAGGATTTTCCCATATTTTCTTTTCTCTCGAATATACTATTAACCATAGAAAACTTAATTCTATCCCACTTCTGACGCCAAATTGTACTTGACAATGTCCTCGAAATCTACACTCAAAAATAACAAACCGTTTTTTTTGTTACAGGATTAATCTACTTCAATCGAAAATGCTCCTTATATTAAAACAGAAGGCCAATCTTATCTTGAATTTATGTTTCTAGATTCCTGACTGTAGTATCGTTTCAAAGTTTTTTAAGATCTTCAATCCCTCGAAAGGGTGTACACATAATTCTTTACTGTTGGTGTGTAATAAAATGGAGGCCACCATTTCTTGAAAAGAAAAAAAATTCACCGTAAGGATACTTAGTACCTATTACCATTGGTTATTATTATTTCTACAGTCAAAGTACGACTGAAAATAACACCGTGTTTGGTGAAAAAATATGCCAATGACATATTTGATAACACATATTTATCCTTTAACACAAATACTTTGAAATCTGGTCAAAGCTGAACTATAAAATTTGAGTTGCAACAGAAGACGCTACAATATAATTTATACTCAACAGCAGTAGAATATAAGCAAGAGAGCTTTTGCTTATCTTCTTTAGGAAAAATAAACTTTTCCTTAAATTCCAGAAATCTTGTCAACCTCATCTATTACCCAACGCAGCCGTTTAACTGAACACTAAACTAATTCTCTGCTAAGATGTCAAAAATTTATCTCAATTTTTGTAACACTAATTTCAGTATTTAAATTCTTAATTGCTGCAAGTATTTCCCAAAGGAGTTGTGTAAAATAAATAAAAAACATTGCATGCATATTCTCTGGCCATAATTCGCGTAAAAACCACTTTCATAATAGACTATTATTCACGCAAGATATAAAATAATAGCGTCCAGCCATTCAAATCAATGTCTGCTGTATTTATATAGACACAAGGAGAACAATGCCAGGTCAGTAAAATCAATAATAATTTATCGCATGGGATAAAGCATTAATTTTTTACCACTTGTAGTATGTTTTATACGTTGGGCATTAAAAAATTGAAATTAGGTTACGTCGATCGTAAATTTATTCAGTGAATTCGTTCATATTATAAATTTAGCATTATTTTAGTGCGGTTTTGCTATTATATTTCAAGGTTTGATTGGTTTTTCTTTGCAGTAAGTCCAGCAAACACCACGTACAATGTATTGTTAACAATTTATAATTAACCTAAATATGCCTGGAAAAGGATTTGATACAAAAACTAATCAATGCTATTAAAGTATTCTCGAGTATTCTATGTACAAATAGTAGATTAAAGCTTTGTAAGTATCCCAAACAGGGTGTTTCTAAAGGAATGCGAAATATGGGACTTTTCAGCAAAATTTGATGTGTTGCAAATTTTGTAACTCGAAATTGTTATTACAATTGGTGACAAAAATTAAACTCTATATGATTTGCCAAAGTTTTTACTATACGCCTATTTTCATATTGTGACAAAGTTTAATTTTGTCGAGAGCACTTCCAAAAGGGGCCCAAGCCATGTCAAAGTAATGCCTTCACACAACCCACAGCTTTCCTCGTTTACTGGCGGGTGTTTATTTGATATTTTAGATCAGCCATACTTAAGTGTGTCCCTTGGTTCCGCAAAAATTTTGAAAAAATCGATCTCTCTGGTCGAACGTTTTAACGCGGCGCAGCCGAACTTAGTTGCCACCCACAACAGCACAATTTTATTATGCCGCAACCTCCGATATCTATTTATGCGCGCGTAATCCCTTTGATAAAGCCTCTCTAAAGTTGTGAACAAGCGATCAGTTTTGTATATTTCTTGTTTGGAAAGTTTTCTATGAAATAACAATCGTACAAGAAGAATGGAACGTTGGTTTAAAAGCGTCAAAGATCTTGTCACAACATCTTCTAACGAAGTCGAATGTTCAAAAGCAGTGCGCTTCGAGTATAAAGCAATTACCGATCCAGACCATGATGCAACGACGTCAAGCTCCACGGATTTAAAGATGAAAAAAGATGGAAGTATGATTAATCATATATCAGTTTCGGATTTGTTGATTCCAACATGCCTTTGAACTATTGTTGGTGCAGGATCAGTAATGAAGATCCGATGCTTGGCAAAATGGTGTTGAATATTCTTCTCCCGTTCCCAACAATATATTTGTGCGAAACAGGCTTCTCAACCTACGTAGCCACGAAAACAAAGCACCGCAATAAATTGCCGAACCTGATATGAGACTTCAACTGTCTTCTATCAAACCTGATATCAATCAATTGATAAAAAATAAAAAAACAGTTTCATACCTCCCATTAGTTAGATTTTTTCTCTTTTGATATATTCTATTATTATACTTGTTATGTAGTAAAGTAAGTAATAAGTAGTAACTGTTACATTGTACTTTTATTATGGTTATTAATAAACGATACATGTTTAAAAACTAGGGTTTTATTGTATTGTTCCGTCAAGTATATCGCTTTTCAAAAGGGTTCCATCACCAAAAAAGTTTGATTACAGCTCTTCTAGATGATGTAATCCATTCAATTAATTTTTCGCTTCATATTTCTGCTGGTTTTGATATTTAAGTGATTCAACATTCCTTAAAATATTATTAATTTTAAACCGACTTCAAAAAAGGAGAATCTTCTCAACTCAATTCTAAGGAATGACACCTCGAAGAGAGTATTCAATTCTATTTTGTTTAGAATATTCACGTTTGGTGAATGCGACAGTATTAAATTAATGAAAGTATGGTTATTGGAAATCTAGGATGTAATTTATAAAAAATAGATTGCAATTAAATCAAAATATATGTTAATTAATGTTTTCAATTGGTCATATATCGCTAATATAATTAATTAGAATTGTCATTATATCACTAAAACTTTAAAAGAGAAGCCTAACGGATGCGGTAAGCAATATTCTCACAGACCTATGTTAGGATACAGATGGACTTGGCTGTGTTCTGCGACCTCAGTGAGATCCCAACAACAGAGAAGAAAATGACAGGATGAGCCGGTGGTTGTGTGTTGGATCGCTTACCAGATTTTAGTCTATTTGGGAGTCGATTCGCCCCCGGTATAAGAAACTGCTGTTACACCAAAACGACCAGAATTCCCGTGGTTGACTTGTTACAGCAAGTATGAGAACGCAACGGCTTCTCTCAGAGACCGCTGCGAAATACAAATGCGGAAGCACTGAGTTTTGTCACTTTATTCGTTTGTACCTGTTTCAGTGCCTCTTAGATCAACTCGTAGTACGTAATATTACTTTTAAGTGCACCCACGAAGCATAATTTTTGAGGTACGCCACTGGCATCACTTCCAATATAACAAAAAATTTCCTTTCGACAAAAAGGAAAAAAATGCTAATAAATGTCTTAGTTTCTTTCCATAGTCGCCCAAATATTATTTTTCGTACCCGACGAAATTTTTTACACATTAGCGAAAAAAATTAAAATTATTGTTCTTTATGTTCAGAGTAAAAGTGGTGCTAGAGAAACTGCTCGTAATTTCAGTGAGAGGCATCCAGAGAGACTCGTAAGGCATAAATATATTACTAAACTGTGGAGCAAATTGAACAAAACGGGATCCATGGTTAACAATTAACACGAACTAAGAAGAATCGATTTCGTTAAAGTAGCAGTATTAGGGCATGTTGTAATGGAACAAAAAAATCTTTAAGACAGATTACTTTAACATCAGGTATTCCACGAAGTAGTCTTCACCGAATTCTGAAACGTAATAAGTTCTATCCCTACAAAATCAGACATAAACAACAATCCCAATTTTTTATACAATACTTGCTTCTCTGACGAAGTCTCCTTTATCTAAATGTTGAGGTAAATCGTCAGAACTGCCGATACTGGCAGTATCAATAATCCCCATTTATATAGAGAGACTCATACTCAGCGATCTCTAAAGCTAAATGTGTGGGCAAGAAACATAAGTCATTTGGTTGGACCCTTTTTCTTTGATTGCATTTTAAATGGATTTAAGTATTTAGACTTACTTGCAAATGCTGTAGATCTAAGAATAACTGAAATTTTGGAGGCAGATGAACTTGTTTTTCAACAGGACGGTGCCCCACCACATTATGTTTTGCCAATTAGAGAGTTTCTGGTTAATCGAATTCTTGATAGATGAACTGGAAGAAGACGTGTCATCGAGTGGCAAGCAATATTGCCAGACATGACCCCCGGATTTTTTTAAAGATTAGCTTGTATGCTAATCCTCCAGAGTCACTTGATGATCTGAGACATCTTATCCAAGAAGAATGTGGCCGACTTACTCCAGATGTTTTTCCATATGTGCGCAATGAATTTGAAGCATGATTATATCAGTACCTTGCAGTAGATGGAGACCATTTCGAACATCTGTTATAACAAAATTATTAAAAATCCATTTTCAGTTTCATTTTCCTTGTCGTAATAGCAAAAAGTATTTAAAATTATAAGCGAATTGTCTATTTTAATTATAATTCGCCAATAACATCACAAATCAGAAAAATATCCAGGAATCACGTTTTAATTCGCAAAACCCTTAAATATTGATGGAATATCAAAAACGACTCACCGTTGTATTCTTTTTGAAACAGGCTTTAAAACGAGCATGCTGTTTAATGTACAGATATACTCATACTCAATTCTCTTAAGTTTGACACCTTTTATTTTGAATACAGACTTTGGACACTGGTAGCATTGGACGGAGATCAAATTTGTTATATTTGGTATCTTTATTGGGTTGATTTTTAAACAGTTATAATTTTAGAATGGTTAGAAAATTAAATCAGTATGTACCTAAGTATTAATTTATTTTCAGTTTGCCATTATTCTCCTAACTCTTCTAATAGTACAAGTTGCCATCGGTGCTTATGCATTCTTGGTGGTTGGAGATACGAAAGATCTAAGGTATTCAGTGGAGCAAGTTGTAGAAAAAACATATAGGGAGTACAACGATACAAAATTGGCGAAAGAAGAATTTGATACTCTGCAAACCTTCGTAAGTACAAATACGCTACTAACAAAGATTTTAAAATTAGCATAATATAGATAATTTACAACACACAATAAGTTCATTTACATCAGTAACGAGTTGAAAGAAATTTTGTTGAAATTCGTCTGTAATCGACATGACGGTTAATTGATTTTGCACGCAGTAGTGTTTCTTCCCGTAAACGATTGTACTTCAGTTGAGACTCAATTTCCTTTTTTCTATTCTTTGTTGATTAGTTCCACTGAATGGCCCGTGACAATTTACCGTAAATTACAAATAGGTAAATCTTCAGAGTCAAAATATTTTGTTAAATTTGATATTTTCAAGCAACTTCTTTCATACATGACTGAACTGAGAATAAGAATGATAAATAGAATGTGTTCATACAGGATGACAGTTGTATTAACAACTTTATTTGTAATACATAGACAAAATTGTCAAGTTTTCTTTGATGAAATATACTGTAATGTTTATATTTCGGGTTCAGTTCAGTTCTTGGATATATTTAAAACACAGTCCAACTCATTATATTTATTTCGATTACTTTAATTTATATTCTCACAATTATATAGAATGTATCTTCAACACCTGTTGTATGTTTACTAAACGACTAACTAATGCAGAATGAATCTTATCGCCAGCTATCTGTATTCATATATTTCTTCTCGGGATTCTCTAGAAGGATTCTCGACCATTCGCTGAAATTCGCTAACGGCCAGCCGCCGACCTCAGGTCGACAGACCAACATTTATATTAAAGAAACCCCTCTAACGTAACAAAAATTAAGAAAAGGAAGTCAACTGGAAATTGTAGTTTACCTGTACGGGGACATGTGCTCTATCTAGCACCAATGTCGCTGATGGTAAATTTGCATATTCTATTCAGACACATCAAATACATCAGACACGTCACATTGCCGTTCCGTCAGATCCGTCAAGCATCCGTCACAAAAATATCTTTTCTTTGAAGGTTAATTGCCGAGCAGTGACGAATCAGAACCGTCAGTCACTCTGCCGTCTCTAAAACGTCCTGATTTCTTTTCAACCATATTCTTAGTTTTGACTAAGGAATTTTTTAAAATTTAAGGAAGGGTGTTAAAAATAGTTAGTTAATATTAAAAATTTCTAATTTATTGTGTACTACGTTAAAACAGTTTTCAGTCATTTTGAAATATTAAAAAACGGTGTTTCATCGTGATAAACTTTTCCTATGTAGCTCATTTTTTTCCGTACCTCATTACCAGATTTACTTTTCTTAGATTGTTTCTACTCTTTGCCCAAAATTAATACTCCTAAAAACAAATATATTAGTGTATATGAGTGCACACTTGAAATGCGATTAAATATTATTTTGTTTGTTGAATCTTCTCCGTCAAAAGTTTTTCTGAATAGAGTAACCATAAGTAAAGATTATTGATACAATTTACCAGTAAATAAGTTTTGATTATATAAACCTAAAAAAAATAGCTGAAACCTAAGGGACAGCCTTATTTGAATGGACTTCCGGCTGAAATTAATCTGTCCGTTTCCTCTCTAATCACTTCCTCTCACATTACCGTGCACCAAACTAGATACTTTAATCACTCAAACTTATGTATTACTTCTTTCAACACTTAATTTTGTTGCTAGCTAACTAACTATGTACTTTTACAGTCTCTATCATATATGAGTAACGAAGCCCATAATGTTTTCGTTCTGAGTACAGTAGAACATTAGACATATATGACGTGATGTTTTCTTCGGTTGGCTATTTATGAAGGCTGTGTGTTTTATACAAGTAATTAACGATCAGTAAGCGTGAAGCTTTCATAAAATCAGGATCTTCAGAAATAACCAACCAAATGTATTTGTTCGAGGTAGATGATCCCGACGACTTTGCTACATGTAACTTACTTGGTGGTTCTCATTATAACACATATGCCTTAGGCAAGAGAACTTCTTGACAAAATGCTTGAAATATGTGTCAATGAACTAGATGCATAAGTTGAATGAAAATATTAGGAAAATTTTGCTCTAGGATATACACTTACAGGAACCCATTTTCGTTCTGAATATTGGGTGTAAATGAATAAGTGCGAAGGATTTCAAGATGTGCCTCCTTAGTCATTTTATGACAAAAAGTTCCGGAAACGCAAGGTGTTGAAGTCTTCAAGATTTTTGTCGGTTTTTTGTTCTGACTACTAAAAAAATCTGAAAAAATTCATACATATGTTTTTTGGGTTTCTAAATCCGAATCTGGACTCAGCTAAAGTGTTACTGCAAAGTCATACTGATATATTTCTAATGTCAATGACATCGATTTTTTTTGTTCTAGTCTATTGGTTCAATTAGAACGCAAGATCGAATCAACTTTAAAGAAATTAACTAAACAAATTGTAGTAAATTAAAATATTTTTTAAACCGCTGAAACCGAATCTTGGTTTATTTTTATTTTAAGTCATTGTTGAGATCATTAGTTCAAATTTAATAGCCATCCCGTGGGACTAGTAAAGCATATAACAACATGATAACTCATAACGATAGAATTTATTCGTATGTTTTTCATATTTTTTTATAGCCATATTAATCTCTGAGTCCTTAGTTATTTAACAAAAGATCTTTGAAAATTTTGATGCTTCATAGGCTGAATGTTATTAGATCTTATTGCAAAAAAAGCGTTCAATAATGTTATCAAAGCATATGAATTAGAAGAATTAGAATACTATAAGCAAATGAAAAAAAATCCATTTACTGCTTGAAATTCACGATTAATTTGAAATTAACATTTCTTTGTTTTAGTAAGGTTGTTCAATTAACATACATCAAACTTAATAGTTACCACATATCTCAAAATAGGTACATTATTCTCAAATACCGATTCGCACAATATCCGTGAAGGTTACTAGGAACGATGACAACTGCTTCGAAAAAAGATGTGTAGAATGATTCTATTTCTAGCCCTTCACGCTCACGAAGCCAGCGATGGCACGCTGCGTCGCAGGCGGGCGTTAAGGTGTGAGGATGAAGCAGTAGTGTGTCTGACGACGAGTTGACATTGTCTTCGTCAAAGTCAGAAAGCTCTCATACTTAAACCTGGGGAGGTCTGAGAGTTATCACCCCCAGGACGGTGGACTCACCTGTGATCGAATCAGTACGTTAACATTTTAATATTTTATGGAGACTAGAACAAAAAAAAAACTCGATGTCATTGGCATTAGAAATATTATATTTGTTGATTAGATTCTGGAGATTTGACCTTGGCTTGACCTTGAACCTGACCTTATGAGAACCGACCCCGGATTCGGACCCCAAAAACACTTATATGAATTTTTCAGATTTTTTGATTAGATTATGGTAATTTGGCCTTGACTCTGACCTGATGAGGTCAAACTGACCCCGGATTCGGATTCAGCGACCCCAAAAACCATGAGCCTACATAGATCTGGTCCGATGCACAAGACTTTATTTTTTTTTTGTGGGCTGTGTAAAGTTATTTCTTTACATACTTTTGAATGGATTAACAGGCCTGCAAAAGATCATTTTGTAACCTGAAGACGTCTTCGTATGAGCTTGAATAGGACATTTCTTCCTAAAAGTACCTTTATCTGTTATATTAAACAATAAATTTGTGGGTAACAGATGATAAACTAGAAACCAATGTCAGTCAGTATAGCGAATATATAATTCATTAAGTTATTAATAACTAATGGTATTAACTCGTCATAATTTTGAGTAAATTTATGCACAAAAAACAGAAAATTGACTCCAAACAATTGAATGACTTACTGTATATTTATCAATATTTTGTAGCTTCAATGCTGTGGAGTGAAAGATCCTCACGATTGGAAATGGAGTGATGGAAAAGTTCCAGACAGCTGCTGCACTAGCCAAAAGAATTGCACCGTAAATTCTCCAGATTGTTACCGAAAAGGTTGTGGAGAAAACGCATATAAGTGGTTCAAAAATGGATTAGATTTGCTGGGAATATTGGCAGTTGGAATAGCTAGTGTAGAGGTAAGAGAATACTTGATTGCTCAATTTTACTAATATAAGATTTAATTTCAGTTAAGATTAGTATTGAATCCGTGCATATTAGATCATGTGAATTTGATAAATTTTGAGCTTTCTATAATGATAAAAAACTGAACAACTATTTCTATTCTTTCATTCTGTCAAAATAAACAGTTGCTACAGCAATTTTACTTTAAATTATATATCATACCTGAGCTGTATATAATCAATTTAAAAAAGCCTTCTAATTTTATGGCCAACAAACTGTTTAATTAACTAATAAATTGTTATCTAAATTAGCATTCTGATTACACAGTGACAGATTAATATTATTTTATCATGATTGTAATTACCTTACATAAACATATAATTTTATCATGCATATTAATTAACGTCAAATACAAAAATATACCTTAAATATCTGTCAAAAAATGTATATAAATAATGTATTTTCAAAAGCTGTTTACAAATCGGGTTTTCAAAATACTAACACACAATTATTATTGCTTAATAGTTGGTATGAAATATGGGACCATGTTTCTAAATTTGCACCTTTATTTTCGTTTTTTTTTTGCTTAAATAATGCCATGAATGGAAAAGTTGTAGAGAATGAGAAAATCTTAAGTGTTTGCAAATGTTGATCGGAGTATTTTTGACAGCGGTAAGTTGGAAAAAGCGGTAAAATTGAGGTTTTTTTAATCTAACTTTTGTTAAAAATAAAGGTGGCGAGTAAAATATGGGTTCAATGCACGGTGAAAGGTTAGAAGGTGGGCCGACTCGTATGGAAAGCTCAGAAATTAATAAGGATTTTATTTAACAACCACACATGGCGCCACCATAACACGTGTACCAATTATTTGTTCAAAAGATTTAATTAAATCGAAAATATCGTAAGAATTAAATCTGAGTTAGTTTCATAGATGCACAAATATTATTAAAATGATAAATAGTGCTTTAAATTTGTACAATTTTTAAAATATACCGCAGGCCATCTGGCGACGAGTTGTGAAAGATAAAGAGAATAAGACAGGGGACTAGATTTCAACCATAAATTATTTTTAGTATTTTGATACTAAATGAATGTACAAATCACATGCAAAAATAAATATTAATAAAATAAATGGCTTCTATAAAAACTGATCATGCAAGAGTATGAAACAGAGTTTTATAAAGAGCGAATTGTGCCCAAGACATTAAAATTAAGTCATTTCCACATATTAAAAATCTACGAAAATAATAGAATCTATAGGAAACATTTACACTTTGTACTTGCACACTTTAATGACAAAAAAAAATATCAACAGACTGGTAATCGCCTTGAATGGTACACATGCTACGCATGGTAAGGCGTTTCTCGTATTGTGGGAATAGGAAGCCGGTCCACCTTCTAATCTTACACCGTGTACTGGATGCATCAGATTCTAACGCCAAAATTACTGTTTGAAACACTGATATTACATTGTGTACAAAGTACAAAGGGATTTCTGAAATCCCTTCCTGCTTACATCCATCGAATAAACGGGTACAATAAATTGAAAAGAAATTGGATTAATCAAGATAAATGTGAGTTAATCAACTTCAAAGTCACTTTTTTAACTGTAGACGAGATTTGTCGGCAAATAGGAATTTTCAATAAAATTGTAGTACCTTCATTTTTATTAATATCTAAATTGGTTATCAAATAGAAGTGATTGGAATTAATGCACTAAAAACAGTAACTAAAAACTTTTGAAACAATATTTTAGTTTAAAAAAATATCAATTTTGTTTAAAAATGAGGTAACTTAATTTTTTTTATAATATCTCAAATTGTAATCAAACTTTATTAGAATTGAAAACTGCATCCAATGATGCTGGATCACTAAAAATTGTAATAGATTGAAAGTAGATTACAATTATATCGAAATTAATGTCACTTAATGAACTTCAAGATAGAGGTTGGTCTCTTGTGAATATTATTTACAGAAAAAGTTCTTCTTCATTAAAAGATTTACATGGTCAGAAACCTATAGTACAATCACTACATGTCACTTTTTTAACTGTATAAGAGGTTTGTCAGCAAATATGAATTTTGATTGTATTTTGATAAAATCTAAAATTTTTATCAAACAGGAGTAATTACAATTATAAAATGCATTTAATTAAGCCACATCACTAAAAATTGTATAATAAATATTCATGTTACTCTTTCAAGTTATACACTAGGTTTGACAAATAATATAAATTTTTAATAATAACTCAAATTGTTATCAAACAAAGTTTATTAGAATTGAAAACTGCGTTCTATTATGCATACATATCACTTACTGTACAATGATTTATTATAAGATTCCGAGGAGAAGAGACTATTAAATGAAAGTCAATATAATTAACAGACCTAAAGAATGATGATACTCAAATGGACTACAAAGAATTGGAATCATATGCCAAATTTTCTTAATAGGAGGGTGAATCAAATATGAACCGGACTTTTCTGTTTCTCTCCCTGTAGGTAATTCGAGTGGCGTGACGTCTCGATATATGTTAGGTAGGGATGTTAAGAAGAGGGGAGTTCGTCGGTTTGGCGAGGCGTAGTCGATGGGCTGTTAGTAGCATCATGTCAGAGCAAGAGGTGCATACGTCTGTTGCGCAACGTGTTGTTATCAAATTTTTGGCGTGGGAGGGCGTTAGACCGTCTGAAATTTTGCGTCGACTATCTGCACAGTTCGGCAATGAAACACTTTCAAGGACCCAAGTGTACGACTGCCACAAAAAGTTTTCAGATGGCCGAGAGACAGTGGAAAATGAGCCTCATGCACACCGTCCCACGGCAAGCATCAATGAGGCGAATATCTACGCAATTCGTGAGCTGATTGAAGGTGACCGCCATCTTACAGTATTGGCAATTGCTGAACACGTTGGAATATCATAGGGGAGTGCTCAATCAACCATTTCAGATGAATTGGGTTACCGAAAATTGTGTGCAAGATGGGTTCCTCGCCTTCTAAGACAAGATCAGAAAGCAAACCGTCTTGCCGTATGTGAAAGGCTGTTAGCAAGATATCGAGCAGAGGGGGATGAGTTTTTGAGACATATTGTCACCTGTGATGAGACATGGGTGCATCATTATACCCCGGAGTCCAAACGTGCAAGCATGGAGTGGCGAAAACCTGGAGAAGCAGCAGACCCGTCTTTCTGCAGGGAAAATTCTTGCAATAGTTTTTTGGGATTCGAAAGGCGTACTAATGATCGATTTTCTGCACGAACGCCGTACAATTAATGCTGAGTATTACTGCGAACTGCTCCAACAAGTGAAACTTGCCTATCGGCAAAAGAGGCGGGATATGTCTATCCGAAGTGTGATTCTGTTGCATGACAACGCTCGGCCACATACAGCTGCATTGACTCAAGGAAAATTTAACAAAATGCATTGGGAAACCCTTGAACACCCGCCTTACAGTCGCCAGTGATTTGTCGCCACTTAAAGAAGAACTGGGAGGCCACCACTTTGAGGAAAACGAAGGTGTTGAAACGTTTGTGCGCAATTGGTTATCGACACGACCAGTTTCATTCTTTGAGAGAGGTATTAAAAAACTTCCGATTCGGTGGGAAAAATGTATTCATAAGAGAGGAGACTATGTAGAAAAATAATATGTATTAAAATTTGTATTGATCGTACCAATAAAATTTTTAAAACAAAAGTCCGGTTCATATTTGATTCACCCTCGTACATAAACATATTTAGAAAAAAAGCTAAGTACATCAATAAAAAATTAAAAATAAAAACATTAAAAAAAACAAAACCGACTTCAACTTGGCACCGAGATACTTTTTTTGAAGTCTGTTTTTGTTTTTTTAAACATATTTATTATTATTTAAATAATTTACTTCGATGAATTTATTGTTAAAAACTTATCCCTATAAGCTGTTACTGAAGTGATGGTATAAAGGAATTGCTGTTAAATTTTGTGTTACCAAACCTTCAATTTTGATTTATGAACTATCATCAGCTATATATTTTAATTACACAAATGAAATCCACTTCATCGACTGTATTTGCATTTAAAAATGTAAACATCTCCCTATATTGCAATCGATAAACCCGCATGCAATGCAGGAATAATTTATTGTTATTTTTTAACGATTGTTTTCTTTATTTACAGATCGTTGGTGCAATATTTGCTCTCTGTCTATCAAGTTCAATCAAAAACCAAATTCGTCGTGAAGCCTACGCATAAAATTCCAGCATCGAGTAGTTCACCACTTGGATATGGGTGAAGTACGTTTATGTTGATAACTATAAACATATTTTCTACGGTCATAATGTATATGCTTAGTACTGATTTATGTTTGTGATAAGGGAAGTTGAACGAGGGAAACTTACTGTAAGGTCAAGGTTAGGTTGTAAGTTCTTTCAAAGTTCTCATGGAAATATTGTTCTAACTAGCTGTCGCCCAGTGGTCGAAATTCGACCAATTGTGTCAATATCTCTGGCAAATTAACTAACTTGAAAATTTTATCGTGACATTCTATCGTAGGACTTTAGGGAGCACAGCAATTACACGGAACGGATCCAGATTCGGAATCTCTGTGTGATGGTTTCCTCAAAAATCCTGGATGTCGGTCTTACATCTCGCTTCTACAAATAAGTAACGAAATTCAAGTTTTTTTTCAGCTATAGTTTATAGCACTTTATTTGTGTTCAAATTCGTAATTCTTAATTTAATATGACAATTCAACCGCTAATGGGCTACCCTACAAATTTATTTTTTCTAACCTCTAACTATAATTGCACTCAATTCTCTAACATTTATTAAAATCCTCATTATAATAATTCCATCTCATTATATATTTCCACCACCCTGCATATGCAACTGCTTATGGACCACGCAAAATATTTTTAACATTTTTGAACCTGCCGGTAAACCATTCTGTATATGCCACTGCCTATGAGCCACTGTATTTACTCTTTTTGTTTATGAAATTTTTAACTATCTTCTGTATTTGAATCATCATATATATGGAACTCTTCGTGGGCTACTCTATAAATCATTTCCTTTTCTAACATTTTTTATCATCATCCTGTATATGTATAATTCCTCTAACAATATATTTCAACCTACTTATATATACAATTGCTTATGGGTTACGAAATGTTGCATTTACATTTCCGCCACCCTGTATATGCATCTTTGTATAATATTTTTTGTACCACCCTGTATAACTGTAATTCTACTGCGGCTTCTATTCCAAGAACCCTGTAAATTCAACTGCTAATGGGCTTCCTTATATAATTATTTTATTAGTAATAATTGCACTCTACTCTATATTTTAAACACCCTATATATGCAACTGCTTATGTGCCACCTAAAAAAAATGATTTCTAACACATCTAAAATCGCCCTGTATAATTATAATATACAACGATTACTTTAACACTAAACACTAACAACGCTTGCATGCCACTTCCAGAAGTACATACTCTAAGTATATAACAGCAACGGTCCCTCTATATATAATTACTCAATGATTTGAGTCTGGCGGCGGCGGCACATTCAGTTGTTTGGTCGTTGACATTATGGACGTAAATAATGAATTTTTATTATATTTTATTTAATGAATGATCCAATATTATAAATTAATATTAGCATTCTGCAGTGAAGGTCGCCAGTAGGTACTAAACAAAACAAAAATAAAGAAAATCGGTTGAGAGACACAGGAAAAAATGGTACCTAATCGTTTTGCCTTTGCCTATTTATATATAGATTATTTTCAATTGTCACGGCAGCTTTACTGATACTTTAGTTCGGATGGGAAAGTGAAGATTGAAAGTTCGTTATTTTCGTAAATTAAGCAGTTCAAAAATGTTTTCAATGAATGTTGAATGTTTTAGAATGTTCCCTGAAATTTCACTTGTGTGATTTATTTGTATTTAAGAATACAGCTTTTTGCTATTGTGTTGCATAAAAAGATAACAGACAACCATCGAATCATCAACATCTTATATACAGTGAGGTTTTTTATTGTTCCCCAGGTTCTCATGCAAAAATTACGTAAAATGTTGTCAATAAAAATATGTTTTGGCACAAAAAGACAAGTACAACATTTCCCAGTGCCAAGTAGACTCCATCAACGTATTTTCCAATAAAAAGTAAAACTGCGATACACTCCAAATGCATCAGTCAAAAATGAACCCCTTGTTAGAGATGGATTATCCTTACTTTTATGTAATGGTTACTAATCGTTACTTCGATATTGAGTACTCGTTACTTATATACGTGTACGTCTACAGCCAATAAGTCATCACATCATCATCATCATGTGTAGCTATATTCAACAAATGTTTCATGTTATAGCCTTCCTGGAGAATTGTAAGATTGCAGAGGAATTTGAAGAGCTGGAGAATTTAAGGTCTTGATAAGAATTTAAGAAGAAGAGCTTAAGATCTGTGAAAAGGACTGAAGGACTGTATTGAAGAGAATTGAAGATAGGTAGACAAATAGTCTCTTTGACTAACTGAAAAGAATAATAATAAGAAGAAAAGTAGGCTGAAGAATTGAAGAACTGGTTCGAAGGACTGAGAAGAAGAATATATTATTGGCAGCTTTTGTCAGGCACTCAAGGCTATAGTTTGAGGAATTGACCTCTGAATAATTAATCAGTTGTAGAAATGTATTAATAAAAAGAAAAGCTGCTGAGCTAATCCGAGACACTTAAGATATTGGGGAAACAGATGAGGAGCTTAAGTTCTTTTTGTGGAATAAATTGTCTCCAAGGATTCAGAAGATGTAGAATTTTACCGGGGATATATAAAGTGATTACTATTATTAACATTTCATACTTTGCCAATGAAAGCGCCAACACTTGACGATAATTTATTAAGTATTCTTGAAACCAAAAAGTTTTGATGCAACCTGACATTTTGGACAACGAAACTAAATCACAGCCCTTACGGAAGACTTAAATCCATATTCAAATTAACAACTACCTTCACTAACAAAATTAATTAGGTGCAAACTACCCAAAAGTATTACAAATAATAACCAAATAGTATGGAATTGTTGTCACTGATATTTAATGTAAAAAGTTTGTGAAACTTGAAACCGAAATCTTTTGAATTACTGTAACGTTTTTATTTTCACACTCGGGTTCAGTTCAGTTCTTGGATTTATTTTAAAACACAGTGCAACTCACTATAATTTATTTCCACTACTTTCATTTATAATAACACAACTATATAAAATTTATCTGGAACACCTGATCTTTGCTATACGGCAATCGAATACAGAATGAATCCTGCCTGTATTTATATATTTCATGTCGGAATTGTCCAGAAGGTCAAAGAGCCACCGAGAGATTTCCTTCATGGAGTCTAGAATTCTTCGAGAACTTCATCAAAGTCAGCCTCTGACCTCGATGCTCCAGACGAACAACATTTCGGGTTCCACGAAATATCGGATGAATTCGGGTTCCACGAAATATCCGATGAATGCCGCTTCCACGAATTATCGGATGAATAATTCCCGTCACATTACGAAATTGATGACAAAAATATTCCATAACAAATGAAAAACAACAGTAAACCAACTTAAAATCCTTTTAACGAGTTATTTTATCTTCGTGTTGATTATAAGCGGTAAAAGTAAGAACTTTATTTCAAATAAAACTTAAAAAAGGAAATAGGTTATTTTTATACTGGGTGTTTTAAAACAAATGCGAAAAATTTTAAGAGACGACTCCATGTTAAAAATAAAGGATAGTTTGTTGTATAAACGTTGGGTCGAAAGTCAATCAAATTATTAGCGAGATATCGCGATTAATGTTCGTACCTAAAAAAATATAAATGTATAAGTTTGTGTGATAATACCTCATTCATGAAAAATATTTTTTCGCTTTCGAATCCAAGCATTTGTTTCATATCTTACTATGTTGGTTAAACCTAACAAAAACGTTTTTTAAAAATTTGATTACATCTCAATTATAAATAAAAATGAAATTAGTCAAAGTATAAAATCTAATTATTGTAATATTTATTTCATAAGGAATGCCTTGTAAGAAATCAAAATTTTCTAAACACCACAATAGAAATAAAACTACGTATATTGCAGGAATACCAAACGTTTCAAAGTCTATTCTGACTTCGTTGTCCATGGTTATTTATTTATTGATGTAGATTGCAAAATGAAAATTTGATTTTGCAATCTACATCAATAAATATAAAGCCATTAACAACGAAGTCAGAATAGACTTTGAAACGTTTGGTATTCCTGCAATATACGTAGTTTTATTTCTATTGCGGTGTTATTCCCCAAAAAAACATAAAAGTAAACAAAAATAGTATTTCAGTTGGATTTAGCACTGTAATTGTTTTCGCTTTGCACAAGGGAATAAATATTTAAATATTTGTTTTAAAGATATTAGGCTCTGAAAACTTGTTAATTATTCACTTCTATATTATAATGAACCACATCAAACTTTGTAAACTTAAAAAACTAACTGTATGTATGCATAATGTATATTTGAATATTGGCACTTTTTTTAACCTACATGTAAGAATATTATAAATAGGTTGATTACAACTGACTGTGGCATCACTCACAGAACAAATATGTAATGATTGTAATCTAATATATATATATATATATATATATATATATATATATATATATATATATATGTGTGTGTTTTTGGTGGTTTCCGGGAATTCTGTATTCGAGTAACTAGAAGCGAGAGCAGAAGGCTACGAGAATTATGCGAACCGACCTGAAGAGGGCAGATGTGACTCTGCCGAAACGTCGTTATTTTACCATCGATCCCGGCAGGGATCAGTTATCAACTATCACATTCGACATTAGATACCAGGACAACATCTTAACATCAGCTACATACTAAGTGTTAAACATATAGTTTATTAAAAAATCCATTTATATTTGCAATTTTTATATCACACTTCATTATCACATTTGACATTATTAGACCAACTTAATTCCTTATTACAGAAACCTATTTTATTTTTTCTTCTTACTTCAAAATTATATTTTAATTTTGATATTATGTATAGATTGTAAAACATATTTCCTTGTAGTTATGTCAGAATGATACCATTGAAGAATGTTTGAGATTTTTCATCTGTAGTTGAATTAAATAAATTTTGTGTTGTTTTACATTATACATCTGAAATTATATGTATTTTATATAAGTTATATCAGGAAAATTGTAAATATGTTTTACCGTTGGATTGTCTTTCCTGTATTAATTTGACTGTATTTAAAAAAGTACTTCCCATAGATGCAAGCTTGTCCGTGTTATTTTCATTACTTAAATACTTGTATAACCTAAAAAAATTTGTGCAAATAAGATGAATTTTTCTGTTTATTTACTTCTTAGTTACTTCTGAAACTCTATTTAAGTATTTTCTTCTGCCCAGAATAACCATTTTTCTGTGTTTTGATTTTCAGATAAAAACTTTTCTTTTCTAACTAATGTTTCATTCTATCGAGGTGAGGTTATGTTTTTTTTATGTTCGGTTAGGTTCGTGTCATTTATTTGAAACGTCAGGCTGAATTATTCCGAAGCGATGTCGATACTAGGCAATGTAATGTATTAAATTAATCAAAAGGTACTGTATTGCGTAGGGCACAGTTTTCCGATTGCTAATTAAATTTGATGAAACAGTTGACATCCTATGTCTCTCGCTTAATGGCACGCGTTAAATAATCAAGGGGATAGGTTTTAGGATGTAACATACAGATTATTACAGATGCAAAGCGATCGGGGTATAGTGCGGCTCGGCAAGCGCTACCTTTTAATTACAGAAGATCGTATCCATCCTTGCAATAACAATTGAACCTCTGAAGTAACATTTTTAATATTTAAATTTTTCAATAAAACGTTTTTTCCCAAAGATGAGACCCTCACTAATCGATTTATATCCATCGAAACTTCCAAATGGGAATCTAGAAATCAATATCAGTTTTCCGTTAACGTTTGGATAGGAATTGTCGATGGACATTTAATTTAATTTTAATATCCTAACACTAAGATTAACTGGTGACTTGTATTTCAATTTTTTACAAAAAGAATTACCTCCTCTACTTGAACATCTACCTCTGGGTCTAGAACAGACATGTATTACATGTATGCTGATGCTCCATCACACTTTAGCATAAATGTTCGTGGGTATCTAAACTTACCTAGACCTAAATACAGCTGGATATTAAGAAGTGGGACTCATGTCTGACTGCCTCCATCCCCAGATTTAAATCTTTTGGATTAGTGTATCTGGCGATATCTGAAAGAATTTGGTTACACTACCCCAGTACAGGATATTGAAAACCTGAAAATCGCATAAGTGCATCTTTTGGTGTTAAAAAATAATCCTGGCATATATCAGTCTAGAGGCTCAATGACACGCAGAATAAATGCATGTATTGCATCGCAACACTAAAAAATGTAGGACTTTGTGTTTTTATTTAATTTGCTTTCTTTAAAGAGCTGAAATTCTTGGAGGGGGCTGGATGTTTTTTAATATCATGATTTTATTCCATAGTTCATTCATTAATGCATAGGTTAGTTGGAAACATGTTTGTTAATCAACTCCTTTTAAAATGTGATTTGTTTGAAAGCGGCCCACTAGATTTCTAAATAAATCTCATCCCCCCCCCAGTAATGATTTAAATTTTATGTTTTAATTTCAAATCGCTAAGTTTTATGAAAAAGTTAAAAAGTTTCTAATTAAATCGGGCTTTCCAAATTTATTTTTTCGTCGTTGCGTACATTTTTCAATAAATTTAGTTGATAAGAATAATAGGGGTGGTCTATTCCAAACCCAGCCACTCATTTTAAATAAGTGAAAAAGTTTGCAAATCGTGTGTTTTGATAGATAAAAATGAAATAAATATTTTTCCGCCATATTTGAATAACGATATCTTGGTAGTGATTAACTTTTGACCTATTCTTTATTTTTAACGCGAAAGTTTTACTCATTTGTTTAAATAAAATAAATATTCATGTACTAACTGTTGCTTTATGCGCAATTTTTTACTTTTTTTGTTGTCTTGTTTAAATTTATGGTATATAAAATTTAATGCCAATTTTTCTTTTTAGGGGATTTCATCAAACACGTACAACGATAAGCATTTTTCGAACATATCAATTTAATAGTAATTCGAGTCTGTTTTCGATATTTATTTTGAAATAAATACATGTGTTCTATCACTAGATATTAACTAATAAATATCATCTATTTATTACATTTATCTATACAATTTATTATTTGTTTTGGAAACAAATATTTTTCACCCTCTACCCCTAAGCTAGATTTGTTTTTATTTCATCGTTTTAGGGGTTGCTGTTTGTAGCTTTAATACTCAATAATGTTAGTTTACATCATCACAGTAATGTCAATGTTTATTGCAAATGTGACTGAGTCCAGTAGTAAGATAAGTTAAAGTATTACTGAATAAATTAAGTTTTTATTAATAGGTTTAAATTTATATTTATATACTAATTTAGGATCTTATTGAAATATTTTGGATTAAGTGTGCTTTGTTATTTGAACATTTTCATCCACAATTTTTTTCTAGTAATGTCAGGTGCTTCTCGTACACATATATTATATTGGTACAAAATTTGTTTATTTTTTGTTGTTATTTGGTTCAATATACTATACTAAATGCACTTCTGTAAAGTCATTTTTAATCAAATCATCAAACAAACGATTTTATAGAAATCAAAACGATATACATAGTTCAAGTTTTCTAATAAACAGTTTCTCAGCACCTTTTTTAGATGAATTTGTAAAGTTCTTTAAGTAAATAAATAATAAACATAGGTACTAAGACAACAGCATGAAATACGATTTTTTGCCACTAGAAGCACTGAGTATGTATTTGATAGTAGAATATTTTGAATACTGAATATTACTGAAGTACAATTTAGGTAATTAGAAAAATATATTATTTCGCACATTTTTTGCAAAATATTATTATAGGTATAGTGTAAAATTTTATGTTTTCACCAAAGGAGTTATAGAATAATTTCTGTGATCATTATGTACTTAAATAATTCTGTATTTTTTCTAAAGTTTTCTAGCAAATATATTCATTCACATTGTACCTTATTGCTAATGTGCCTAAAATACGAAAAATTAACAAAATTATATTTCTTGTGGAATATTTTCTAAATAAAGTAAATAACTGATTCGCAGCCATGTGTTTCCTTATTTTCAAAGCAGATAATTAAAGAACAACCTACAGTAGCTATCAATTCATTCTATTTGACATGACGTCTCAATTTAGAACATGATAACTATGAAGAAGAAAAATAGTAGGTTTATAACTGTACGGTCCTGCCCAAACGTTTTTTCGTCAAAGGAATAAAGAAAATAAAACAGGATAAAATAGACAAATACACTTGAACTTTATAGACCTACAAAAAGCTTATGATAAGATACTGATACATAAGAATCTTCTGTGGGTTCAAAACAATTTAATGACACCAAAATTAAATCTTCAGTAGTTCCCCACAAATTCGCAATAAACATGTCACTAATAATATCTATTCGAGATTTTTCAATCCATTGAAACTAAGATAATATGTTGTTTCTAGTCGAGACCTTCATCAGTTGCGCTCCCCTCAACGACAATTCGCAATTTTTTGCAACAGAATGTGATAAACTGATATTGTTTTTTTTTATGTTGGTAGAAGTTCCATAGAGTATTAGCTAGGGACAGATTTTGATCCACCATTTTCTCGCTTCTGACTCGAACATAGGAGAATTTCGTTTACTATTTTCCGAAAATAAAATGTTTTGCTCCGATTTTCTCGACTCTGTCATGTTGACTAAATGATTTCTATGAGGTAACCAAACATCAAAATACAATCGGCATTAATGCCGCATTTAACCAAAATTATTAAATTAATTAATTGTCACTGATTTTTCTGCAATGACTGAATTAATTTGCATATTTTAGATTGTATTCTACTAAATTAGATGGAAAGGTGATTCCATACATTTTTTTATAAAGTATGACATCCCGTTTTTAGAAAATCGAAAAAACACAAGCAAAAATTCGTAAATGTCATTAAAATTTCAAATAAATTTCGTTAACATCTCTAAATTTAAGTGTAATGATATATCAGAAAATATTATTCACCGAGTGTGTTCGTACCTTTATAAATTTGGATTTATTTGAAGTCTGTTCGAATAAGGGAATGAAAAACACGATACATATGCATAGCCGACTAAAATACAGTTGGCGCCACCTGTGGGGATTCTCAATTACTAAATATGATTGGGTAGCAGAATTTCGTCAAAAAGGCGACATATACACAGTATTTTAGAAGTGATTGTTGAGGAGATCATTCTACCTTCACTTACATGCTACCCAAGCGAAGTCGGGTTTTCATCTAGTTATTTATATCAGTCATTTATATTTAACATACTGAAAAAAGACGTGTAAATATCAAAGATTTAAATCCATTTGACAAATTGGATAAGTATGTGTAAATAGACAAATTCTAAATTAAGTCTAAATATTTCTATTACGACAGCTTAAACGGAGATCGTCATCTGTATCTATAGGGTTCATTTGGAATTTATTTAGTATACTCGTATTCCAAATCTGTTACGTTTCGGCATCTGTTACGTTCTGACTTCGTAGTCATTTTCATACCTATTACGGTTAGATCTCCTTACTAGTTTTCGCACCATTTACGTTCAAATGCCAGTCCATACCCGTATTCCAGACCTGTTACCCCTGGAATTTCATATCTGTGACGTGTACCTACTAATCTTAGGGTACCTGGTCCACTGGAGCAAATCCAATAATTGGGTGCCACCTCTACTTAGTACCCATGTGGCGCCCATAACCTTCACTGTTTCATATTTACTCGTGTGTCTAGCGGATCAACTACCAGACTTTATATTGTAAAGTTTGCTCAATTAGAGACCCATTTGAAGCTATATACTATATCTATGCCTCACACCAGCTGCCACGATGAAGGAACGATGATAAGTAGGAAACCAACTTTAAATCTACCAGATCGAGACCTGACCCTCCTCAGTTTTTTGTTAGGTGAGCCATCTTTTCTTTTCTGTGAGGTATACGGTTGTAGGTGTGTGTGTGTGTGTGCGTGCATTGAAATTCTAGCAGCAATCAATGTGCACAGTTGAAATATAGAGCGAAGTCAACTTACAGTAAGATAGGTGAGTTCAAAAAATCTTACAAATAAATGTGATATTGGGTGGTACATTAGCAGTTCCATTCATAGAATGGTTGAAATATAAGGTGGAATAGAATTAAAGTTATACAGGATAATTCAAAAAATGTTGTATTGTGTGGTTGAAAGAATAGTGAACGAAAACTATAGTTAAATAAGCATATGCAGTAAGGATATTCGAGTTATAGGGCGGAGGGTTCATAAAAATGTAGTTGCATATACAGGATGATTGAAATATAAGGTGAAGTGGAACTATCGTTATACAGGGTGACTAAACAAATGTTATATAGGGTGGAACATAAGTAGTTGCCCATACTTGACATATGAGGCGAAGTAAAATAATAAGTATACAAGGAAAAATGGAAAAATCGAAACAGTCTATAGGGTGGAGAGGATTAATACTTATACAGGGCGTAGCAACATCGTATCGAGTTGAATTGTAATTGTACAGCGTGATTCAGAAAATGATAGACAAATTATATTGGGCGACCAATACACAGAAACATATACAGGGTGGTTGCAATATAGGGTGAATTAGAGTTACATATATAGAAAGTGGTTCTAAGAATACGCCAAAATAATCAATAGAATTATACCTTAAATCAGATAAAAAAAAGAATATATGTTAGAAAATAGTTATTGACACGGCACACGGTTTCTAAACGGTTTTTATTTTAGGCCAGTTGAAGTCGGGTCTTTTTAAAATATTAATTATATGTTTAGAATTCCATGCCAGTCCATACTCATATTCCATACCTGTTACGCTTGGAATTTCATATCTAGGACGTGTACCAACTCATGTAGGGTACTTAGTCTACTTGAGCAAATTCAGTATTTGGGTGGCACCTCTACTTACTACCCATGTTTCACCCATAACCTTTACTGTTTCATTTTTAGTTCTATGTCCAGCCTATCAACTACCAGACTAAGCTTTGAAGGTTGCTCGAGGCCAGACCCACTTGAAGCCACAAACTATCTTTGACCTTGTTTAGGGGGAGGGGACTTGACGTCACCTAAGGTTGGGTTTAGCAAAATAAGCACTGAAAAAGCATACCACTCAGATGATTTTGGGAGGAACTTCAGCCCCTTAGTTGTGTAGACCTTTATTCCAGTAGATGGAGACCTGCCCGTCCTCGGCCTTCGCTATACCAAAATGACCTGTTTTGGTGATATACGTTTACATTTGCCTGTTTTTTTTTGATAATAAAGAGTGACTAAAACAAAGAGGACAACTCATCTTAAATTGCCCCATACATAAAATGTTATTCACTTCAATGTCAAAAGGTTACAAATTACAAATACCGAACGAAATCGCTGTTCATTGTGGACATGGAAAAAAAAGTATTCAGTTTCCGCCAATGTTTAATTCAATCGCGTCTCATATAGGCTCTTTATAACGCAACGTTTATAAATAATATTATTCAGATCTGGCTTTTCTCGTGGCCCACTGCACTAACACTCCGTCCGCGCTTAGGGAATGTTGATTTCGTAATATCAACACATTCGGTTAAATTAGCGAGGCGTCTGTCTACTGTCTATGCTGAAAACGTTGTTTTAATTACGGTTAATTAAATTAGTGACCTTTTTTATATTTTTTGTGAGTTATCTTGTGATAAATAGAAAAATGGGAGCAGGAACCACATGTTTGAAGATCATTAGTGGATTTTTACAAGCTACGTTTGCGGTAAGTGTTAGGAAAATCGCGCGCCAAAAATATATTTTTATATTCGCGGATCCACCCGATCTAATTTACTTTAAGTTATTTAACATACTTTAGGCTAAAACTGTTTAATTCAGTGGTTTCCAACCTTTTTGTACCTACGCCACCCCTTTAAAAAAATTGTGGTGCCCCCTTAATTTTTCTAACAATCTAATTGTGGATTACGTATACCTATTTTTGATACCTATTCGACTTTTTTGTTTTGTATTCCAAAATAATATTTTGGAAACAGCTGTATGCACCCCTTGCAAAGGTCTCGCGCTCCCTAAGGGGGCGCGCCCCACAGGTTGGAGACCACTGGTTTAATATATCCTGTGATATGTTTAGAGGGGTTAGATTTTTTTATAAAAAACATTCTCAACTTTGGTACAACAAAATAAGTAATAAGATTCTTCATTCTGAAATCATAAATAAAAAATCGGCCAATGAAGATAATGGTCAGATTGACCACTATGAGCTTCATGTAGTCTGCGACCCAATTGTTGTTGTCCTTCATTTGTAGTTGATTATTACTCTCAAAGGCCGTTTTCTCATAATGCTGGGAGTATATTTAATTTGAATTATTTGGCTAGCCCGATTTCTAGGAGGAAATGATAACTTATAATCAATAAATATTTATTTTAATTTAATGCTACAAACATTTTTGTTTCTTTTGTGAGAAATCATTTGCGCCGCCCAACTAATTTTGATACATGGCCCCTCCAAGGCTCGCTACAGTACTGGGTACGCTGCGTCCAAATAATTTGTTGATTGGATTATTTAGTATATTTTCAATATGGTCTTATGCAGAATGTGTCTTACTGCTTCATGTGTATCTTGTTTCACTGCAACATAATCTATGAGCACCTAAATCAATTTATGTGATTAATAATTTGCTACACCCCTTGTAACCTTGCGCCGCTATGAACTTGCCTAGTTTTCTTTATAGATAGTCTCCCACTTTGTAAGTCATTTTTTAACAACATCCCAAAATACACCTGTTTTATCAAACAGTAAAATTTTATTAATTAAAAAAAATCTTCAACGCTTCAGTGATACGAATTTAAAATTTTATTGTGGATATATTGAAGTATCTATTCTATATAGATTATATTTAAGAAAAATCACAAAATAAGTGGTCCACCATCTTTGGGAGTCCGCCATTTTGGATGTACAATGGGGTCACTCAGCTAACCATTCTTTGCCATGGAAACCAAACGGGTGTACTTAATAAAAGAGTTTTTTGGGAAATTTCAACTATTTGTTTGAGTTCTGATTATTAGCCTGCAACTTAGAGGGATTAAAATTTTCTTTACATTTGTTTATAGAGGTACGAATTTTCGACGTTTTTATGAATACCCGCTGTATTGTTGATCAAAAAATTAAACTAGGTAACTTGGTTTATCAATTCCTCATCATATTCAAGAAAAATGACAAAAAATGTAATTCTTCATTCATTATCTTTGCTGTTGAAGTGTTCTTATTCAACCATGATGAGGTAAAATTGGACAGACATACTATTTTCGACTCAGGAATGTGTATTACAAATCTTCTTGATATTTTTAGAACTGATTAGATAGTAAATATTTGAAAAATATATGAATATATTCATGTTTTTATTCATAAAAAATTCATGTGCAGCAAAATATAATATTCATATATTAAGCAAACATGTTTATTCTCAACAGAAGTGGGATTACTAAGTACCTATATTTTTAGCAAACTTAAACCGGAACCGATCAATTATTTCATTTTTTAATGTTCTCAGGAAGATAACTACCTAATTTCTTTGGCAGTGCGCTCTTCTGTACACTATAGATAAAATTAATAAATTTTTAATGATCGGTGTTCTTTCCGCAAATGCATCATAAAAGTATTTATTGCTCTGGGTAGTAATATCTTTAACAATCACCTAATTGCTTTCTGTATCTGTGTATCTGATAGCCGTATTTCCGTAGATTTACTTTTTCTCCCTGTTATGGATTTTTATCATTTTTTACAAATCTACAAACCCATGCTCGACATCATGACTAGATTTGATTAATTGCGATTTACAATTTCCACTGACAGTCCCATTTCACTAAGGATTTCCTTAACTGGTTTGCTAACAGCTTTGCGAGGAACATTTAAAGGTTGCTAGAAATGTGTTCAAGAGGATATTGTAATGAAATTATCCTCTATTAAAACTTCTAGACCGTGAGGACTTTTAAAGTTTAATGATGATGTTTTTACTAACCAATCTTCTTGGACGCTTTTTTTCACCTCCCTTGTACTCAAATACAACAAACAACAAGGTAATAGCTAACCAAAATTAACTAAATCAAAAACAATTATCATCAAATAGATGTCTTTTTTACTTGAGCTCATTATCTCATTCCTATTAGAAACATTTTGTCATGAAATATGTCCTCTTTTCGGGTATTTGCTCAAATTGATTTCACCATAATTGGCTTTGGTCTGTCATGCCATATTTGTAGGTATAGACCACTTCTAATGTTAGGTCAAATATTCCGCCCATTCTCCATGAAATGCCACCCTAACAAGCTTTATGTTCTGACCAATTCTCTCAGATGGTCATATCGTTACATAAATCTATTGGGATATGCAAATAAATTTTGTCAGTCTGTTTCTGTCAAAAGTGTTTTTCAACTCTATTGGATTCCATGTGTTATAATCTAGTACACAGGTTTTCCTCAAATACGATGTTGTTTTAAACGACAAAAAGAAACTGGAAGATGCCACATAGCTTCTGGTACTCAGGTTAAAAGAAATTCGTTGGCCTGAGATAAGCTTGATCAATTTTTATTCTAACGACTTCTGATGAGTAACAAACAAAACAAAGGAAAGTAAATGAGCCTTTGGAGAGTCTCAAATGTTAAATCTATTCTTCTGACTCGTAATTTTAGTAGCAGCTTTAAATTTTTAGCCTGAAAGGTAGAAAACAAATTTATGAGTAGTTTCAGAACACTCGCCAAAAATTCATTCTACCTGAGCAATGCTTTGTTTCTATTCCAAAGAGTTACAATTCTATCCGGAGATAAATTTGGCATAGCATTTGACAAAACTGATATCAGTTTTTACTTTAGCATTTGGTGAGACGTTAGCTTGTGATGGTTTTAGCCTTAGTTTATTCATCATTTTGGTTAGTTTGTTTTTGTAATATGAAAAATTTGATTGTTTTGAGAATCGTTGGAATCAGTTTCAATAACTTTTTAGGGTTCACCATTCACTATTTACGGAATAAAAGCTGTATCAAAATGTTTTAAAAATACTCAACTCATTAGTCTTACTCTACTGATTCTATTTACAATAAACCTTATCATTTGGTGGCAATGCTGAATTCATCTAAATGAAAAATATCTAGCAAGTAACATTGCAAATGAAATGAATCTCGTTTTCAGTTTTAAAACAAAGGTACTTTGTATTCGTAACTAAACACTATAATCCTTTATTTAACTAAATGCAATTCTTTTGAAATGAATGTGTATGTTTACATTATTATGAGTTCAATAGTTCGTTCATAAAAATCAAGTCAGTGTAGCGTAACAGGGATATTTTAAATTGTATCTTATTAATGAATATTCCGAGCTGATTCCACTTATTTTTCTTCAACTTAAAATATGCTGTTGTTTCAGAAAATTGGAAAAATATGTGCAAACAACCGAAAACATCAAAAGAAATGCCAAAATTTCTACATAAATTAATTAAAATTGATCGTAAAATGTGATTGTAACTGTATTGATTTTGATTAGTTTGAAGTCGGTTCTGCGTTAAAATTTTATCTTTAAAATAAACAAGTTGCTGTTAGGAGGGGGGGGGGGGGCAGACAAACTGCTCACGGTAAAAAGAACATAGTGCCCATAACAATATGTGTTATGAGATCAATTCGTGGACACGTTTTTTATGTATGCTCAGTGGTTATTCAAAAACGACTTGGGCAATTTTGATGATTTAAACAGCATTGTATTAAGGAATATTACAAAAAGGAACCATATAATTTTCTATAACGTGAAATTTACGGTTTTCGAGAAAATCAGAAAAAGCAGTAATTAACTGATTAACTTTCAATTTCAATTTCAATGAATCTTCACTATTTTTCTCTAAAACGGCTCAACCAATTTAAATATTTTAAATTATATTCTCTTATTATTATTTATTATTATTAATTAATTAATTATTATTAATTATCTTCCAACTTGATTTTGTATTCTAGTTCTATAACGTAGAGCATAGCGTGTTTCTGAAAATCGTAAAAATATGTGCAAAAAACTGTAAACATCAATGCAAATGTTAAATTTTCATCATAAATATCTAAATTAAATGTCAATATATGCCATGAAAGTATATCGCACAAGGTGTTTGTAACGGTTTTCATTTTATAGGGCTTGCAGTCGAGTGAAATGACACAAAATATTCCATTAGTGTATCGAAAAGAAAAAGTGTTAGTGTGTGTGTGCATTGAAATTCAAGCAACAAGCAACGTCCGCAGTTGAAATACAGGGCGAAGTAATATTACAGTTAAACAAGTGGGTTCAAAAAATTTTATAAATAAATGTGATATTGAGTGGTACAGAAGCAGTTCTATATATAGGTGGTTGAAATATAAGGTGAAATAGAATTAAAGTTATACAGCGTTTTTCAAAAAATGTTATGTTGGGTGGCACAAAAGTAGTTGCGTATAGAAGGTGGTTGAAATAAGAGTAAGTAAGACGATAATAATACAGAGTGGATCAAAAAACTTAAAACAAATGGTTAAATAAGCATATTCAGTAAGGATATTCGAGTTATAGGGCGAAGGGTTCAAAAAATGTTAGAAGCAGTTGCATATACAGGATGATTGGAATATAAGGTTGAGTGGAATTATGGTTATACACAGTACTTTAAAAAATGTTATATAGTGTGGAACATAAGTAGTTGCTTATACTTGACATATGGGGCGAATTAAAATTATTGGTATACAGGGCGATTTAAACAATGGAAAAATAGAAATAGTCAATAGGGTGGAGAGGATTAATACTTATTTATACAATGCGCTTGCAACATCGTGTAGAGTTGTACAAGGTGATTCAGAAAATGATAGCCAATTAATTTATATTGTTTGACACAGAAACATATACAGGATGGTTGCAATAGAGGGTGAATTAAAGTTATACTTAAAGAAAGTGTCCCAAATAATAAAAAAAATAAAAAAAGTTAAAATATATGTGGGTAATATGGAAAAAAATACAAATTGGACAGAGAGCGAGAGATATACGCTAAAATAATCAATAGAAGTGTACCTTAAATCAGATAAACAAAAATATGTGCCAAAAAATAGTTATTGATTGCACAGGGTTTCTGAATGGTTTTTATTTTAAGTCAGTTGAAATCGGTTCTTTTTTAAATATAAATTATAAAATTTTTTTATATATCTGATTGATTAATCCTGAATCCTCATTGAGGTATTAGTAGGTAATTGGTCGTTTTTTTTCTATATATTGTCATATGTTTGTTGCTACTAAATTGCTTACTTCCACAGTAAAATCAATATTTATTTAGTAACATCTTTAACGTAAAAATAATTATTGAAGGATTACAACATTAAAGTAATCGAGACCGGAAGTTTTAAGTAAATTTACTACTTCAATCTTATCATCATAATTTACTAGGATGGTGATATTCTGTTGAAACCCTTTTTAAATGTAAATAAAATATGGAACACCTTGAAATTATATTGGCAATAGCAATTGCAGTTATTTGATCGGATATCAATGCATTTGTTTGATCCATTCTTAGACATATAAAGTTACTCATCAAATTTGGCGCAGCAAAAATAAATTTTCTTATTAAGTTAACTTTTCGATCTGACAAAAACTGTTATTAATCTTTCAGACAGACAATTGAACGCTTCTGAAACTTCAATTCGATAAAAGAGCCTTAATTTTGCAATTTTCTCAAAAAATCTTCCAACATTTGATATTATCAGTGCCATAGAACAAACTAAACAATAGTGAATGAAGCTCAAGAATATCGAATAAGAGCAAAAATTGGAATAGAAAAACCTATACATATCTAGTTGTAGGTAACGACTTTTTTGGAATATTCTCATTTCTTGAAATATATACAAACAATTTTGCTAGCGGATTTGCAAGAATTATTTGTGCATAGCAATAGGAAAAATCATTTATAACGTTAAATAAATTTTAAATAAGCTTATAAAACCGTTATGTTACTGACGGCTGACAGATATATGATTGAATCACAGTACAGACACAGTCCTCACAAAACAATAAACATTTAGTTCAGGGAGTTCAGTGCTACGTTCATTACGTCACATCTAAAGCGTTCACGGGGTCTTTATTAGAATTTTTAGAAAATATTGAAAATTATTAACAAAACATTATTAACAATTTATGATGGTTTACAAAAAACATTCTAATACCCACAACTTTCTCTTACGATAGCAAATCATAGAGAATTGCAAGAAGTTAAAATTGATATTTTTGTATTATTAACTTCCATTTACATTTTCTTTTTGTTTAAGGTTATGACTACATGTTTACGTTCCTTTAATCACGCTTTTTACGATATACACTTTCATATTATTATTTAACTTTAGGGAGTCATTTATTTGTCCTGCATAGTCTGATATTTGACAATATGATTCTGTTTGAGGAAAAAATAGTTTGAAGTTGTTTTAGATGTAAAGTTAAGACTTAGTAAATTTTATTTTTTAGGGTTCCGTATATACAATATACGAATAGCCTTATAATATCACTCTGTCACATCACAGCAATTTTCTCGTAAACTACTGGACGGAAGAGGTTGAAATTTGGTATTAATGTATAGTTTGGTGAACCCGATCAGGAGTACATATCGTGAAAGAAGAAATTTTGATTTTAGGGGTACTTCTGTGGGGAAAAACTATAAAAATCGAGCGTTCCCCCCTGATCTCCGAAACTACTGAGCTTAAAATTTTGAAAAAAATAGGTAATAGAAATAGAACGTTGCCCGAACTTTACAAGAAAACTAAAGAGAAACCATTAATATTAATTTTGGGGGCAAATTATGCAATTAAATGAAAATTTAAAAATAAAAATTTGAAAAAAATAGAGGTGTAGCCCATCACATGAACTTTACTGAAAAATAAGGAGAAACCCCCTAATATTGATTTTGGGGGGCAAATAACAGAATTAAATGAAAAATAAAAAAACTTGTTTTTAACGGATCATGTAATATATCAAATCACAGGGCTCATTATGACGAATACATATATGTTTTTTTATTTTTTTTAAATGCATATATAAAAAAACTATTTAAAAAAATTACTCATTTCCCCCTTAATTCTCCAAACTATAAGACCTAAATTTTTTGTTTACACGAAAAATACGAAGAAATCCCTAATATTAATATTGGGGGCCAAATTATAGAATTAAACGGAAAATAAAAAAAATATTTTTTAACGCATCATGCAATACAACAAATGAAGGGGCTCATTATGAGGAATACAAATATATATTTTTCATATTTTTAAAACTAATTGTTTACAAGGTATTAACATAAAGAAATAAAAATTTCTCATATCTCGCTTTATTTCGGAAACCATACTACCTAAAGTTTTGAAAATATTTAGGGGTACTGGGGCTCATTTGAAATTTATAAGAAAAATTATTAGAAAACCCAAATATGGGGGTTTTTAATAATTTTAGGGACAAATTATACAATTAAATGGAAAATAAAAATTCAATTTTCAAACGCATCATGTAATATATCAGATAAAAGGCTCATTATGTGAATTGCAAATATATAATATTTTTAAATCATTTGTTTAAAAGATATTAACAAAAATATTAATCATCGACACTTTAGAAACTACAGTATTTAAATTTTGAAAAATATATTTTATTTGTATTTTTAAATAATTTGAATAACAGATTTAATAATTTATAATTTAAAACTTGACCTATTTTGCCCTTCATCTTCCAATCTACAGCGCCTCAAAATTCAGACAGTAGATTATGAAAGGCTTCCCTGAAAGTTTATTAGTAAAATAAAACTTTAATGTTAATTTTTGGGGGCCAAATTAGAAAATTAAATACATAAGTATTCATACAAAAATCAAGCGAATCCTGAAGCAGATAAAATAAAAAGTCTATGTGTGGACAATGACAGTGTATATTTTTTATAAATTTAAAATGCTTCCTTTAAAAGATATTAGGGTAAATATAAGAAAATGCACTCATTTCCTGTTTGTCTGAAACTGGAATATTATAATCTTGATGGTGGTACGGAACCCTTAGTATGCGAGTCCAACTCGCACATGACCAAATTATTTGTAATAGAAAGTTTCCTAAACTGCATACTCAGTGTCGTTTTTGTAGAATTAAGAAAATTAAAAAATCAACCCAGATTTTTTAAATTGTTTTCCTGATACTTAATTTTAAAATGAAAAATATATAAACAATATATTATTTTGATTAGTGTAAAATTCTAACTTTATGGGCACTAAATTTTGAAATATATTTCAAAGATTTTATAATCAAAAAATTAATCTTTTCCCCAGAGGACACCAGTATAGAACAGGAACAGATGATAAACCTGTATGACTAAACTATATTTTTTCGAAATTAAAATATAATTAAAGTAATTTAATTACATAGTCTGCTCGTAGTAAATGTCATTTGATTTCAGCAGATGTAAGCAAATTTTACAACACTGTATCTGTATCTTAATGTTCACATGTTTATTTATTGATGCTATTTTTATTTTCTAGACATTTTATAGCATTTAATTAATTCTGATTGATCTGCACTACAATAAGTATATTAAGATGTACAAAAAAATTTATTCACTACAAAAATTATAATATTTTCAAGGGAATCAATCTGCCCTAATGAAAGTTTTTTCCGCACATACGAACTACACTGTTTCAGTACATATTGAAGGTGCAGTAAAAAAACACTCGGTTAAGTTAATTAATTAAGAGTGAATCAATAATTGAGTGCAGTTATAATCGTTGTGTTAGTTGTTCAGTGTATATTTAAACTGTGAAGATCAAGGAAATACATTTTAGAAAAAAATCGCGTGTAGTATATATTTCAATTAAAATCATCATTGAACTGGGATGTTCGGTGCACGTAAAATATGTTGATGAAAATATACTTCTGTGTGCCTTCAGTTCTATTTAAAATCTACATCAGTTTCCAGGTTAGTACTCTCAAAATATGCCTGTTGTTATTAATTTCTTTTGCGTCCGTGTATTTGTTAGCATAGAATTTACACTCTATTTCAATTGATCTTCCCGATAAGTATTGAGACCTTAATCATGGTTAAGAATTGAGAATTAATATATTTTGATGACACAGTTTGTTAAAATGGAACATAATTTCCGACAGAAATGATTAAATTCTCTTGGCAAACTTTTTTTTTTTTGTTTAAGACTAAGTTAGAACCATTTGCAAAGTTTAGCACACTACAAGTTTCCAATTTATACAAACTCACCCTACTGTGCAAAATCAGTTCTTTCTTTAATTCTATTTTTAAATTGAAGCATTTCAGAATGTTGCAGTGACGTAAATAGCGTCTATATCTTCTATTCCAGTGCATAATCTGTCTTTATAATTATTTAGTATGATACTGAATTGATTCGGCCGATACTTGGTGGAAATTTACGTTTTTTTAAAAACTGTCAAGGAACTAGACTAGACTAGTCTTGTTCCTTCACAAAGACATTAGTCGAAACGAGTCGGACAGTTTTTTAAAAAACGTAATTTGTGAAAATTGCGATTGTAGTGTTATCAGTTAATTATTATTTAGTATGAAAAAAAAATATTTAAAAACACGAAATGTTCAAGATCTATGACAGATCTTGCTTTCAATGATACTCAACATCTCATAGCTATTTGCCATTAAAGTGGCGGCTACATTGGATTTTCTTTTTTTTTCATAGTGAACTATATTTTTCTATTCTATCCCTTTTATTTGATACCCATACTGAGTTAGTTGTGAAATAATGTGTAATTCAGCATTTTGTAGTGGCGGCCATCTTGACTTTACAATGATACAAAATCTATTAAATAGTATTGTCATCAGAACTAAATGTGTTCGCCAAATATCAGATCAATTCGTAAACTACTACTAGATTTGATCCAAACAAATAAATAAGCAGGGCAAGCTAAATAAAACATAGTTTGGAAATGCGGTGATATTTAAAAAACATCTACTTAAGTAATGTTCCCGTAAACTGTTATAATTAATGTGACCTCGCTATATATTGCGAGAGTATTAAATAGGTGAAGTATGATTGAAATTTTATAATTGAATAAATTTTATATTTTGCACTTATATTTAAATTAAGAATGAAATTACAGAATTAATTATCCTGAAATTTATATCCATAACTGAGAATGACAGAAGTAAAGACAAACAGAGACAGATATCAGAGAGATGGGAAGTATATTTCTTAAGAAGCTTTAGTTTCATCTTTCAGTCTCAAATGACTGCCGCTTTTTTAAATTTATTAATAACTTTTGTTCATGTAATAAGTCGATTTATATATTTTTCTGTGAGTGTGTAAAAGAAATATCCGAAACTACTTATACGTTAATTTTCCTAATGAAACTCAAACCAAACATAAATATATCGTCGCATTTTTTCTGTATTTTAATTGGACTGTAATTAAAATAATTTAGTCAAGTGTGAGTTGAACTCGCATACTATGGGTTCCGTACCACCTTTGATACAATGTAGGTGAATCAAAGTATACATTTTTCTAATATTCCAGTTTCAGACAAGCAGGGAATGAGTGCATTTTTTATATATAGATGATTCGCTTGATTTTTATATTTATTTCATTTTCTAGTTTGCCCCCAAAATTATCAGGGGTTTTATTTTACTAATATACTTTCAGTGCAGCCCTATATAACCTATTGTCAGATTTTTAGGCTCAGTAGATTGGAAGATAAAGCGGAAAATGTGGTCAAGTTCTAAATAATCTGAGAATTTTTTTTAAATATTTTTATTAATATCTTGTAAACAATTAGTTTTAAAAATATGAAAAAAATGTATTTGTATTTCTCATAATGAGCCCTTTCATTTGATGTATTGTATAGTGCGTTTTAAAATAGTTATTTTTTTATTTTCCCTTTAATTCTATAATTTGCCCTCCAAACTTAATATTAGGGGTACCTCCTTATTTTTTCTGTAAAGTTCAAGTAAGGCCATATAAGCCTATTTTTTAGATGTTGAGTATTATAGATCGGAAAAAAAGGGGGAATGAGTCTTTTTAAATATTTTTGAGAATAACAATTTATTTTAAAAGTGTGAAAATAATACATTTTTATTCCTCTTAATAAGCCTTTTCATTTGATGTGTAGTATGATGGGTTTAAAAAATATGTTTTTTTAATTTCCGTTTAATTCTATAATTTGCCCCCTAAAATTAATATTAAGGAATTCTCCGAATTTTTAACCGACTTCCAAAAAGGAGGAGGTTATCAGTTCGTCGCGTATTTTTTCGCTTTTTTTTTGTATGTATGTTACCTGATTTCTTCTCCTGTGGTGCACCGTTTTGAACGAATATGGTCTTGTTTAATAGAGTATATATCCGGATTGGTGAAACTTCAAATTTTGGAAATGAATTCTATTGATAAAGTGATAAAATTTGTGAACGAACACATGCGTGCATGGAAATCGACCAATATCCCTAATATTTTAGTCGATTTTTCGATAACTCCTTATGGATGTGTATAGTTTTATAACGTTTAATCTATTAAGGAAGATCCTTAGGTGATCTCATATACTTTTCTGCGACGTGCAACTTGCATTTTTGCAGAAAATCGCCGAAAATTCCAAAATTCTTATCAAAAATTTCATCAAAATGACATAACGGACATTTCCTTATAAATATTTTAATTCCAACCTAATAGTGCGGTAATTTTAGGCACTGGAAGTATTAATTGCGAATTGCGCATAGTATTTTCGGCTCCTTAAATCAATGAGTACCAAGCTCGTTTTGTTTGTATACCAGGCAAATACCTATTTAAATGCAAATTTTTCCATTTTGATAAGACGGTACTTTTGGTTGTCACATTCTCCCGGCCTAATAGAAAACTCAGTGACAACACATGTCAAACTTTAAACTGCTGTTTGGTGCGTTTATAGACAGGGTGTTTAGTTATAGCAAACAAAATCCCAAAGTAAAGTGGTCCGTAGGCAGCCGTATATACAGGATGGTTGGAATATAGGGTGGACTGGACGTTTGGTGGTATAAAAATGTTGAAAAAAATGTGAAATTAAAATTATATAGGGTGATTAAAATACTGTTATATGATGTGGACATAAGCAAATCATATACAGGATGGTTGAAATATATGCTGGAGTTGAATTATATTTATACAGTGTGATTAAAAAATTATTTCTTTTATAGCCCATAAGAAGTTGCATATGAATGGAATGAGTACATATTTTATATTTTTGTTAATATCTTTTAAAATATTTATTTTAAAAATATGAAAAAAGTACATTTGTTTTCCTTAAAATGAGCACTTTGATTTGATATATTGCATAATGAGTTTTAATTTTATATTTTTCATTTAATTCTTTAATTTGCACCCCAAAATTAACTGTAGGAGTTTCTCCTTATTTTTCACTAAAGCTCATATGTGGCAGTATATCTCCATTTTTTTTTTCAAATTTTTATGTCTTATAGTTTCGGAGATAAGGTGGGAGGCATGGGTTTTTTTATTTTTGTTAATATATTTTAAATAATTTATTTAAAAAAATATGAAATAATATGTTTGTAATCGCCATAATGAGACCTTTAACTTAATATTATACATGATGCGTTAGAAATAATTTAAATTTTATATATTTTATGTAATTCTCTAATTTGCCTCCCAAAATTAATAGTTGGGGTTTTTCCTTATTTTTCCGGTAAAATTCTGTTAAGGCCCTATCTCTAATTTGTTAAAAAAATGTACGTCTTATAGTTTCGAAGATAAAGGAGGGGGAATGGTTATATTTTTGTATATTTTTGTTAATATCTTTTGTATTAATTATTTTTAAAATATGTAAAAATATATTTGTGTTCCTCAGAGTGAGCCGTTTTAATAGATGTATCATATGATGCGTTTGAAAAATTTTAAATTTTAATTTTTTCATTTAATTCTATAATTTGCCACCCAACACTAAAACTAATGGTTTCTACTTTTTTTTCCTCTAAACTTTGGCAACGTTCTATATTCCCTTTTTTTTTTTCAAAAGTGGTTTCAGTAGTTTCGAAGATAAGGGGGGGAATGGTCGATTTTTTTTATTTTCCCCTCAGAAGTACCCTTAAAATTTCAACCTTTTCCGTCCGTTTAGGAGGAAATTGCTGTGATGTGAAAGAGGTAGAAATCAGGAGTGATATTATAAGGGTATTCGTATATTGTATATACGGAACCCTAAAAATATTGAATTGGATTCAGTTCAAGTATTCATTTTAGTTCCCATAATTATTCAATGTTTTCTAAAACCATTAGTATGGTAATAATTTATACAACTGTAAACGTTGAACACTTATTTTACACAAGTCATAAAATCGCTGAATATATATGCAAGCCTTCACGACTGCTGGAAATGATTGAAAACAAACACATAGAATTTACTTATTTCATTTCAACAAAGTTAAAATTTAATTTACTGAATACATTACATCCTCATAAAAGTTGTTTTTAACCAATTAACATTATTTTCATCATAAAAGTTCACTCGGGTTAAATGATTGTACATCCACATAAAAATAGTATCCAATGGAACGAATCTAAAGTTAATGAGCTTGATTAAGCGACTACCTAGAATGATGGGATCGTAAAGGTCTTCATAGTTTGCTTAACGAGGTTGAAACGAATTTATTTTTTTATTGAAGTTACTTGATAAATTTTTTTCAACAAGTTTTGGGATCGCTGCCAAGTAGCAAAAAGAGTTCGTGGAACAGGGCGTTATTTTTAGAACGGGTTCGATGTATGATTTGTAAATTAGATTATTCGTTCAGCGAATTGATATAGGATAACAGAAAATAGATATTTTTAATGGATACAGCTAGCGAAGTTGTCATTGGCATTCCTGGTTTAAAAATGAAAGTAATTAAGTTGAGTGACTAATTTCGATAATTTACTAGCCATTAAAAATTGTTTAATTTGATATAGCACAAAGTGCCTCTATGTTTGAATTAACATATTTACTTCCTTAATTAAGAATAGCAGTGGCAGTTATTTGGGACTGAACGATGAAAGTGAAAGTTTCTTACGAACTATACTTCTCGTCTTCCGTTAGCTTTCTGTATCTGTTTTCTTTCTTTTTGTCCTTCTCAGTAACTTTTTTATTGTTTAATTAAAATATAAAATTTGTGGAGTTATAGGGTAGACGGTACGGTTGTGACAATTTTGGCTTGATCACCAATAATTAGGTTTATATATTAGTTAGGGGGAAAAAAAGTAATCTAAATCTTAATATGTATATTTGCCTATGTAAAAACTCCAAAATGTTGTCCTTAAATGCGCTGTGTTATGTAAAGCATCAAATTATAAAAAAAAAGAGAGAAAGTGTCACAACCGGCCACAACCCAAGGTCGGTAGTGACAAACATCAACATACACAAAAATTGTTTCTAATGACTTTGATTGTTAGAAATAAGTAACATAACACAACATTATTTGCATCTAAATATGCAGAATTAACACGCATATAACAAAGGAACTAAAATCTGGAATAACTTCTATTCTTATAATTAATAAGGTAGGTACTGTAACGTTAATGTTGTTTTAATAATCTTTATAAACAGTCAAACTGTTAACTAAACTAAAATTACCAAAACTGCTTAACAAATATTCTTAAACTGTAACATTTAACATTATTATAACAGCCTTCTTAGAATCACTCAAATTATTATTTAGACTTAAATTTACTGTAGGGAAAAAGTTATACTAAATTGTATCAAAAACTGTTAAAAAAATAAACATTTATGAATATATGAAACTACTGAGATCTAGTCAGATTTATCATCACAGTGATGACAAATGTAATGGTGATTATCACCGGCGCACCCTACGTGGGACCAGAGTCCACAGTCCCTTGACACTTGATCCATTTTTCGCGAGCCCTACTTTCGGAATATGCGGTTACATAAACGAGACAGAAATATTCTTCTTCATCGGATGACGATTCTGAAGTCTTTCTTTTCTTGGCATTGACATTTCTTTTCCCTTTCTTAGTTAAGTTTTTCTTTACCTGCTTAGCCTTCAAACGTTTTTCTTTTTCTGCATGTTCTGCCCTAACCGCCTCTTTCTCGGGTGTGTCTGTGTAAATGGTCGACTTTTTTGTTCTGGGGCCTCTTGTTTTTCTTTGAGCAGCTTTCGGAAATGGTCGAACAATTTCAGGTGAAAAAGCGGACGGCGTGACTTCGGTTGATGCAATCTGCTGAGTGTGGCTGAGGATGATACAGTTGGCTGTATTTGATTTATAATTGAAGTCGAAGATTCCCCCAATAAAGAATCTGAAGGTAGCAGAATTCCATTGATGAGTCTAGGATTGTTATAGGAATGTTATTCGCAGTGTCAGGGTTTGGTCTATACGTTACAAAAGATGGTGAAAAGTCAATTTCTTGGAATAAATTACGATTATAGGGATAAATACTAGTTTTGCTGAAGCCTGCCTGAATGTTTGCTTGTGTGACAGCCTGAGGCATAGCAGTCTTGAAGATACCTGGTGTGTCGTAAATACTGATTGTCTTGCCAGGGTGACTTCGCATCCATCCGTCACAAGCACTATTCACAGCCTTCTTAAATTGTCCAAAGACAGATCGGTCTAATGGTTGCACCTTGTGCAAACAATGCGGAGGAAATGACAAGAGTAATGCCATTTTCTTTGCAAAAATCCAGCGTATTAATATGGACGTGAGAAGAATGATTGTCCAGCACAAGTAAGACTTTATGTGTTAGAGAAGCATTGGAGAATTTTTTGAAATGTTTAAGAATTACTAAGAATGAGGCATACTGCATCCAGCCTGAAGGATTTGCAGTTCCAATCGATCCTACTGGTCCATCCCTAACAAAATGCTCATGATAACGAACCCTCGGAAATATAAATAAAGGAGGAGTTGCATTTCCCAAGGCATTTACTGCACAAGCAACTGTAAATAATGTGCCACGTTCTGCTGAAGTAACAGCTCCCACTTGCCTTATGCCACGTCTTGCCACTACTTTATCAGGCTTTTGTACGGTAGTGACACCTGTCTCATCCACATTGTATATATCCTGTGGCTCATATGCGTGTCTGTCCAAAACAGTTTGCAAATTATTATAAAAAGCTTCAACATTAGTTTTGTTAAAACTTGTAGCTCTTGAAAGGCTTGTAGCCTGAGCTATGCGTACAGACAGTGACGGGTTCCTGTTCATAAATGAACCTCACCAGCCATCTGATTCTCAACCCAAGTAGCAGGTCGCTTTATGTCATATTTAGTTGTTAGTTCAAATGCCAGCTTCCGTACCTCTTTTGTAGAAAGACCAAAATATATTTCAGCGCAACGTGTAATATACTTTGATAGCTGCTGTTCTTGCTCCTCAGAGAATACTTTATTAGGAGCAACATACCCCATGCTGATGCTGTTTTTATCGTGATTCGCACCAGCATTATCACGTTTACGAATATATCGAAACAACGACATGCGATTAACTTCATGCAGCTCTCCGTAAAGAAGTCCCACGTTTCACTTCTTCATAAGCTTCTTTATATTTACTAATATCACAACGTGCTCTTTCGGTCTTTCGCAAGCGTTTTCTGGGCATCTAAAAGCAAAAATATAAGAAATATGTCACAAACGTACCCATAAAATTTGTCACAACCGTACCCAGCACACACTTTCGAAAACAAAAGATCGCCATGACTTTGCTAAATAATCTTCGTAAAAACGAATCACACATAATTAACTACTAATGTCGAACTTATAACAAAAAAATATAGGACATAGATTATCCCTATACAAATAACAGTAAATATTAAAAGAAATTGAACAAAAAAACTTACTTTTGACTGTTGAAAAACAATGTGGTCCCCTGATTACGTCCACGTCGCACGTCGGCTGATGTAATATTGTAAACCACAGATCATACAATAAAGATAGATGGGCAACTCAATGTTATAAAATGTGTTCACATTTCGTCCCATGCTAGGTTAGAATATGCATAAAAAGCATCTTCAGAACTCCTTCAAGTACTAAATTTGACGTTTGTTGAATTTGACAGATCATCACCAACTAAAAAGAAGGAATCTGCAGTTTCTGGTCCCAAATGTCACCCATAGAGGGCTGTACCATCGAATTATTTTTATGCGTTCTTCGGAAATAACACCACAATCGAAACAAAAATCTGTATATTCAAGGAAAAACCAAACGTTTCCAGGTCTATTCTGACTTCGTTTTTAATGGCTTTACAGCATGTTATATTTTCAATAAATTTTAAAGTCATTGAAAACGAGGTCAGAATAGACCTGGAAACGTTTGATTTTTCCTTGAATACAGATGTCTGTTTCAATTGTGATGTTATTTCCTAAGAACACATAAAAATAATCAAGAATATGCCACAAATAACATTTAGAAGACAACATACCATCAAAATAAATTAAACTAATATTAAAATTAAATTTATTTATTTACAAAACATAAATTAACAAATACAGTTGAAAATGGCACTACTTATTTATGTATTAAAATGATTCATAGTTAAAACTAACAAAAACAGTATAAATATCAATATTATATGTACAGTGAGGGATGTGTTGGTAGAAACAACTACATCATTTTATAAAAAATGCACAAATGGTTGGAATTTTTAATTTTGCTTGTGTTGTGACTGTTACAGAAAAACTAATCGTACCATTATTACTTAACACAATTTCAAATTTTCATATATACTTCTATAAATATTCTTTCAACATAAAAACGAATGCATGGACTGCAAAGTGCATGTGCCGATCACCATTACCAAAATCTACAATTCCAACCATATGATCTTTTGAAAAACTATAAGTAAGGCCACAACTTTAAGACACTTCATCAAACATTAGAATACACTATTTCTCTTTTTCTGTTAGTTTATCAACAATTCTATTTAGGAGATGGCAAACTAAAACTTTTGATAGAAATCTATAACATTTGGCACTTTGTTTATACAGAGATAATGCAAATATTTTATCATCTAATGAAAAACGTCTCCCTTTTGGTTTTAATTTTTGATTCCTCATTTTACTCAAAAAGAAATTTGTAGTTGTGCTATTATTCAAATACCTTATTTCACATTTCTTCTGATGTAATAGAGGTAAACGATTTTTTGTGTTCATTTTAGTAGCCCTTCTTGCTATTCTCTTCCACTACAATAGTTGTTTTCAAAGGTTCTGGGCATTGTGGCTATTTGCAGTTGAAGACTTCTTTCTTATCATTATGGAGGTTTCACTCTACACTCCATACTTATCATCCACTTTGTTGGCGTCCTGTCAGATATATCAAAAGTTATAAATTATTAAACAATCACTAAAAAAATGTTTACCCTTGTGTACTTGTTTCTTATAATATTCTGTTACTGCTACAAATTATTCAATACCTTAAAACAATGTATAAATACTCCAAGAATGGAATTTAATACAAAATTCCACTCGAAATAAGAAAAATTACAGAACGATTAATGGCTTCACCTTTCACAGACAAAAATCACATTAGTAATGGCCGACAAAAACAATTAATCGAGTTTGATTGTCACCTGGATATATTCGATTAGCTGTCAAGAAATAGTACTTGAAGGAGTTCTGAAGGGGGCTACGTTTACAGTTCACCGACAGCTGGACCAACATTGCCTATCTGAGTTACCACCCCCTGCTGTAAACCGCGTTTAGACAAGCATGCCGCTTCTCTCTTCCCTTACACCCCCCTGCGTTCCGTATAGTTTCGCTGCTAAAACGACTGTCACTACCGTACCCTGGCACAACCGTACCCACTCTACCCTAATAATTCAAACCTACTTCGCGTATTCAATGTTCTGGAAATATATGTATAACGAGGTTCCATTAATTATAACATACTATATTTTGAAAAAGTTATTTAAGTAGACATTTTATCTCCAGGCTATTGTTCAAAATAGCTGTTGTAATATAATTTAATCTAATACATATTAAAACAGGTATCTGTTTTGGAACGAACTAAAGTAATCAAAGGTAGGGATGTTATGGAGCTCCGTAACCCAAAACTATCGGATATCCGAAATAAAAATCTATCCGAAACCGTAACCGAATCTGATATAAAAGTTTCGAATAGTTTCGGATAAGGACGGATTTGTATCAAAATGAGATAGGCACTTTATAAGGCTGTTCAAACCCGAAAAATAACCGATTGAGTTGGCGGTGGTTTGTCAGTTCAAATTCAATTCCAAAAAATCTAATATCCATAACTGAAACTATCCGAAACTATCGGATAATCCGAAATAATTTCATATTCGTAACCGTAACTGAAACTGATATAATTTTATTCATATATCCGTATCCGTATCCATATCCGAAATTTCATATCCTTAACATCCCTAATCAAAGGTACTTGAGCGACCACGCTTATCTCTGGAATTCAGCATTTCATTAGATTAGCTATTATTAGCCTACGGGGGGATTTCACGCCGCGTTTCGGCAGGAAAAGGCGCAAAAACAATAGGCCGTACTATTACAAATCGGCGTGGCCAGACGCGGCATGAATTTCCACCCCACGGGTCGATGTCGTACGCATCTCCAAGGTTAGCCGCCGAAAGATAGGATCGGATTTTCTGCGTTATTCCACGCTGTGTTGAATGGCCACACTGGCAGGAAAAAACGCTGTGTTCATTTCATCATGGAGCTCGATTTCTCAAAATCAACAACCCGCTTCCCGTAAACCAATAATAAGACCTCTTTCAAATTCACTTAGGTGGCTTTACATTCGGCGTACAGGTACTCTAGGCCATTTAACATTACTAAACTTCGATTTTGGATCCAATAAAACAGTTTGTTTTTGGTAATTAAAAATGCACAAAAATTTATATGAAAAAACATTCACCAATTTAAAAGCACTGATTCCTTACTATAGTATCTATGTTTTACCAAAATGACATTAAATTTAAAAATCTCATTCCGGGTGTCTTTGTCAGTAAGTGTGTCCTTCAAATAAAAAATAAACCTTTCTTTTTTCTAATACAATGAATAAACTATTCCTGAAGCACATAATTTTATTTTCACAATTGTCAGTTTTGCAAAACAAATAAAAGGAATAAATTAGGAAACAAGTCTTTAAATGCAATTTGTGGATTTAGGAAATCATCTGGTAGGTACTATATCAAAAACAGAGAACCACATTCAAAAAACTTTTCCAATTTTTACTTTAAAATACGTCAATTACGGTTTTTGACCATTTTCAAGTACTGAAAATGTTTGTGCATCAAAAAAATGACTAAGATTTATTAAATTTTATTTGAGGATTTTTGCTAATTGTTATGAGGTATATTTTTAACCGACTTCCAAAAAGGAGAAGGTTATTCCTCACGTATTTTTTTGTACGTATGTTACCTGATTTCTTCTCCTGGTGTGAACCGTTTTGAATGAATATTGGTCTTGTTTAATAAGGTATATATCAGGATTGGTGAAACTTCAAATTTGGGTAGAGAATTATATTGGCAAAGTGATGAAATTCGTGAATGAACACATGCGTGGATGGAAATCGACCAATATCCCTAACATATTAGTCAATTTTTCGTAAACTCCTTATGGATGCGTACATGTTTTTAACGTTTAATCTATTAAGGAAGATCCCTAGGTGATCTCATATACTCTTCTGCGACGTGCAACTTGCAGTTTTGCATAAAATCGCCAAAAATTCCAATATTCTAATTACGAATTTGAAAATTTTAAATTTTCTATGTACATCTCAAGCATATAGGTAGTAAACCATAGTATTTTTGGCTCCTTAAATCAATTAGTACCAAGCTCGTTTTGTTTGTATACCAGGCAAATACCTATTTAAATGAATATTTTTCCATTTTACGAAGACGGTACTTTGGTGTCACATTCTCCCGGCCTAATAGAGAATTCAGTAACAACATATGTCAAACTCTAAACTGCCATTTGGTGCGATTATACACAGGCTGTTTAGTTATAGCAAACAAAATCACAAAGTAAAGTGATATGATGATTGAAATATATGACGGAATAGAATGATACTTTACAAAAGGCAGTTAAAAACATGGTGGTCCATAGGCAGCCGTACATACAGTATGGTTGGAATATAGGAGTGGATGTTTGGTGGTATAAAAATGTTGGAAAAAATGTGGAATTAAAATTATATAGGGTGATTAAAAAACTGTTGTATGATGTGGACATAAACAAATCATATACAGGATGGTTGAAATAAATGCTGGAGTTGAATTATATAATTATATCTATACATAGTGATTAAACTTTTTTTTTCATAGCCAGTAAGAAGTTGTATATAGTGTGGAGAGGAATTGATGTTAGACCCGGTGATAATACAAAATGTTAAAAATGAAATAATTTATGGGGTAGCCTACAAGGAGTTATATACGATGATTGAAATATGGGACGGATTTGACTTCGTAAATATGGGATGGATTCTACTCCGTCCTATAGTTTACAGAAGGCAGCTAACAAATTTATGGTTGTCCGTAGGCAGTCGTATGTACAGGATTGATGTTACATAGGGTGGAGTGGAATTATCTATAGTTATACATGGTTAAAAAAAAGGTTACACGGCTTGGTCCATAAGGCATAAACATATTTTGGGCTTATTAAGTCAACGACTACTACTACATTTTGTTTGTAAACTTTTATCTGTCATTTTAAATGAAAATGTATCATTGTGTTATGCTGGAGCTTTCGATGTTACCTGGTCCTGTCTATTAAGGTTATACATACAACATGAAAAATAAAAAATAAAAACTACCTGAGTTCAAAAAAACTAAAGAGTTGAAAATAAAACATTTAAAAAAAATATAACCGACTTCCACCTAGAACTAGAAGACATTCAATGGTGTTAGGTACCTACCCAGAAAGTAAAAAATGTAAACATTGGAAGGTGCTCATTCTGTACAAATTAATTACTTACCAATCTAGTATATTGTTGAAGTCGATGCCAAGCAACAATCAAGTTTGATGAAGTAGTAGATAAATATGCAATGCAGGATTTTAGATTTGCTTGGCACCGACTTCAAAAATATACTAGATTGGTAGGTAATTAATTTGTACAGAATTAGCACCTTTTAATGTTTACATTTTTTACTTTCTGGGTAGGCACCTAACAACATTGAATGTGTTATTTATTTGCTAGAGTTGTATTATGTTATAATTATTTTCAGCTTTTTAGTTATAGGTTTTATGTTTTATTTATTTTTCAGAATAATTATTGCAATATGTTTCGAGAAATGTTTAGATGTTTTCTTTTTCCGGTAATCTTTGATACACAGTTTATCAGAACCTATTGCAAAACTTGCTCGCTATATGAAAAATATTATTGAAATTTATGTGTAATCAAGTTAAGGATTGTTTTTGTATTATCAGAAATTTTAAATATTAATTCTTTCACTGTCGACAGGATACTAAATTAAAAATATTCGGGCCATAAAAATTTGATTATTAGATAGAAAAAAAATCACCTGAAAATTTCGGCAGCCCAAAATATATATATCCTGTCGAGAAATTTTAATTATCATTTTAACAAGTGTTGTGTCCCTATAATTAAAAAAAAAGTAATATGTTTTTGATGGTTTTAATAACATTATTACAGAGGTCTTGCATAATACAAACGAATATACTATAGAAACAGTGAATCTGGTTTTAAGTGCTTTTTTTCGCACATTATAACCTTAAGCTTGACCTTGTATTCGAATACATAAATATCTTTCATTAAGTTTTGGTTTGTTATGCAATCAAATGGAAAGACAATTAATAATTCATGTCAAATATTTTGGACTACCTATTGTTTCCTTAATCAAATAAATATTTATTTCAAAGGGATAAAAGAAGTGAAAAAAAACTTCATTTACGAAAATAGTAATATAATTCACAAAAATCTCTTTTTTTTATTCTTAGTTATTTGAGATATTAGACAATTAGACAAAGGTAACTCAAAGATTATTCACTATTTGTTGTAACAATTTTCCATATCAATGTAGAATATTAATACATTCATTTACACTGTTGAATTTGCATCAAATTGCAATTTGGATGTGAATGAAAAATTAACAATTTATTATGGCAACTATTTAAGAACGCCATTGAATACACAAATAAATTAGTGTTTAACTCAATAAATATCAAGTAATAACAGAGGTAACTCATAAATTGAACATTGTTTATTGTAAATCAAGCTGACAACTTAATTACTATAATTGGGAAATTAATTAAATAATTATTTGTGAGAAACGCTTAGCAACTATTTGATGTACCCGTATTTTCCAGTGGAAAAATATTACCTATTTTGAAATTTGAGAAAATTTTTTAACATTAAATTTACTTTAACTACAAACGGAGCGTGAGTAAACATTGACAATTCATTACTGAAAATATATAGCTTTTCTATTATTAAGATCAGTACTGGTTTCAATTTCACAATTATAAAATCTGTTAATTCACAGATTTGTAAAATTAACTTTGAACTATTATTTCTACAATATCCTATAATGGTTATTTTCATATTTTTCTATAGAGTAAAATGATTCGTCTATTTACATATAAAAACTTACTTGGGAAGTCAGCAGATTGAGACTTCTTGGTCTAGACCAGTGGTCGGCAAAGTGCGGCTCCGGAGCCGCATGTGGCTCTTTGGCTCCTTAAGTTTGCTCTGGCACAAATATCCACGGAAGGCGCAATAATATTTTCATTAAAAACATGATAAGAAAAAAATACATCATATTTTGAAAGAATTAAAGAGTTACCGTTGGCTGCCAAAACCATTAAAGTTAGAACAATTAAAATGTGTTCGAATATAATTTTAAAACAGCAGAGCAACTTTAGCATTTGTCAAAAATGCTCTTAATGCTAGGATAACCGAGTTGAAATTTTCCCATTTTGAAATTGACATTGGTAGCTTTGAAATACAATTGCTGGATTTAAAAAACAAGAAGATATAGCGCTCAGAATTTGAACGTCTTTGTGTTGAATTGAAAATATTGGACAAGAAAAAATGTGATCTTAATTCACAACACAAGTGGTCTGAACACGCTAGATGTAAAGACCGACATCTAGCATTTTCGGGGAAACTAGCACATAGAGGTTCCGAATCTGGAACCTTTCCATGTAATTGCTGTTACCCTTAATTCCTAGGTCAGAATGTCACGATGAAATTTTCAGGTTAACTTCACCTGTCAGAGATATTAAATACTCTCTTCGAGGTGTCAATCTTTTGTACGCAAGACAATATATATAATATATATTGTTTCTGGTTAGGGAACCTTCATCAGTTGCGCTTCTCACAACTGAATGTCCTCTCGAACACTTCTTTATGTATTTGATACATTTCGTTAAATTTGAAGAAGCGAGATGTAAATATGTCGGTCTTTACATCTCGCGTTTAAAGTATGAAATTTAGTTTTATTTAGTGTACTACTTATTGAGTGTAATAATAGTTTACCAAACAAGCAGATTTGGCTCCAAATTGTTGTAATCTTCATATTTGCCTCTTTTGCTAGTAAGTTTGCCGACCACTGGTCTAGTCCACGAAACTCTTTTGCTAGGATTTTAGTCAAAATTGGAGAGCAAACTGATTCAATGCCTAATTAGATCTAGAAATTTTGAAATCACAATGAATCATCTAGTGATATTTGGGAGGAACGCTTTTGACAAAGGATTTAAACTAGGGGCTGAACATTTCAATCATTCAATAACTCAGCCCTTGATGTCAACTGCTGGACACAGGTGTCCCTTATTGATTGCTATATCTTTTTGTCTGGGGCAGTGTGAACCCAGTTATTTGTTGGTCCATCGGATAGGTGGTTTCCCTCTACTACGTTTATCAGCTTTTGAACACTATTCAAGTAGAAGCCTTGTCCATCTATTATTGCTCATTCTAGTTATGTGACATGCCCAGTTCCACTTCTGTTGTATTTATAACAATGTCTACATACTCAACTTTTAACAAAGAGTTATAATTCTAATCGTAAAATTTGATCAGTTCATGTTTGTACACCTAAACGATGCCAGGAAATAAACTGCAAAGACAACTTATTTTACGACCACTAATTAAAGCTGCTCGGCTCCAATTCGTAGAGAGAAAACGCTGCATTCAGCGACAAGACGTGGTATCCCAAAACTGGATGGAATGAGAAGGAAGAACGATGCTTCCGTTTGGCACAACATTGAAATTTTATTCCCCTCCACTATCATTACCACCAGAAGGCGACAGAAGGAGAAGGAATCATTTCATGGAAGAGAATACAAAGATAACGACGGCTTCAAATTTCTTAAACGTTCAGAGGTTTGATATGTACGATTACGTACTGTATGATTCAATATACTCGTATATCATCCTAAATCAACTTGATGAATGAATTTAAATGTTTGTAACTGTAAAGATATTTAGTTAAAATGAAAAATAATGTGAACGTTTGTTTATATCTTCTCTCACCAACATTGCACTTGTATTAATCCAAATCCAAATTTAGGAAGAAACGTGGAGCTAAGGGGTTTTCACCGTATCACTTAAAAAAAATAAACTAAAAAGCATGAAATATTTTTTTTGCCAAGCTGAAGTGAAACAGTTTTGAGAAGTACATTTATAACTTGTACTTCGCAACTTCGCTGTTCAAATTGGCACCGAAAAGTATTTAATTGTTTTAGCAAAAAATATTTCATGCTATTTAGTTATTTTTTTAAGTCGGTTTTTGTTTTCCAAATGTATTTATTTTACAAGTATTAGTGATGCTTAATTGGATGCAGTTATCAAATCTAATTAACTTTTTATATGTTGCCTAAATATCGCGCAATCTAATAATAAATCGTTATACAGTTTTAATTCTAATTAACTCTGTCTGACAACAAGTAAAGTTATTATTAAAAAACAGGTACTTAACTTAAACAAAACTTATATTCCTTAACAAACCTAGTACACAATTTGGAAAAGTGGCACTAAGATATATTATACAATTTTTAGTGATGTGGCATAATTAGATGCATTTTATAATTCTTAGCACCCTGGTTAATAAGAATTTTATTTATTATGAGAAATAAAGCAAAATTCATATTTCCTGACAAACCTCATATACAGTAGAAAAACTGGCATTTAACGATTTCAGTATACATTTCCGACCATGCAAATATTTTTATGACGATTAACGTTTTCTTATTGTCTTCTAAACGTTGTTTGTGGCATATTCTTGATTACTTTTATGTTTTTTTTGGGCAATAACACCACAATAGAAATAAAACGACGTATATTGCAGGAAAACCAAACGTTTCAAAGTCTATTCTAACTTCGTTGTCAATGACTTTATATTTATTGATGTAGATTGGAAAATGAAAATTATGGTGTTATTGCACAAAAAAAACATAAAAGTAATTAACGTTTTCTCTAAATAATAATAATTCATAAGAAGGTTTTCCGTTTGAATTTAACTTATGAAGACACACTGTATGTAGAAACCAACTGAGAACCTTGAAGTTGATTAATTGACATTTATTTCGATTTATTTCCATTCTACTTTCAATTTATAACAATTTTTAATAATAAAGCACAATTGGGTGCAGTTTTCAATTCTAATAAACTTTGTTTGATTACAATTTGAGATATAAAAAAATAAAGATACCTCACTTTTAAACAGAATTGATATATTTTTTGAAACCTAGCATATAGTTGGAAAAGTTACATCAGTATTTATTATACAATTTTTAGTGCAATGGCATAAGTAGATACAGTTTTTAATTCTAATTAATTCTATTTGATAACAATTTTAGGTATTACCAAAAATAAAGATACTTTAATTTATAATCAAAATTTCTATATGATGACAAACCTTGTCTACAGTTAAAAAAGTAACATGGAATGACTACTGTTTTCGTTTTAATCCATGTAAATCTGTTTAAGAAGAATAACTTTTTGTCTTAAAATTATTAATATAAAGAAATCGTTTGATCTATGAATACACACTGTATATACATACTAACTGACATTTATTTTGATTAATTCAATTTAGTTACAATTGATCTCCGAACACTTCATACCAGCGACTCCACCAAACCTTACTGTATAAGGATGTTATAAAAGTTTTTTCCGATTTTCTAAAAAACGGTACAAGCTATGTTATTGAAAAAAATATATAGGACCACTTCGGGATGCCCCGGAACTAATTCAATTTCTTTTTAATTTATTATATCCCATGTTCCGAACAGAAAATTGTTCCATAATTTTAATACCAGCGATTCCACCAAATTTTTGCTGTATGAGAAAGTCGGTAGAAAAGTTTTTCCCGTGTTTCTAAGAAATGATACAAGCTATGTTATTGAAAATAATTTGGTCGAGTGCGAGTTGGACTCGCATACTAAGGGTTCCGTACCACCTTCAGGATTCTAATATTCCAGTTTGAGACAAGCAGGGAATAAGTGCATTTTCTTATATTTGACCTAATATCTTTTAAAGGAAGCGTTTTAAATTTATAAAAAAGATACACTTTCATTTTCCACACATAGACTTTTTATTTTATCTGCTTCAGGATTCGCTTGATTTTTATAATAATATATATGTATTTAATTTTCTAATTTGGCCCCCAAAAATAACATTAGAGTTTTATTTTACTAATAAACTTTCAGGGAAGACTTTTATAATCTCCAGTCTGAATTTTAAGGCTGTGTAGATTGGAAGATGTAGGGCAAAATAGGTCAAGTTTCAAATTATAAATTTTTCAAATTATTTAAAAATAGAAATAAAATATATATTTCAAAATTTAAATAGTGTAGTTTCTAAAGTGGGAATTAAGTCGATGTTTAATATTTTTGTTAATACCTTTTAAACAAATGATTTAAAATTTGATATATTTGTAATTCACATAATGGACCTTTGATCTGATATGATGCGTTTGAAAATTGAATTTTTATTTTCCACTTAATTGTATGATTTGTCCCTAAACTACTATGAGGGTTTTCTAATAATTTTTCTTATAAATTTCAAGTGAGCACCAGTACCCCTAATTATTTTCAAAATTTTAGGGAGTATGGTTTCGAAAATGAAGCAAGAAATGAGAATTGTTTATATCTTTATGTTAATATCTTGTAAACAATTCATTTTAAAAATATGAGAAATATATATTTGAATTCCTCATAATAAACTCTTTTATTTGATGTATTGCATGATGCCTTAAAAAATATTTTTTTATTTTCCGTTTAATTCTATAATTTGGCCCCCAATATTAATATTAGGGATTTCCTCGTATTTTTCCTGTAAACAAAAAAATTTAATACTCTTTTCGAGCTGTCATTCCTTTGTACGCAATACAAGATATATTATATATAAATATAATATATATTGTTTCTGGTCGGGAACCTTCATCAGTTGCGCTTCCCACAATTGAATGTCCTCTCGAACACTTCTTTATGCATTTGATGCATTTCGTTAAATTTGAAGACGCGAGATGTAAGACCGACATCTATTATTTTCAAGAGAATCAGTACACAGAGGTTCCGAATCTGGAGCCGTTCCGTGTAATTTCTGTTCTCCCTTAACTCCTAGGACAGAATGTCACGATAAAATTTTTCAGGTTACTTCACCTGTCAGAGATATTGAATACTCTCCGAAGAGAGGTGTCATTCCTTTGTACGCAAGACAATATATATAATATATAAAAATTATATATATTGTTTCTGGTCGGGAACCTTCATCAGTTGCGCTTCCCACAATTGAATGTCCTCTCGAACACTTCTTTATGCATTTCGTTAAATTTGAAGACGCGGGATGTAAGACCGACATCCAGGATTTTCAAGAGAATCAGTACACAGAGGTTCCGAATCTGGAGCCGTTCCGTGTAATTGCTGTTTTCCCTTAACTCCTAAAAAAAAATAAAAAAATATATTAGTATTCGTCATAATGAGCCCTTTGATTTGATATATTACTTGATCCGTTAGAAATAATTCCATTTAATTCTATAATTTTTCCAGTAAAGTTCAGCTGAGGCGCTATACCTGTTTATTTTTCCAAAATTTTACAGCTTATGGTTTCGGAGATAAGGGGGAGGAATGCGTAATTTTTTTTTATATTTTTGTTAATTTCTTTTAATTTATTTATTTTAAAAATATGGAAAAAATATAATTGTTTTCGTCATAAAGAGCTCTTTCATTTGATATATTACATGATCAAATTTTTTATTTTTAAATTTTCATTTAATTCTATAACTTGCCCCCCAAAATTAATTATAACGGTTTCTCTTTTTTTCCTTATTTTTCCTGTAAAGTTCGCGCGACGATCTATATTTCCTATTTTTTTCAAAATTTTAGGCTCTGTAGTTTCGGAGATCAGGGGGGGAACGGTCGATTTTTTTAGTTTTTCCCCCAGAAGTACCCCTAAAATCAAAATTTCTTCATTTACGATATGTACTCCTGATCGGGTCACCAAACTATACATTGATGCCAAATTTCAACCTCTTCCGCCCAGGAGTTTAGGAGAAAATTGCTGTGATGTGAGAGAGGCAGAAATCCGGAGTGATATTATAAGGGTATCCGTGTATTGTATATACGGAACCCTAAAAATATGGGACCACTTCGGGATAATTCAGAACTAATCCATTTTTTTCAATGCATGCCATAATCTGAATACAAAATTTCCATATTTTTAATACCGGCGAATACACCAAAGTATAGTGTATAAAAAAAAACTGTAAAAAAGTTAATCCCCATTTTTTAAGAAACGTTACAAGCTATTTTAATGAAAAATATAATTTAATATAAAAATATGCGACTACTTCGGGATCCCCCGGAATAGGATCCAGTATAAACAGTGGAAATTCCTTGAGCCGTTTGCGAGTAATCTCTGAACAAACATAAAAAATAGATACAGACGAATTGAGAACCTCCTTCTTTTTGAAGTGGGTTAATAAAGAGATATATTTTGGAAATCATGCTTAAGTCTTGTGAAATTCTAACTAAGACTTTAAACAATCCAGTATAACAGTGCTAACATGCATTTTCCAATAGAAATCATCAATCTCGAACAAATTATTTAGAACAAACCTGCAATTTATCATCTGAACTGTGAGAAGTTAACGTGATTAAGGAATAAGTAATGCATGCATTAAATTCCCGCGGGCGAAAATTAAAGAATTATTGCCGTTCCTTTTTCCTTCTCGTATTCCAGTCTGTCTCGAACTCCAGACGCCGCAGTCCGTGGTGTCATTCTGTCTGGAGACGCATGTTTGTTCGCCCCGGAAAAGTTCCTCATATCGAGGGTGTATTATGTGCATCGTGCATTGTTCAATATGTCTTGTTCAGAATTCATATCTAAGTGTCTAAGTGGGGTTCTTGTTGTACACTTTGGGGTAAGTTAGTATTAAATCAATTTATGTATACTAGTTTTCGCACAGTGGTCGAAATTTGACCCCATTTCATCAAATTGTAAACATTATTCTTTTTTTCTCTCAAATTTAATTTATTTAAATTTAAATTATCTATGAGGTAGAATACATGAAGAGAAAACAGGAAAAAATGTATTATATACTAAATTAATATTAAATACTAGGGTTATATATATCTATAATCACCTAGCGGTATGAAATATACTTTTCGACCTACATATTAAATATATACATGAGTCGAGATTTAGATATTAGATTTTGTGTAGATTTTACTTTTAAGTCTATATTTTGAGAATGTATTACATAATGTTTAAAATTTTGCTTCTAACATTTCAAAGTTAACGATCTCAAAGTTAACGATTTTAGCTCGTAAGCAGAAACTGCAAGTAACCAACTCAAAAATTAGTATTAGTATAACAAAATAACTATAAAATATAAGAACAGGGTAATAAACAACATATCTTAAGATTCAATATAATTTTCATTAATTTTAATGAAGTACACGTACTAAGCATGAAAAATATATAGAAATACAATGCACCTGCTTTTAATTAATGTTAAAGAAAACCTTATTTTGTTGGAGACTTTTCTCAGTGATTGAAACTTTGAACTTTATTCATTGAATTAAAAACTTAACTTTACAACCGTGCTATAATAACCTAACGGCTTATGAAATGTCATAATTTAAATCAAAGTCCCTACAACGAAGATGGCCATGACTGTCACGGCTGCCAGATCTAGCTGTTTATCTTGAATCTTAAGGTCTGTGTATAAATTCACGATTTTTGTAATCTTAGTCAAACTATATGAAAACATATAATATAATAAGAAAAAATATCTAAATTAAAAGTATAGCAGTAAAACTAACAAATATTTTCGGCAATAAATTGATCAAATAACATAATTGTGGTTTTAGTTGACCACCATATTTACAAAGCAATGAATGTTGCAAACTTCCGAAAGCCAAATAAATGGCCATTATTCAGTAATACAAATTTTCCTGTGTTCTATTTCAATTTAAAGAATGAACCAATATTATAAATTAATTTTAGTATTCTGCGCTGAAGGTCGTCAGTAGCTAATAAACAAAACAAAAATAAAAAAAAATTGGTTGAGGGACAGAGAAGCAAATGGTACCGAACCTTTTTGTATTTGCCTATTATATATAGATTAGGGTGAGCCAAAAAAACTAACCTGCCGAATTTATGGGTTAAAATTGACCTACATATCGAGAAACAAATTATTTGCATTAAGGATACCATAAAAAGCCAACGTTAAATATTGCTTTTCTGTACTTGTCTCTTTGAAACACTCCATTCAATAATTCTCTTTAATATTTTCTGTTCTTTCAACTACTGATCGATGTTCTACTTTTCGTTCTGTTTTTTTTTCTTTTAATATATTTTTTTCAATACGCGTGTATTTCATTTTGGATTATTTATTTGATAGTTTCAATAGATTTGTTTTGTGATTTCTTATCATACAACTTCTAGGCTAGCCTTGCCATGAAAGGTGAAACATGTTGTCATCCCCACCATATGTGGGTGTTTTATTTGTCTTCTCTAATAAAACTACTTAGCACCGATTTTATCATCACTCAAATCTCAACTTTCAGTTTTATAGATGTTTCGATAACATTTTTGGCACTGATTTTGAATTGTACGAGATTTGACAGTAACCGCTTATTTCACCATTTCACTAGTTTATAAGCATAATTTTAAAGCAAATTCTTAAAAGTTGTTTAATAAATAATAAATTCAAAAAGGAGATTTTTTCATTTTTACTTATATTATAATGAGAATGGAGATATCGTAAAGCCGTTAATGGAAAAACTATCAAGAATCAGAAATTCTTGTAAATGAGCTTTATAAATCTTTTTTGGAGCATTTTTCACTGATAAAAGCCGGAAAACTACTAAAAAGGTTTTTTTGTAGTTGTTTAAATATTTATCCCCTATACGCTAGTAAAGTATCTTTGACAATAGACATTTGCGCCATCTCGTGTTTTATTTGTGGAACGCTGTTTCTGTCAAGGCCGTAATTTATGTTTGCTGTGTTATAGATTAAAATTATCCCATAAAATGGAAAGAAAAACATCAAAGTGCGGTGTAGTTGATTTTGAGAATAAATCAAGAAAAAACCAAAACTTACAATTCTACCGTTTTCCTGGATTTATATAGCTATCGGAGAGGAAGAAAAATATGGATTACAGCAGTTCGTCGTCAAGGGCAATTAAATTAAATTTCCACGTTTTTCATCATTACTAAATACATAAAATTAATCACAATTATAGTTCTGTTATCAAAAATACGATTCAATAACTCTTGCAATCAGAAAAGTTAATCATGTAAATACTTTTTTTCCAAAATAAATTGAAATTTAAGGTTAACATAATTTTTAATTTTTTAATTAATAATATTTTTTTAGGAATAAAGAAAATAATTTTTTGGTTACAGGAGGGATGAAAAGCTATGGCAACCAGGAACATATTCAAGGATTTGCTGTGCTCATTTCGATGGGCAGAAAAATCAAACAATGTAAATACATAGTTTATGATTCAACTATCTTTCCTGTAATATATCAATATTTATACTTTTTAAAATAAATAACACTTTTAAGTCTCATTATTTTTATTTTTTTAAGAGTGCTTCTTTATTATTCGTTATTACAAAAGCTATAAATAATATACAATCAATAGTCATTTCTTTGTGAAATAACATGTATATTTGCATCTGTTGTTGCTTTATTATCCTTGTTCCAACTTCAAAATTTTTATCTTGATCCATTAAATCTTCATCGTAAGTGAAATCTACCAATAAATTATATATAATGAATAACTTTTTTTTCTTATATATATTTACTTACTACTGTTAATCTCAATTGGAGCTTCATCGACTCCGGAAGATGCATTTTTTTCTTGTCGTATGTACACGTAATCTTTCAGCCCACAAACCAGCCTGAAGATTTTGCTTTTTTATATACATATTGCAGGAAATATAGTTGGATTGTACCTTTTGTTATGTGCATTGTTTATTTTTTTCCCAAACAATTTGACCACTGTAAATCATTGAATTTGTTTCTGGTTGAGATGGATTGCTCCACTGCTGTAATTAAAATATCTCAGTTTTGTTAATAAAACAACAATTATGATTAATTTTATACATACAAAAATGACTAACAACATGGAAATCAAATTTATTTACCCATGATGTCGAATTGCTGCAATTTACTTTTTCTTCATCTCTAATTGATATGGAAATCCATGAAAGTTCTAATTTTAGGTTTTTCGTGGTGTATTTTCACAATCAACTACACCACACTTTCAGTTTCATGTTTTTCTTTCCATTTTATGGGATAACTAAATTTTAATCTCTAACACAGCAAACATAAATTACGGCCTTGACAGAAACAGCGTTCCACAAATAAAACACGAGATGGCGCAAATGTCTATTGTCAAAGATACTTTACTGGCGTATAAATAAGTACTGACATGTAAAAATGTCAAAGATAACAAACAAATGTCAAACAAGTCAAAAATATCAAAAATGTCAAAAATGTGACAAATGAGTAGAATATCAAAATATCGAGCGTTTCAAAAATGTAAAAAAAGTAAAAACGGGAAAACCACATTATCAAAAATCAAAACCGCACACTTTACATATTAAATTACAAAAAACACAAAAACAAATTTCGCTACTAACGTGTAGTTTTTCATAAGATCGCGGAAAAATCCTATAAAAATACCAACGAACTGACGTAACTGACATTTCCTCATAAATATTTTAATTCCAACGTAATAGTGGGAGAACTGAAGACACTAAAAATTCAAACGCTAATTTGAAAATCATCTGTGTAAATCGCAAGCTTGGTAGCAAACAAGTTTGATGAATTACGCTTTTAGGTTTACCTGGAAGCGACTTCAAGAATATACTAGATAGGTAGGTAATTAGTTTATACAGAATGGACCACATTTTTGTACTTATTGTGGAGGAACCTAACAGCAGTGAATGTGCAATTTATTGACTAGTGTGATGTTTTGTTAATTATTTTCAACGTTTCAGTGCTACTTGGAAGTCGGTAGATATATTTTTTGAAAAAAGGTTTTATAAACATATTTTTATTTCTCTATCACTTTTGCATTGTTTATCTATGAAATTTCATCCATTTTGCTAAACATCATCCTTCGGCACACTTTTTAATTCGTTTTAACTTCAACTAAAACGTTTCTTTTGATACCAATTAAACTACACGAATGATGTTGAATAAATGCACATACCATTTATTTCAATTTAAAGCATAATTTCTGTAGTACAATAGTTTTTTTGTAGTTAGAAGGAACTCATTCGAAATATACTAATTAAGCAACATTATGTATGAAATTGTTAGCCACTTTATATGAAGTGTAACTGTGTTGAAATATTTATAGTCTACATATGATGTTTATTTAGAACAACTCATAAATCGCTTTGTTTATTAGTCTATACTCTAAAGAATATATTTATTATCAAGTATTCTGAAATAATAATTTTCAATGTTTACATTATCTGTTATTGCAGGTTTTAATATTAACAAAGTGTATATATTCCGAAAAAAAATCAGTGATCAGTATAAAATTACCCATGCGAAAATTAATACCTCTCGCGGATGCAGAAAATTTTCTAACAAATTTGTATAATTAATTCGAAATATATAAACGCTTATGTTTGACTTCTTCTATAAATACTGTCAAGGCCAGCATGTGAAACCGAACAGTGAAGCAACAGGATTGTAAATAAAGAAATAGAATCTTTAATTCTAATACACAGGAAACTGAGTCAATGTTAACCCACCCCACTTGTTTTTTCATTTTAGGAATTTCCCGCATTTCAGTTGTTCGTTCATATATAAGTTTTCGCGGGCACTAAATGTTTTAGGTGGTTTCCGGGAATTCATCCGCGTAGTTGATAACTGATTCCTGCCGGGATAGATGGTAAAATGACGACGTTTCGGCAGAGTCACATCTGCCCTCTTCAGGTCGGTTCGCATAATTCTCGTAGCCTCCTGCTTTCGCTTCTAGTTACTCGAATACTAAGATTTTCAGAAGCGCTCGCGCTGTTATATAGTCGCGGCTCGCGACTATATAACCTATTAGTTGGCACCGTGAACGGCTGCGTGTGATTGGCCCTGGGCGCTCAGTGGGCACGCCTCCCGCCTGCTGATTTGTTATTTCTGGTTGAGTTGTTATTGGACGGCTCCGGACCAGTACGGTGTTTGATAGAATTTTCCAACAATTCGATAAGTTCTGGATTTCATTGCGTTCGTTTAGACTGTGAGACCTCTTCGCTATTTCAATTGCCTCTCTTACGAGTCTTGATTTCGGGTGTTCTATATTTGCCAGTATCCTGGTGTTCTCAAAGTCCATTCGGTGTGACATCGTGGTGACGTGTTCCTGCTTTCTTACAGCATTCTGGTGTTCATCACGTCTAGCTTGAATTCTTCTATTAGTTTTTCCCACACAGGTTTTATGACAGTCTGCACATCGAATCTCGTACACTACCTGTTGTTCTAAAGGGATTCTCGTCTTCGGAGTCCTCAAATAAGCATGGTGTTGAGGACTATATAGGGTTAATCTCCCCAGGCCCGGAAATCGGAAGCTCTTTCTTGATTTGGTGGGTCGGACGCATGGCCATTCATAGTTGATGGAGCGATTTATCTGGTTCATTCCGATAACGAGAGAGGCTCTAGTCTGCTAACTAGGCGTATTTTGACATCCCTATTGTCCGCCAGAAGATGGTTTCGGTCTCTGTCGTGCCGGATTAAGAACAACGTGATGCCCTAAGTTACTCCACGCCTGTGGTCTCCATGTCCATAAGTAAACTACTTTTGGTGCTGTTTCCGATGGTCCTCAAGACGTGATGCCCTAAGCAACTGCTTAATTTGCACATGGACTGATTCGGCACTGTCTGCCGTTCGAGGTTTTTACTGCCGGCATACACACAATTCTTCTTACAAGGACAGGAGGCATCTAGAACACCATTGAGCAACAACAGGTCAGCAATGCCCTTAGATGTTCTATGTCGCACTTGCCCTACACTGAAGGAATCAGCATGTCCTCCCTGGCCGAGGAATTCGCAGTAAGCGCGAGTCACAAGCTCCCTGCACTTTGTACCCACCGTCTATTGTTACTACCCATTGAATGAATTAGTGAGGTCTTCGGACTGGTATCCGATGGCGTTTCGGCGTCGCCGATGTTTTCGGAAAAAGGACCTTACCTAATCATTTAGGGGAAGTAAAATTTGTAACCACGTTCCTGGGAGCGCCTAAAAATTTGTACTCGTACAAGTGAGCAATGTGAAATAAAAAATAATTTGGTCAAGTGCGAGCTGGACTCGCATACGTTTGTTTTCGTCATAATGAGCCCTTTCATTTGATATATAACATGATGGGTAGAAAGAATTTTAATTTTATATTTTCCATTTAATTCTGTAATTTGCCCCCCAAAATTAAAAGTAGAGGTTACTCCTTATTTTTCCAGTAAACTTCAAGTCAGACCCACCTCTAATTTTTTTCAAAACTTTAGGTTTTATAGTTTCGGAGATAAGGAAGGGGGGAGGGGTAAATGTTGGTATATTTTCGTTGATATCTTTTTATTTATTTTTTTAAATATGAAAAAACTATATTTATGTTCCTCAGAATGGGCCCTTTCATTTGATGTAAGTATTACATGATGCGTTTGAAATTTTTTTTATTTTTAAATTTTCATTTAATTCTATAATTTGCCCCCCCAAATTAATATTAATGGTTTCTCCTTATTTTTCCTGCAAAGTTCGGGCAACGATCTGTATTTCCTTTTTTTTTCACATTTTAGGCTCAGTAGTTTCGGAGATCAGGGGGGGAACGGTCGATTTTTTAGTTTTCCACCCAGAAGTACCCCTGAAATCAAAATTTCTTCTTTTACGATATGTACTCCTGATGGGGTCACCAAACTATATATTGATACCAAATTTCAACCTCTTCCGTGCAGTAGTTTAGGAGAAAATTGCTGTGATGTGACAGCGTCAGAAATCCGGAGTGATATTATAAAGGTATCCGTATATTGTATATACGGAACCCTAATAAATTAAAGATGTGTACTTTCACTTTCTGTACATTTCTTAATTGTAGTTCAGATTAACCCTCTAAAGTAGATTAACACAGCCGATTGTATACCATCAGTCACATATTTGTCCCTAGTTGGCGACACCAAGCATGAAATCGCTCTCGCTGTAGGCAGTTTATTAGTGTGAGGTTACGCCATAGAGATTGCCTGGGACTACCAACAACATGTCACCAAACGGTGGTATTTACTACCGAAAATATCGCTGTTGTCAGACATGACAGAAATATATGCCATCAAGTGGTAAACGTCAGAATTGACTGGGGATCGAACATTGGTTGATTGAATTCAGTGTTGCATTTGAGAAAATGAGCCCTTGCGAGACCCCGAGGATAATCGATGTATAGAAAGAAGACAAAATCTGAATTCGTCACTGAATAATAGAATGAGCCATTGGCATTCGAGTTATATCAAATTCTGCACTACTCCAAGTAGCAAGTTTTATGTTGTATCAAAGGAACAAAAGCAAGCAATCGTCGTTCTAGAGCATATAGCTGCAACTATATCATCGCTTTTTTCACCTAGAGTGTCCCGTCTATCTCTGGAAACAAAGCGTCTAACACGGCACAAATCACAGCTCAGGATTAGGTCTAAGATATCCAGTTCTTGCACGGGGCCGTTTAAATGTCATATTAGATCACCTTCATGAAACTCCCTAACACCTCTGATGGATTAGCATTAAATCATTTGAAATGTTCCCCAAATAAAACGAAGTCGATCAATGTAATTCATAAAATCATGCAATTGATCAAAAGAAATCCAAAAAAAAAAATCGGAAATTACTACATTCAAAACATCAGAATTAGCATCTTTTATCTTTCGTTTATTTAAACTATAAAACTCCTTAAAAAGAAAAGAATTGAAACCAAAGAAAATATTTCCTTTTGTCTTATCTAAGATAGTTTGTCTTTGAATAAATATCCATTTATAAGGTGTTGCATTTTTTCTTTCTTCAATTTATTATAAATCCACTGAAAATGAGGTCAGACAAAGACATTGTAAGTTTCAGATTTTTAAATACACAGTTTATGCTTTTGAGTGTTGTGATATTTCCCAATAAATCGGCAAAAATAACTTGGAAGATGCCAGAAATATCCTTTAGAAAACAATAATTTAACATACTTAAAATGTTCTGGATTACTGTTCAAACGTTTAGACGTATGCCATCCGTATAAAAGGCTGAGTGATAGGCAATATGTGTTAGTTAGTCGTTCATTTTTTTCTGTTAACAATTCATATTACTGCGTTCTTACCACTGTGTCCTTCACCACCCAATGGGCTGGAAAAAGATGAACGATCGGCCGAATCTGTATTCTGTATTTCGTAATAGCTCAATAATTCCAGATGTGCGTTGAATGAATTTTAAATTAAACAACGAAAAGTGAGGAGTGGTCATATTACATAACGAAGCAGGGTCGCACTATTATATTGTTATTAAGTTGGTGTCAAGTGGAATGCAAAAGTCTATTATATACCGGGTGTTTCGGGCAGCTTACTTTATCAATGTACGAGGGCTGCCTTTTATATTTCGGGATTAGAGAACAAAAACAAATATTAATCATCGAAAATTCCTTTATTGTTTTTCAAAATATTCCCCATGAAGATCTATACACTTTTGCATGCGTTTGAACCAATTGTCGAAGCACTTTTTCCACTCTGATTGAGGTATCTCCAAAACATGCATTCTGAACGCAACAACCGCTTCTTCAGGTGTCGAAAGACGTTGATCTCTCAGTTTGTTTTTTACGTCCGGGAATAAAAAGAAGTCATTTGGTGACAAGTCAGGACTATACGGCGGATGACTCATCAAATCGATGTTTTGAGTGGTCAAAAATGCAGTTGTTTGAGCCGATGTGTGAGAGCTCGCATTGTCGTGGTGAAGAGTGATCCGTCTTCGGCGGTTGGTGTTCCTCATTTCTTGGAAGACAACTGGCAAACAAATGGTTGTGTACCACTCAGAATTGACTGTTATGCGTTGTTCTAGTGGTACGGTTGCGACATGTCCAGTTTTACTGAAAAAACAGGCGATCATTTGCTTGGAAGTGCTTCGTGAGCGAAGAACTTTTGTTGGATTCGGCTCATCTTGAAACACCCATACAGTCGACTGCTGTTTACTTTCGGGCTCATACGCGTAAATCCACGATTCATCACTTGTCACTATGTCATAAACGTGTTTTGAAGCACCGCGATCGTATTTTTTGAGCTTTTCTTTCGATCAATCGACACGAGCCTTTTTTTGAACGATTGACAAATTGTGTGGGATCCAACGCGAACAAATTTTTTTGACATTCAAATGTTTATGCAATATTGAATGTATGCTGTTCCCACTAATGTGTAAGGTTGACTCAATCTCACGATAGGTCACATGGCGATCCTGCAATATCAGTTCGCGCACAGCATCAATGGTTTCCGGAACAACAACTGTTTTTGGACGACCTTCACGAAATTCGTCTTGGAGTGAACTACGACCTCGATTGAATTCACCATACCATCGATAAACAGTGGTCCTTGATAGAGTTTCATCGCCAAAAATTAAATTAAGTTCATCCATGCACTCTTGATGACTTAATCCACGTTGTAAAAAATAATCGCACGATTTAATTCCATTTTTTGGCCGAGATGAATCCTTTAAGTTACTGTAAACAACACATAGCGCTCGTATGTCAAAACGTTCTGAGTACGTATAACCTCAAAAATGTCAAACTTTACGATAGAGCTGTCAGTTGTCAAATTGCAACACTAGGGTTGTCCAATCCCGAAATATAAAAGGCAGCCCTCGTATTAGAAACTACTCGAACAATTTCTATAGAAATTGCTATATGTGAATTACATTGTATAGAGAATTTAATGGTAATATTTTGACAGATGCGCCTCTTCCGGAGAAAACATCCTATATATATATATATATATATATATATATATATATATATTAGACTGGTCGTTAAAAATTAAATTTCTTGAGGCGTCCTCTAAAAAGCTCCCTGTCAATGAGAGAACAAACGATTTTTTTTCTTCAAGATATTCTCAATAATAAACTCATGATGTCTGTACAATCAACATTTTGAGACCTAGAGTAGTAATTTTCCCTGAAATATAAATAACCAGTCTATTGAGATTATCTAGATAAATATGAACTTGAGAACAAAATGAAACACACCTTTTTAGGGTTCAGTATATACAATATACGGATACCCTTATAATATCACTCCGGATTTCTGCCTCTGTCACATCACAGCAATTTTCTCCTAAACTACTGGACGGAAGAGGTTGAAATTTGGTATCAATGTATAGTTTGGTGATCCGATCAGGAGTACATATAGTAAATGAATAAATTTTGATATTAGGGGTAATTCTAGGCGGAAAAACAAAAAAAAATCGACCGTTATCTCCGAAACTACTGAGTCTAAAATTTTGAAAAAAATAAGAAATATAGATCGTTACGCGAACTTTACAGGAAATGGAAAAGCTGTGGAACCTTTGGTGTGTCACAAATGTAAAAACACAGTTTTTCACCCTAACATCAAACCTTTATTTTAAACACTCAACGCCATTTCAACAACTCTAAGTTGTCATCTTCAAGGAGTAAATCCAAATTGAATGGAAATTACAATTTTCTCTAATTTATACCTACCACTAAACTATTACTTAAGTAATTAGTACACGGGGTAAATCCTAAGTACCTGAATTCTAAATAACAGATTTCAAAGATAAGGCAGATTTTATATAATGCAAATATGTAAATTAGGATAATCCTAAATTACCTACCTACTTTTTTCTTAGAAAGTAAACTATACAATGAACTGTGTAGAATAGGACCCTTATCTGAATTCATTAGTTTTTTATTTTTATAAATCATAATGCTTTCGTAAGAGTCCAGTTCCCTATAATTATTTACTTGTTTAACTAATTTTAAAGAAGATAAATCTACAGAGTGGTTGTGTTCTAAAACATGATGTGCAACACTAGATTTATCCGCTCTTCCGTATTTCAAATGGGCAATATGCTCTTTGAAACGGGTATTGATAGATCTGCGTGTCTGTTCATAATAGTTTAAATCACAATCATTACATTTGATTTCATAAATACCGGACTTCTCGAAATCAGCAAGTTTATCTTTAGGATTGCCCAACAATTTCTGTAGTGTTGTAGTTGTTCTATACACCGCCTTCATACCAAGTTCTTTAAAAACTTTCTTAAAGCCCCTAGTATAACGACTGTACGGAACCGAGACAAACTTTTGTTCTTGTAACTCATTTCGAAAAGTTGACACTTCTTTCATTCGTAACCGAAGCCTTTTCTTCCTAATTAATTTATCTATAATATCTGTTGGATAACCATTACATGTAGCTATTTCTCTAATAGTTTTCTTTTCGTCTTCAAACCTCTCTTTATTGAGAGGGAATGTCAACAACTGATGTACAAGGAAATTAATCCCCTCCATTTTATGTTGTTGACAGTGAAAAGACGTATTAGGTAAATATCTAAATGTGCTAGTATCCTTCCTATATACATCAAACTCTAACTTATCACTATCATGTCTTAAAACTAATACATCTAAAAATGGTAGAGTACCCTTTTGTTTCTGTTCATATGTAAATTTAATAGAAGCAAACCTATTGTTGAGATACATAACAAAATCATTAACATTGAGCTCATTAGTATTAAATATAGCAAATATGTCATCCACGTACCGTATCCATACCCTAGGAAAATACTGGGAGTCATTTTTTGCTTCAACTTCGAACCTGCCCATGAACAAGTTGGCAAGAAACGGCGACAAGGGGTTTCCCATTGCAGTTCATTCCTTCTGCTCATAAAAGCAACCTCCAAACTGAAAACAATTTTGTCTCATACATAATTTTGTGAGGGAAATTAATTCATTAATTTCTGCCTCACAAAAAGAGTTTTGACGCAGTAAGTCCTCTAGGTACTTCAGAGTTTGTGGAATGGGTACAATAGGAAATAAAGAACTAATATCAAACGATACCAAAGTTTCTCCAGGTTGCAGCGAAACGTTTTGTATAGATTGAAAAAACTCTAAAGAATTCTTTACGCTAAAGTTTTGCTGTGGACAGGGTAAATTTTCGAATCTTTTTGTTAACCACTTCGCTAACTTTTAAGATGGGGCATCAATCGCTGAAACAATTGGACGTACTGTTTTTCCCGGTTTCTGAATTTTTGGAAGGCCTTATAATTTCGGGATCGTTGGATTAGAAACAAGTAGTCTTCGTTTCAGCTCACGACTTACAATAGATTTGCATGCTTTAAGGACAATGTTTACTTCTGATGTCATCTTTGATAAAGGGTTTCTAATTAATTTTGAATACGGACCGTTCGTAATTAGGTTATCAATTCTATCAAAATAATCAGATTTGTCGAGGATCACTACTTTGTTACCTAACCAAGTAGAGATTTTTTAATAAAAACTTCCTTGTGTTTTCTGACCAAGTGAGGTGAGGGGAAGCCTCCAGAAATTTAATGTTCATTCCTAAAATGTATAGTATTCGACATGTTAATTATTTAACGAAAAATTTATAAGTGCAAACCTTTGAACCTATTAAAAATTTCATGTAAACAACCCCATTGCCAAATACAAAACTCTCTTGCCGACTGATATGTGGTCCCAAAAAAGTGATGAAAATTTTAAATTCAAAAATGCCAAATATTTAATTTTGTAATGACAGCAGTTTTGCCCCCTTTATTCAAGTTTACGGCCAGAATTAAAGGGAGTTTCTGTCCAATAGCCTATACCCTATTCCAAAAGTTTTTTTATATATTATCATGCAATTTTAATTTTTAATGATTTCTGCATTATTTTAGGTAAGCCGTGTTATTTATTGTCTTATTCTAACAGGCCGTGAATGTTACTAAGATTATCATTAATTGTGATGAACACCAAAAGAAAAAGTCAGAAAAACATTCACAACAGATTTCAGTGGTCCACTTGTTATCAAAAAAGAGCAATATACCCTTTAATTTCCTACCAAAATTAAATGACATAGTTTTAGTTGTTTTCTGAATGATATTTGTGGGATATTTCTCAACGGGTCTAAGTACTTCTTGTGAAATAACACTACAGTTAAGAAAATTGCTGTATATTCCAAACGTTTTGGGGTCTAGGTCAGACCCAGTTGTCAATGGTTGAGAAACTATGGATAAAAAAGGCACAATTTTAAGATGTAAATTAAAATATTTGACAATATGTATTATTTGATATCTGACGTAACTAAGAGAATTTTATTTGTAATATACAGGGTAGCACAGAAACTTCTAAAGACTATATAATCATAAAGTTCCTTTCAAATTGGAGGAATTTGAAAGGGAGATCTTCAGAATTTTATGTGGCGCTCCTAGGTGCGACTTTGTTATAAGATAGTGAATTCGCCATAAATGCGACCAAAGAATTTTGTTGATTCAGTGATCCCATTAAAATCATGAGGGAAAACCTAGGAAAAACCTTATGAACTATCCCGATATTGGGTTGTTCACAAGGACATGACCATTAGCGATTTCTTCCTTAATCATCGGCAACCAGGAACGACTGAATTCTATGGAGGTAGTACCGATACAATCGTTTTCATTTAACAAAATTAAAGCAGACTCTTTTAGTTTTCTTTTGGTGTTGTGTTCTTCTTTGTGTAATATAACTGAATTTTATGACCTAAGTATGTTCACAAATTTTGGATTTTTCAAATTGTCGTTTTTTATGTATTTTTTTTGTTCGTGAACAACCCAATGTCGGGATGGTTTTTCCTAGGTTTTCCCTTACGATTTTAATAGAATCACTGAATCAACAAAACTCTTTGGTCGCATTAGGAGCGCCAAATAAAATTCTGAAGATCTCACTTTCAAATTCTGCCAATTTGAAAGGAACTTTATGATTATATGAGCTTTAGAAGTTTCTGTGCTACCCTGTATATTACAAATAAAATTAGTCAAATATTTTAATTTACATCTTAGAATTGTGCCTTTTTTATCCATAGTTTCTCAACCATTGACAACGGGGTCTGACCTAGAGCCCGAAACGTTTGAAATATACAGCAGTTTTCTTAACTGTGGTGTTATTTCCCAAGAAGTACTTAGACATTGACATAGTTTTAGTCTAAAAAGCTATTTTATAATATTTATACTTCTGTATATTGAGGACGTTATAACAAAATTGTCTTATTTTTTGTTTCAGATTATTGCACTAGGTCTTATTACATCTGGAGCAATTTGCGCCTACTTAATCCTCATTTCTAACAGTGAGAAAGTACTAAAAGATTATGGAACAGCAATACCTTCGTTATTAACTGTTGCCCTTGGACTTTTGCTACTTATATTCATTTTTGTTGGCTGCTGTGGACTTTGCAGAGAATCAACATGCTGCATGGAAACAGTGAGTATCTACTAACAATCTTAAATAGAGACATTTTTTATTGTGTTTTATGTTTTTGGGAATAAAGCTACAGTTGAACAACAGTCTCTATATTTCAAAAGTTCACTTGTTGCCTCTATTACATACGGGCCAAGCTATGTCGTTAAAGACTATATTGTTCATGTTTTTACAGTACTCCGCATTCCTTATTGTTTTGGCACTGGCACACATAGCACTTGGAACTTACACTTATGTCTACTTCAACAAATTCGAAACGATCGTGACAATCCAGTCCTACACAGAAACTGACATTAGAGAAAGAGTTAGCACATATTCGAGAAACCCAAAAGAAGTGGACCTTATACAGGAATGGGTAAGTTTAATGCACGTTTGCATATCTCATTTGTAAAAAATTAAACTATTATTTTAACTGTGCTGCAGCGCGTAGTTTCTTCTTCCACTATTATATTGAAAACGTTGGTTTATGAAATAAATAAAAGAAAACGGTATTGCCTCTCTTTTAACACTTTTTGTGACCCATAAAATATCCGGTTGCCTTCAATATTAAGTGGGTTTGTCAGTATTTAACTGATTACACATTTGAATTTATTCAAAAATCAGTAAGATAGACGCTCTATAAACGTAGTTTATTTTCTTCCGACTTCATGAATCTGTCTCTCTATCTCTATCTCTCGCTTACGGAGGATCGTCTTTTACTTCAATGTGTTCGACCAGCTGTTTCTACTTCATTCCGTCCTTCCAGAATGGCTTGGCACAATGAGACGAGATTTGTATAAGTCTTATTTTAATTGTATCAGAAATGGATTAATCTTTTATATTCCTTTATTTTAAATCGTTAGCTACGGTAGAGCCTAGATAGTTTAAACTGTCTATCAAATTTGTCCAAAGTTTTAGCCAGGAAACTTGATTTAGAAGCATACTATGATGGATACTTTAGCCCATGATCTTCTCCCGTTGTTTTAGGGGAAAAGAAAGGTGATATCAACCGGTTTTACGGTGATTATAAGGAATGGAATGTCGTGAGGAAAAAAGAAATCTATCTACTCCCCCGAGTTCAGGACACTCTGACCACACTAGCGGGCTCCCGTTGGTTCTATATTCTAGACATAAAGAAAGGATATTGGCAGATTATACTTCAGTAACTGGGTGACCGAGCATCACTCGTACATTCAAGGTTTTATCATAAACGTACATATATCCAAATAATCGGACATTTGCCATGTAAACTACTTTAAACTCCCCTAACATAATATTTTTTCTTACATTTCTTATTTACCTGGTGTTACTACTATTTAACTCCCCCCTATATTTCAACCACCCTATATGTGCAACTTCTTATGAAAAACCTACCCAAACATTTTTTTTTAACAATTTTTTAATCCACACATTTAGAACTATATCATTCAACGTATAACAGCCGTTTCGAACCAGGAGTTCTCGTCAGATACGCTTCCTTGAATGACAAGTTCTAAAGTGAAATACTTGGAGGTAATACACATCAGTAAGACAACAGCCAGTGTATTGAACCTAATAAATGTCGGTGACATCTACCGTTTAGTGAGTAATTTAAGTATATGAAGGCATACTATGCTATAACATATACCATACTCTTGACAGATGGTTCGAGTGTTTTATATAAAAACGGCTGTTATACGTTGAATGATATAGTTCTAAATATGTGGATATATATCTGTATATATATTTACTTTTGTGTTTTTATTTAAAACACTCGAACCATCTGTCAAGAGTATGGTATATGTTATAGCATAGTATACCTTCATATACTTAAATTACTCACTAGACGGTAGATGTCACCGACATCTATTAGGTTCAATACACTGACTGTTGTCTTAGTGATGTGTACTACATCCAAGTATTTCACTTTACAACTTGTCATTCAAGGAAGCTTATCTGATGAGAACTCCCGGTTCGAAACGGTTGTTATACGTTGAATGATATAATTCTAAATATGTAGATATATATCTCTGTATATATATTTACTTTTGTGTTTTTATATAAAACACTCGAACCACCTGTCAAGAGTATGGTATATGTTATAGCATAGTATGCCTTCATATACTTAAATTACTCACTAGACGGTAGATGTCACCGACATCTATTAGGTTCAATAGACTGACTATTTTTTTAATCACTCACACACTTCCACTCGATTCCATATCCCAACAATCCTGTATATGCGACCGCTTTTGGCCATTCTACAAACACTTTTGTTTCCAAATTCTTTCATTTATATTGTAACATTTTTGTAAACACTTTGTATAACTATAATTCCGCTCCACATTATAGATGCAACTTTTTACAGGCTACCAAATATAACATATTTTAGATCACACTGTATAACTATAATTTCACACCACAAAATGTTTTAACTACCCTGTATATGCATTTGTATATGGCCACCTATTGTATTTTTTTAACCACCATGTATAATTATAATTCCAGTACATCCTATATTATAATTCCAGTACATCCTATATTGCAACCACCCTATAAATGCAAATGCTAATAAGCTAACCTATAGAAAAAACATTCTATTAACATTTTTTAGCGACCTGCCTAACAATACTTTTACTCCGCCCTGTATGTCAGTTATCATTAATTTCCAACTGCTTATGGGGTACCCTACACAATTATTTTTTCTCGCTTTTTTCTAGCCATACTATAATTCCATTTGACGCTATACTTTAACCATCCTGAATAGCAACTCTTATGGACCATCTAACATATTTTATTAGACCCTGTATAATTATAATTTGACACCACTAATTCATATCATATGCATCAAACTAACATGCGAAATCATGAGATCTTACTCATCCAAAAATTGCCTACCATGCAGATTTTCGAAAATTTTAAATGTCTAGCTATAAAAAAGTAATGCTAGGAAAATATGACGGAGGCATAACATAGATACATTTTCGGAAATTACAAATACAATATTATAATTCCAGTACATCCTATATGGCAACCACCCTCTAAATGCAAATGCTACTAAGCTACCCTATTGATATAACATTCTATTAACATTTTTTTAGCGACCCTGCATAACAATACTTTTACTTTGCCCTGTATGTCAGCTATCATTAATTTCCAACTGCTTAAGGAGTACCCTAGAAAATTATTTTTTGTCGATTTTTTCTAACTATACTATAATTCCATTTCACGCTATATTTTAACCATATCCTGCATAGCAACTCTTATGGACCATGTATAATTATAATTTTACACCACCAAATACTCTCGAAAAATTGCCTCCGGTGCTAATTTTTTCACTTTGAAATCTTGAAATGTCTAGGTATAAAAATATAATGCTAGGAAAATATGACGGAGGCATAATATAGTTACATGTTCGCAACATAGAAACACAATTTTTATTGAAAGAATGTTTAAAAAAGTTTCACTCTCAAATAGGTCACCAAATCACCCTGTATTAAAAGAATTTTTTACACAGGAGTCGCACTCTTACGTAGGTTACCAAATCACCCTATATTGAAAGCTTTGAAATTACAAAGCAGCCGCCTTGATTGTCACAAACTGTCAATAATTTTTCAAATAATTTAATGTCTCAGTAAAACGATTTTTCCCAAAGATGAGACCATCACCAATCGATTTCTATCCATCGAATCTTCCAAATGGGAAAGTTTTATCAAATCGTTAGAGCCGTTTTCCAGAACTTAATTACATACATATATACAAACATTGCTCGTATTATAGTATTAGATTAGATTAGACAGAAAAAAGCAACGACGGCGTTTTCCACAAGTAAAATTCTGTTTCAATCCCTAGTCATGCCATTTGGATTATGTAAGACTCCCCCTAGGTTTGAGAGATTAATTGAATATATAGTGGCTTGGCATGAAAGACATGCCTAGTATACCTTGACGACATCTTGATCATGGTCATGGCCATCTGCAGAATCTCGGCGAAGTATATTCCAGAACGAAGAATGCCAACCTGAGACTCAATTCTAAAAGTGTTCTTTGTCCCAAAAAGAGGTAGCGTTTCTTGGCCACGTCGGTTAGGAGTCTGGAATCCGGACCAATGAGGATATCATAGAAGCAATTCGTGACTGGCCAGTCCCGAGAGACAAACATGAATTACGAAGCTTTTTGGGTTGCCGTTCGTACTACAGGCGATTCGTCGGGGGATTTGCCACTATTGCCTCACCTCTACATCGGCAGACTACTGAAAAGGAGACCTTCCGTTGGAAATTGAAAGCAGTATTATATTCCCGTCCAATCTTAGCAATTCCTACACAGTATGGCAATTTTGTCCTAGACTCCGACGAGAACTTTGCCGGTTGGGGGCCATCAAGTGCAAAATGGTAAGGAACAAGTGATCGAGTATGACATCCATGGATGAAGAAAATTTTTGCCGTGTCACCACGAAAGAGCTTCTCCGGCCGTTTACATAATAATTCCCAAACGTTGTTAAGAGCAGAATGCGTTCATTGCCTTCGTGTGCAGGTGAATGAAAACTGGACAACGGAACAATGTCACTTTCATTCAAGAAGGAAGGGGCACCCAGGCCACGATGGGACCACGTAGCAAAATGCTCGAGCGTGTTGAAGTCATTGTGGGTACAGTGGGACTCCTTGAAGGTAGAGAATGAAATGCTAAAAAGAGTTTGGAAAAACAATGATGGCATAGAAATCAATTCCCAACTGGTAGTAACAAAGATAAAGGTAGCCACTATATTACTGGGTAAATTACTTCGAAGACAACAGAGCCTGGTGCCGGAATTGTGACATCTGTGCAGGGAGCAAAAGCCAGAAAACCAGGGCCAAAGTCAGATTATAGCAATACAATGTCGCGTCCATTTTATACATTCTGGTCACAATAAATCACTTCAGCAAATGGCTTGAGGCATATGCTATTCCCAATCAAAAGGCAATAACGGTGCAGACGGTGCGGTTGGAACAGCTAATCAGCAGCTTTGGTGAATCGTTGGAGTTGCATTCTGACCAAGGGCAGAGGTTTGATTTCGATGTATTCCAGAAGATATGTAGCATGCTGGGCATTAGTAAAACGAGAACCTCAGCCTTTTATCCGCAATTGGACGGAATGGTGGAGAGATTCAACAGGACCTTGGAACAATCCAAAGTTGGGATGAACATATTACCCTATTCCGCCTTTGGCTCACCAGACAAACCGTCCCTCGGAGTTAACGATTATACCCGCCAACTCCGAGAAAGCATACTGTTCACATTCGAACTAGCCCAAACGCAGATGTTGTCAATCAGCGATCGAATGAAGATACTTTATGGCCTCAAAACAAATTCAGTCGGGTTCCAAGGCAGAAATAAAGTATGGTTATACAACTCACAAAGGAGTAAAGGCTAGTGATCAAGGTGATCCGAGAGCTCAGATGAAGGTGATTCATTTGGATCGATTAGCTCTCTATTATGGAGAGAGACAACTCAGATCTAGACGGTCAGAATGAAGGGGGGGGGGGTAGTGGCACTGTTATAATTTATTTTACACTGCAAAAATACGAATCCTTCCAGAAATTTATAATCTTAAATAAAAACTAATCTTGCGAATAAATAAACCATTCAAATAAACAATGGCTACAAAAAAGGGATTCCCGAAAATACGATTGATGACAAAAACGGTTTCGAATTCATTTCTAATTAAAAATTGTACATGTTAGCCTACTAGAAGCAGCCAGAGAAACATCTAGAAGAGGTCGAACGTGATTTATTTTCCTGTGAATAAAAACGTTTTTATTGAGATTAAAAATTTGTAGTTAACCCACAGAAAATTCATATGTAATAATATACATATATAATTTTGCGTGTCTGAAAAGTTAATTGTAATAATTGTTATAAATTTCATAATAATATTTGATTTAAAATTTTAACAAGTGGAACTAGGAAAAAGCGGTCGTTCTCACATATTGCACAAAATAATTTTAAGTTAGTTTTCAGATGACATTCCCGTTTGATTATTTTTATATTATTTTTATGCTAAACCGTCAAGGAGAGCAAATATAGAGAGAATATTTACATTTTTCCTGTATTTATTTTTAGTTCTCATGTTGCGGTGCAGTCAACTACTGGGAAGATTACAAGTACTATGGAGATGGAAATGAATTACCAAGTAGTTGCTGTGACAACGAAGAACATTGCTCGAAGAACTCTAATGATTTAAATAAAGACGGATGTGCAAAAGGGATCTACCTTCTAACAATTTATTTTAATCACTTATTAGCTTATATCTCATTCGCAGTTGGATCTGTTGAGGTACGTATTACTACTATATGTTTTTTACTTAGAAAGAATATTTCTATTTACGTTAAACAAAACATTTTTGTTAGTTTAAGTAATAGTACCTGGACGACCCAGCCTCGCTCGTGATTTCAATATTTCACCATGTTTGCTAAATACACACATTTATTCGGAGAAGATTACTATCTAAAACTCCTCACTTACCTAGCGAATAATTAAATTTCTGTGATTTTATAATTTTAATTATCTTAATAAGTGTCAAACATGATTTTATCCTAAAATCTCTATTGGGTCTGCTAAGCAGTGAGTGGTGCCCCCTAGTGTGTTCTACTTTTACTTTTTAAAATACCTTAACAGATTATTTAAAATAGTCGCTTTCAGATTTTGCAAACAATATTACATAAATGTCTTCTAAACGTTGTTTGTGGCATATTCTTGATTACTTTTATGTTTTTTGGGCAATAACACCACAATAGAAATAAAAAGACGTATATTGCAGGAATACCAAACGTTTCAAAGTTCTGACCACAGATCATACAATAAAGAGTTCTGACTTCGTTGTCAATGGCTTATATTTATTGATGTAGATTGCAAAATGAAAATTTGATTTATGACATTTAAAATTGACATTAGAAAATGTGTTGTTTTTAGACATACAGGTAGCACAAAAAATTCTAAAGATCATGAATTATAGTTAACCAGCTTTTAATTTGGGAGAATTTGAAAGAGTTGTCTTTAGAATTTATAAGTGGCGTTCCTAGGTACGACTTTGTTATAAGATAGCGCATTCGCCAAAAATGCGATCAAAGAATTCCATTGTTTCAGTGATCCCATTAACGTCATAAGGGAAAACCTAGGAAAAACCTTATGAACTATCCCGATATTGGCTTGTTCAAAAGGAGGTTACCATTAATAATTTCTTCCTTAATTGTCGGTAACCAGATACGATTAAATTCTACAGAAGTAGAAGCGACACAATCGTCTTCATTCAAAAGAATTAAGGCAGACTCTTTTATTTTTCGTTTTGTGTTATGTTGTTCTTTGTGAAGTATAGTTGAATTGTCAAATTGTATTTTGTGGCCTAGGTCCCATGTTCACAAATTTTTGATTTTTCAAATTGTCGTTTGTTTATGTAATTCTTGTGTTCATTTATTCGTACGTTTAATGGTCTGGATGTTCCTCCAATATAAAATTTATTGCATTCGCAAGGAATCTTATATATGCAGTTTTTTGAGTTCTGGGTTTCGTTTGTTGCGTTTGTTTTCGATATTAAAGATTTCAGTGTATTTCTTGTTTGGAATGTTGTTTTAACATTAAATCTATTGCCCACTCTTTTCAATCTTTCTGACAGACCCTGTATATATGTTATAGTTGTAACTGTAATGTTGTTGTCTTGAGTAGTAGTAGTGTTAAGAGAAGTTCTGGGTTGATTCGGAAGGTTTGTTTTCTGTTCAAGTCTGTTTAACTCTTTGTTGATAAATTTTGTGGGGTAATTGTTTCCAGTGAGAACATTCTTTAAAATTATTTTTTCTTTGTTGAATTTATTATCATCAGAACAGTTGGTCTTTGCTCTATCATATAATACTTAATGACACCTTTCTTTACTGTATTCGGATGATTTGAATTGAAATTGAGGTATCTGTTTGTATGAGTTGGTTTTCTATAAACTTCTGTTTCGAATGAAGATTCTGTTTTTGTTATTAATGTGTCTAGGAAAGATAGTTTGTTATTTTCTTCTATTTCTAGGGTAAATTTGATAGTTGGCTCTTTGTTATTTATGTCATTTAATAATTTATCTGGTTCTTCAAGATTGTGTTCCCAAATTAATCTTTTTAAAAATCTGATTACATCTCAATTAATCTCCATTATAAACAAAACTGTAGTTGGTCAAAGTATAAAATCTAATTATTGCAATATTTATTTCATTAGGAATGTCTTGTAAGAAATCAGAATTTTGTAAACACAAAAATAGTATTTCAGTTGAATTATTTTCTCATTAATTGTTGCACAATACATTGGATTTAGCGTTGTAATCGTTTTCGCTTTGAACAAGGGAATCTTCACCCTCTAAATGTTTAAATATTTGTTATAAAGGTATCGAGCTTTGAAAACTCGTTAATTAATCATTTCTATTTTATAATCAACCACATGAAACTTTGTAAATTTAAAAGTATGTATGAAAAATGTATATTTGAATATTGGCTACTTTTTTAAAACTACTATAAGGATATTAAAACTCGTATGATAACAACTGACTATGATATCACTCACTGCTTAACTGTAATTATTGAAATCAAAATATATATTATTTAAGACTCATTTTACATATCTACACTGTACTTGAAATTTTGGTAACGAACTTGCTTCACTATCACATTCGACATTAGATACCAGATCAACATCTTAACTTTATACTCTCTTCGAGGTGTCATTCCTTTGCACGCAAGACAATATATATTATATATTATATATAATATACATTGCTTCTGGTCAGGAAACTTTCATCAGTTGCGCTTCCCACAATTGGATGTCCTCTCGAACACTTCTTTATGTATTTGAAACATTTCGTTAAATTTGAAAACGCGAGATGTAAGACCGACATCTAGGATTTTCGAGAGAATCAGCACACAGAGGTTCCGAATCTGGAGCCGTTCCGTGTAATTGCTGTTCTCCCTTAACTCCTAGGACAGAATGTCACGATAAAATTTTTCAGGTTGAATACTCTCTCGAAAATCCTAGATGTCGGTCTTACATCTCGCGTCTTCAAATCTTAACTTAAGCCTCATGCTAACTGTTAAAAATATAATTTATTAAAAAATCCATTTATATTTGAAATTTTTGTATCACACTTCCTTATCACATTTGACATTATTCGACCAACTTATTTCCTTATTAAAGAAACCTATTTTCTGTTTTCTTCTTACTTCAAAATTATATTTCAATTTTGATATTATGTATAGTTTGTAAAACATGTTTCCTTGTAGTTAAGTTAGAAAGATACTAGGAGTTGAATAAATAAAATTTGTTTTGTTTTACATTATACATCTGAAATTATATGGATTCCATATAAGTTATATCAGCAAAATTTTAAATATGTTTTACCGTTGGATTTTCTTTCCTGTATTGATTTGACTATATTTAAAATAGTACTTCCCATAGATGCCAGCTTCTCCTTATTATTTTCATTACTTGAATATATGTATGACCTAAAACAATTTGTGCAAATAAGTTGACTTTTTCTGTTTATTTACTTCTCAGTTACTTCTGAAACTACATTAAAGTATTTTCTGCTGCCCAGACTAACCATTTTTATTTGTTATTGTTTTGATTTTCGGACAAAAACTTCTCTTTTCTAACAACTGTTTAATTGTTTAAGTACTTCTTGGGGAATAACACCACAAGTCTCGAAAAATTGCTGCATATTCTAAATGTTTCATTCTAGCGAGGCGAGGTTATGTTCGGTTAGGTTATTTATTGAAAACGTCAGACTAAATTATTCCGAAGCGATTTGCATACTATGTACTATGTAATGTATTGCAAAAGGTGCCGTATTGTGTAAGGCACAATTTTTCGATTGCTTATTAAATTTGATTAAACAGATGACATCCTATATCCCTCGCTTAATGGCACGCGTTAAATAATCAAGGGGGCAGGATATTAGGATGTAAAACACTCCAGCAAAGCTATCGGGGTATAGGGCGGCTCGGCACGCGCTACCTTTTAGTTACAGAATCCATCCTTGCAATAACAATTGAACCTTTATTACTTTTATGTTTTTTTTGGACAATAACACCTACAATCGAAATAAAACGACGTATATTGAAGGAAAACCAAACGTTTCAAAGTCTGTTCTTACTTCGTTGTCAATGGCTTTAGAAGACAATTGAACCTTTGAAGTAACATTTTTAATATTTAAATTGCTGAGATTTAATAATTATCTTCTATTATTGTTCGTCAATAAATCAAGATATATAAGACTTTTTATGCATAGAAATACTACCCAAATGTAAAGATTCTTATTTAACATCAGAGACACCAGATCCACAACAAAGTATGTATAAGACATGCTATATATGATTGCATGTACATCAGAGACCACAATGTATTTTCTTTCGTATAGAGGACCACGAACATTGATGTTGTACGCTTCTTCAAAAGGTGTTTTTTCTAATGTAAATATCCATTCTATTTCTCAGCCAGCGAAATATCATCGTTAAATCAGCAATATTCACTATGCTGGCGATACTTTAATACTAACGTCCTCAACAGAAGAACTCGTACTCATGAATAGAGTAGACACTGTTAGTAGAGAATATGAACTTAAAATTAAAGCACCGAAAACGAAAGTATTGATCGTCGACAAATACAGAAATAAACAATCGGAGTAAAATACAAACTGGTGAGTCGTTTTAACTACTTGGCTCTGTTGTCACAAAGAGTGGAGGTGCGAAAAATACGGCGCTGAGTTACAATTGACAGATCAGCAATAACACAAACATTTCAATAATAACTGAACTCAACATCACCACTAGGTTTACCACTATTATTACCCAAAGCATATATTTAAGGCATACATCCATGTGAAGGGAAGGTATGCAGAGACTAAAAGTTGAGGTCAAAGTTGAAGTCAAAGTTTAGGGTAAAATAACTCGAGGAAGGTATCTACGGCGATAATCAGACCAAATAGAGACATCTGAAGCTGCACAGCACCCGCAAGAAGCAGAATTGACACTAACCCTATACCGAATAACACAACCTCGCGACATCGTTACGAAAGATATTGAATAGAGGTGGATAAGGCACAGGAGAAATTTAAGAGCAGTTATTCATCAAAAATGTTGTCACTGTCATTGGGGCCCCAGAGTTAACGGGCTACTTAAGGGATATATTTAGCGAAATCAAACGTAAAGATGCTAAAAATGGCAGTATGGAGAGTATCCACTGACATACATCATCGGCAAATCAAATAAGACACGAATGAAGTAGAAGAGCTGAGGTTCGTTGAAGCCAGCATCCAGTATCAGCTCCTTCTGGCAGAAACTGAAGTCGACTTCTTAGTGGGCATGGTCATTTGAGAGACACAACATTCTGAGATTTTTCAATGAAGAACGTGTATTGAGAATTTTGGCAAAATCATCAGCAAGTATTTCCAATGGAGATTAGGCATTTAAAACAGAGCAAGATGAAATGGGAGACGACCTACTAAAAATTGGATCTCGATAAGTACAGATCGACAGTTCAACGACGACAAATAATCCGCGTACGATATATAGTGCCGTGGCTGTAAATACAGGATAGAAAAACAAATAATTTGTAGTGAAAATCGCTAAAAAACAGAGCGAGCGGAGTATAACTGATAGACCCACCTTAGAGGAAACTTTGCTAGGAGAACTTCCCCTAGTGTGAAGATTTGTCGTATCAGAACGAGTGTAAGAAAATGGGATTACACTATAATTACCTACAGTTGTAGGAAATGAAACACCACTTCCAGTCAGAGTTCGAGATTCCGCTAACTATTTAAAAATGTACTTCAGCAAGGAATCGATGAATGCTATTCTAGAAGTTGGCATAGATACGTGCTAACGGTCTGAATAAATTAATCTATTAAAAAATGTATCTGATTTTGGCATTTTGAATTTTAATTGAGGTTAAATTGGTGTGTAGACAAGTCAAAAACTGCAGTGTATAGTAAAAGTTGCGTCATTCGATTCCTACTAGACAATATAAATACATAAATGTATAAATATATAAATATAGAAATATATAAATATACATATATATATATATATATATATATATATATATATATATATATATATATATATATATAAATATCAAAGTGTATTTAAACATTATACCTACTCTTTACTAGATATCAAAATCAGATAACTCATTGACTTATTTTCTAGATGCTTGCTGCTTTACTTGGATTATGTTTATCGTGCGGCATTTGGAGGAACAGAAGCGCATCCTGGAGATAAGATGATCAAACACTGAACAAGAAATTAGTGTGCTTTGATTTTGTTATACTGAGATAAAATCTCTTATAAAATTATAAAATGTGTTAAGGTTTAAACAATGTGCTGTCGCCATTTTTAGTTTTATACTTATATGAGTAACTTCTAATGACAATAATCTGTAAATGTGATAAACATCTGAGGTATACATTCACACAATTTAATGTTTAATATTTCATATTATTAGGAGTTCTTGGTATTTTATAAATAAAGGAGCTGATTGCGTCAGATGTTGGAGAAAATAATGTAGTAACTGTTTTCATAAAACAATAGTTATGTTGAAGCTTTATGGATTTCCACTATCACGTATTACTTAAACATTGCTTAAACAATTATTAAATACTACTTTTAGAAAATATCTTAAAACAGTAATAGCACAATATTCCAACGAAAAATTCTCAAAATTGGCCAACCCCTTTTTCAAAAAGCCGAATTTACAAATTTGCCTTATTAGCTCATTCTTAAAACAAATTTTAAATAATATTTGGTGGTGAAAATCCAGTTTAAACCAAATACTACACATTCGATTTTAAAACTATAGGCAAAAAACTGTATTACCAGGCCTGTATAGCTTTACGTCTTCAAGATCTGTGCCATATAAACTATTATAATTGTAATTATTCGATGTATGTTACTTGTGTAGAAATATAAAAGAATTACAATTGTTTTTATAAGAAAAGTGATATTTTAAATTCTATTATTTTGGATGTTTATATGTAATAATTTATTACATAATAAACCTTACCAAAATAAAAATGTTAACTTCAAATAAAAAATATAAATGTTCTTTACTATAGGATATATTTTATATTATAATAGGTTTATTATATTGTTACATTACTGGAAACATATTTGAGTTGAAATAAATAACTTTTAGATTGTGTTATAAATAGCCTGCCGTAATACTCAGTCTACTAGCCACACAAATAAATATTTTTCTGGATAATTTTCTATAAAATTCGTTAATAATTGATCGTCTTTCCATCAACTTGAAATTTTTGTAAAGTGATATTACCAAAAGAGTTATAGAAATTTGATTATTTAATAATTTTGAATCTAATGTTAATATTTACTGATTTTGTTGATGCAGTTATAAAAGTGTTCTCCGTCCAATGCCTCTAGGTTACCTGTAATTGTTTTCTATATTGTACCATGGCATTTAACAAACTTAATTAACAGTTCAGGACTATTTGAACAATATATACAATATATCACAACACGGAAAACATTTGAGAGTATAAATATAACTTAGGAAGTCTGATAATTATTTTTATTTAAAAAACTCGACCAAACCTAGTAAATCTGGAAAACCAAAGATCGAATGAGATCTATAACAACATTTTATACAACATATTTGTAGAGAATTGGATGAAGTGGACTGTAGTTTTGAGTGGTTCTATTTTGATAAAAAACTCAATTGCCCTTCATAAGAAAACTCTTACCTTGTCTACAAGTTAGATCTAATAAAAGCATCGGGAAATCTGCCATCCATGTATGTGTCTGCATTCGTCGCGGGTAGCCGGACTTAACCCTGGGTTTTTAGGCACAACTAGAGGTTATACTGTTAGGCAATGCGCACTCACGAGGGGCTTTACAATAAGTGAGTAATAGCTGCACACGCACTTTGGGGTTGCACTAGCGAGAACATAGGGAAACGTTTTTCTTGAGAGTTTCAGGAGAGGTCCGTAATGGACGAGAGGCGAATAACGAGTCTCTTCTTCTTCTTACTGCAATTGCGCTAAGGCAGAGAGTTTTTTCCAAGCAATTGAGAATATACATATGCAATTATAAAGGCTGTCTCTTTTAAACCCAAAAAAGACAGAGTGTTCCGAACATACCGGCCACCAAAATGGTACATTTTCAAAACACGAGTGAGAGATAAAAATAAAAAAAATTCTTTGAGAAAGAGAAAAAAATATTATCTATGCAAAATAAAACAGTTATGAGGGTGCGAGCATAGTTGTACTCTAGAGATGAGTTTAATCTATATACATATAAGAGAATATAGCCATATTGGCAAAATGGGAGTTAAATATATAGAGATAGAGAGAGATTTAGGTAAATGAGGAAAGAGAGGGAAAGTTAGGGAACATAAGGAGTTGGTTATGAGTTAGATGGTAGAGGACACACCTTAGAGACAGGACGCTTAAATTCGCCCTTTTGGGTACGAACAGTTACGACTCGAATTACGCCATCCGCACCAGAATGGACATCAATTACACGCCCACTGCAAAGGTGGTGAATTATCTTCAAAAGGACAAGAGTACCAATATTAATAGGCGTGCTTGAGTCACTTCACTTACTCCTTTGTTGAAGAGTGTGTGGGTATTCCTTATGCCATCTATCCCAAAAGTGCTGATGCATATGTTGAACTAGCTGCTAACCCAAAAAAGACAGAGTGTTCCGAACAATAATATTGCTGCAAAACAAACCCTAGGGCTAAAAAAATATTTAAATATTGGTAAATGTTAATTGAGTAGGTAATGTAACGGAAAAGCTGGTTAAACGCAAAATAGTGAAACGAGAATAAAGTTTTGAGGGGTAAAAACTACAATCTTGGGGCAAGGGACAGAAACGTACGTTGTAACGAATAATGGAAACTCTCAAGAAAATTTAAAAAATGAAATGACCGACACAACCCTGTGGCTAATAACTACACATTCTACACCATAGAATAGGCAGCAAACATAGATAAATAGACAAATTAAATGAGAAAAGTAGAAAATCTTCTAGTAAAAATACCGTAAAATAACTAAAAATGAAAGATCTGCTGGTTCAGGCGGGTTTAAGCCTACTAGTAAAAATGGAACGAGTAAACTCGCAAAGTCCATAGCATACATTCTTCCAAATTATATCAAGTGGAAAAAAGTACCCGAAGGCTGGCCTAACCGAAGAAAAAAACAGAAGCTTTTGAAATTGGCACATACAGAATGGCCCCTAATTTACACAGGGTTCAGAGTGAATTAGTAAAACAACAAGTGCATTTGAAAGAAATAGCTAACGGTAGTCATTAGAGCAAACAACGGTGAAGTAAAATTTCAAAGCGAGTCACCAATGACACCTTATGAAGAAAAATTTGCTTTTGCCTTTTTATAACAATTAGAAAAGAGAAGAATCAGGCGATCGGATTGTTTCTCAACGAACAAAACTCGAAAAACTGGCTGCCCTAATTGAAGAAAAAAACCAGAAGCGATTGAAATTGGCTCAGACAGAAGAGCCCCTAATTTACAACGGATTCAGAGTGAATTGGTAAAAGAACAAGTGCGTTTGAAAGAAACAGCTGACGCTAGTCATTAGAACAAACAAAAATTTCAAAGCGCATCACCAATGACACCTTTTGAAGAAAAATTTGCTTTTGCCTTTTTATAACAATTAGAAAAGAGAAGAATCAGGCGATCGGATTGTTTCTCAACGAACAAAACTCGAAAAACTGGCTGCCCTAATTGAAGAAAAAAACCAGAAGCGATTGAAATTGGCTCAGACAGAAGAGCCCCTAATTTACAACGGATTCAGAGTGAATTGGTAAAACAACAAGTGCGTTTGAAAGAAACAGCTGACGCTAGTCATTAGAACAAACAAAAATTTCAAAGCGCATCACCAATGACACCTTTTGAAGAAAAATTTGCTTTTGCCTTTTTATAACAATTAGAAAAGAGAAGAATCAGGCGATCGGATTGTTTGTCAACGAACAAAACTCGAAAAACTGGCTGGCCTAACTGAAGAAAAAAAAACAGAAGCGATTGAAATTGGCTCAGACAGAAGAGCCCCTAATTTACACCGGATTCAGAGTGAATTGGTAAAACAACAAGTGCGTTTGAAAGAAACAGCTGACGCTAGTTATTAGAACAAACAAAAATTTCAAAGCGCGTCACCAATGACACCTTTTGAAGAAAAATTTGCTTTTGCCTTTTTATAACAATTAGAAAAGAGAAGAATCAGGCGATCGGATTGTTTTTCAACGAACAAAACTCGAAAAACTGGCTGGCCTAACTGAAGAAAAAAAAACAGAAGCGATTGAAATTGGCTCAGACAGAAGAGCCCCTAATTTACACCGGATTCAGAGTGAATTCGTAAAACAAGTGCGTTTGAAAGAAACAGCTGACGCTAGTCATTAGAACAAACAAAAATTTCAAACCATTTCACCAATGACACCTTTTGAAGAAGAATTTGCTTTTGCCTTTTTATAACAATTAGAAAGTGAAGAATCAGGGGATCGGATTGTTTCTCAACGAACAAAACTCGAAAAACTGTTTAAATTAGCTATTTTTGAAAAATTTTAAAATCTAAAACTGAACCAAGGTAACGAGGAAACTATAAGCCTATATATAATTTTAATATTGAATGCACAGAAGGTAAAGAAATGAAATATAGAATAAACAGAACAGGAACAGTAATTGGGACACTAAACGTAGTACTCTAGAGCACCGACTGACAACACAACGAAAAAGGAGAATATTCAACAACGATAAAGAGCACTTTGTTGCATGAATCTGAGATCTGGATATTGAAAGAACAACTGAAGAAAAAAATGGAAAATTGAACAACAAGTCTCCAATTTGAACTTTTGAAGAATGTTTTCTGTTATTAGTAAAATAAACAAAACAATAAAAATAGGCATTTCTTAAATTCACTTTTATAAAGTGAAAACTATTGACTGTATCGCAATACTTGCGAAAGAAAATTTTTAGAGAAGTATATTTCACCGAAGTAAAACCAGTCATTTTTTAAAAATTCACACTTTAGACAATATTGAAACTAAAGCTCAATTCTTTCACAAGGTACTAGCCTATGATGTGTTCTTTAAGTACTATAAGTGCAACAATTTGCGGTGTTTTTTATGTTCGGCGCTACATATGGAGATTATCATCACTTTTAAGTAATTTTTATTAGTCGTTACTTCGTACTGAGTAGTCCTTACTTATATTCGTCGTTACTTCGGTACATCGTTACTTTTAGAATATCTTTTCTTTTATGTAAACGTAAGTATTCAGTATTCGAATAGTTTATAAGTAGTCACTACTATTAACTACAGTTTTTAACTTTGCGTTGGGAACGAAAGCACTGGGACTTAATTCATTCAAAATAGAGACCAATAGGTTTTGATACAGTCTTACAGTTTGAGATAGAAACAGAAATTGAACCCTTAAAGGACATGTAACTCAATATTAATAGCACAACACTAACAAAATTAGAAAAATAACGTGAGAGCTCATTTAAACTGACCTAAAAGTAGTGATTCGATTATTTATTTAAGTATATTATTGTAGCCCTATTTTTACATAAATATGTTCTATAGATTACAACAATTATAATAGTGTCTATGCACCATGTTCGATGTTTCTGTCATTTACACACAAACGATTTCAAAAATAGAGATGAGAAACAACCCAATGAAAACTAATTTTTAATGTCATTTCTATTGTCCAGTGATTGATGATTTGTTGCACATTACCTTCGGACTATTGTGAAAATAACATTATATTAATGACACAATTATAATCTCAAGAAAAAATTGCAAAAAGTATTTTCTATGAATGTGAATACTTGTCCGAACAATTACTACTGGTCTATAATTTTCCTACTGAACTATAGGCAACTCCAAATAATAGACAGTAAACGATTGTCATCACATGGACTGAAAGAACGTTACCCAGTCACTGCCGTGTTTATCATTTGAGTCATTGTAAAGGTACACTTTGAGCTACGCGACCGAGACAAGCGACGGCGACAAGAGACAGGAGACACGAGACCGCGACAACGTCGCTTGTCGCTTTACCTCTTTGAGCTACGCGACCGAGACAAGCGACAAGACACAACGTCGCTCGTATTTATTTGGGAAACACGACTGACATTAAGCGACAAGCAGTTGGCTTGATGTTCTGCCCTCATAAATACGTGTATTCGTGAATTAAAAATGGCATCAAAACAACTCCAAATACTTCTTGAAGAAGAAGGAGATGATGATTTATTATTGTATTATTTATACAGAAAAAGACGATGTGAAATGAATCCATTGTACCAGAGTAGAAACACAGGGGGCTCTTATTGTCTATTAATTAATAACCACTTATCACTCGAAGTAGAAAATTTTAGACAATATTTCAGATTAAATCAAAGTCAGTTTAATTATGTATTAAGTTTAATTGAAGAAGATATTCAAAACAGAGGTGGAGGAATAACACCACGAGAAAAATTATCAATCACATTACGGTATGTATTTATTTGTTACAGTTTTAATTAAAAATATTATATATTAGATTCTTCGGAGAACATCATATAAGAATAATAAATCGCACTCCCCAAAAAGTTTGTGTTATAACAAAATAACAAATAAGACATAAACAGATAAACAAAATTATTTAATATTAATTTCATTCATACAAAAAATAAAATATAAACAACATACGTTTTTTTTATTTTCATTGCAATCTTCCTCCAGATATTATCCCGAAAGCTTACATCTTTATATGTTGCACTCTGAGGATCATTTAATGATTTATTTTCTTCTATTAAATTGTCTTCATCAAAAAGATATTTAAATCTGTCATTTTAACCTCCAAACCACACGCGACAAGCGACACTACTGCTTCGGAAGCAGTCACATCAAAGTTGTCTCTTGTCGCGGTCGCGCGTCTCCGTCTCGCGCTTCAAATGTGCCTCATATAATTGCATAGAAAGCAGACGTGTCGCGTGTCGCAACCTCCTGTCTCTTGTAGCTGTCGCTTGTCTCGGTCGCGTAGCTCAAAGTGTACCTAGGTTGCAAACTTTAAAGTCAACAACGTAAGATTTCAAGGGAAAAAATGTGTCCAATAAAAATATATTTTACAGTAGAATAAATGTACCTAACATAACCTAATAAATGGGTAGGAACATTTTTTATATTCAAACAAATGTCAATGGTATGTTTCTTTTATCTGGATTTAAACGGCAGAACTTTGCAGCAATGGGACCATGTTATGTAAAATAAATTAACTACAAAATACCCATATTGTCAGAAAACATTAATTTTCAGTATGATTTTCAATATAAAAAATTTCAATTTGATCAGGTGCAATATAATTCTGATTTTATTTGACAATCCATATTCACAATGCAATGAAAGTTGCAAACTGCAAACTTGCGAGCGCCCAATAAACGGCGATTATCTATATACTATTATAAAATTGTAGTTGCCTGTTTGTTTGTTTGTTTATTTGTTTGTTTGTTACCTCATCACGTAAGAACTACTGAACTGATTTTGCTGAATCTGTTTTTGTTGCAAAACTTATACTTTGAAAAAAGGTGGCCTGTAGGTAGATCCATATATGCAATGGGGTTGAAATAAGGGGGAAGTTATACGGGGTGACTCAAAAAAGATATATTGAGTGGACCATAAACAGTTGTATATACCAAGTGGTTGAAAAACGGGTGAACCTGAAATATATTTATAAGAGCGGATAAGAAAATGTTATATTGTTAGGGTCATAAGTACTTGCACATACAATGTAGGGGAAATAAGGGTAAAATAGAATTAGATTTATACAGGGCGGATAAAAAATATGTTATGTAAGCAGTTAGGATATTTAAACTTTCTTGAGTTATTATGATAGTTATGACATAGGTTGAAAAAATGTTAGAAGCAGTTGTTTATACAGGGTGGTTGAATATATGATGGAGTTTTTACACAACCCTGTATACTAGTCCATCCTATATTACATGATTTTTATCAAGATGGACGTAGAGTTATAGCTATAGAAGGCAGGTCAAAAAAATATTGAATAAAATTGTTACATAGGGTGACCATATAAAGTTGCGGTTTGGGTAAAATATGTTGGAGATTGGTGGATTTACAGATATACAGAGTGGTACAAAAAAAGTAAATAAAGTAGACCATGAACAGTTACATCCTGATATATGGAATACCTGACATATAGGGCGAAGCAAAATTATAGTTATATATGGTGTTTAACACAATGTTAGAAAAAGGAGCATATAAAGGTTGGTTCAAATATAAGGAGGAGGGAAATTATATTTTACGAAGTCGCTCAAAAATTATCAGAAATAAGTGTTATATAGCGTATAGTGTGGAGTAGAATTATAGTTAGGTAATTTAATAATGTTATATTGGTTGACAAATAAACAGCAGCTTAAACAGGCTGGTTGCACTTTAGGGTGAAGCAGAGTTACACTTACACAAGGTGGTTCCAAAAAATGTTAAACAGAATTATTATATATGATGGCCCATAAGTGCTTGCAGTTTCGGTGAAATATATTCGGGATTGGTTGATTTACAGTTATGTAAGGTGGTTCAATAAAGAAAAAATTGTTGTATTGGATAGCCCATATGTTTCATAAGTTATTTTTTTGCAAAGAATTCTGCATTCCATACGCGGGTGAAACCGTGGGTAACGGCTAGTTATGTATTATAATTTTTCGTCGGTTTTATTTCATTGTCATGACTATGTAGGAAACTTTAGCGAACGGCCCAAACTTTTAGTTTTACATTTAATTTAGTTTGTCTTTCACATTGGATTCAACTCATCTTATGATTTTCTCTCCGAGCAATCTGGTGGCACTGTTTGGCATTGACAGTATGCATGTAAATAATGATATTTTTTTATTATTTAATAAGTGAACCAATATTATAAGTTAATTTTCGCATTGTGCACTGAATGTCAACCGTAGCTACAAAACAAAACAAAAATAAAGCAAATCTGTTAAGGGACAGAGGAGAAAATTGTACCGGATACTTTTTTGTATTTGCCTATTTATATATACAACAATATAATTCGTTTCATAATAACGAGGTCAGATTTAAACCCTAAAATATTTTGATTTTAAACATACCGTTTTTCCCCAATTGTGCTTTTGAGTTCTCAAAATACTATAACAATAAACTACTAAAGCTTTCAGAGACTTAGAAGGTTTATGTAATAAGTATTCTCGAATTAAAAATTGCCTGACATGACATGGGATTGAAATGAAATCAGCAAGCTAAAGGAAAAAAGTACCAAATATCGATCTAAATGATGGCCAGATAAGTTAACTCACCAAAAAAGACTCGAGGAAGTTATCATATATTCTAAATACAATAATAACGATACCAGCGCAGAACACAATGAACGTTTCATCATACCGACCAATTAGCCTACTTCCAATAATATTTAAGTTATTAGAAAAACGTTTCCTCACAAATAGAATAAGACTCGTTTGAAATAAGACACTACACAAAAATCTGAGCATTCCTTAAGTCACAGAAATAAGTCACCTATTGGTGTCTTGAATACAACCAGTAAATCACAAAGATTTTCGCCAATTTTGTTTACAACTAACGGTTTATTTTTGTATGTCTACTATAGTCATTGATCTTGGCGAAATAACTTCTAAACAGTATTTAAATACTATCGAAATTACGATACTTTTTTTAATCCATTGAACGTAAGACAATATATTGTTTCTAGTCGAGAACCTTTATCAGTTGCGCTCCCCTCAACTGATTGAATTCTCGAATAATTATTTATGTATATATACATATAACTGAATATCGCTAAATGAATTTCGACATTTAGGAATTTTAGGAAAATCTGGCTCACAGAGACTTCAAATTGGGAGTCGTACTGGGTGTAACGCCGTTTTCCTGTGAATCCTGTGATATATATCAAACCTATCGTAAATCTCTTTGACAGATTTTAGTAAATTTACGAAGTTTTTCGTGTGATATGTGCACTAGGATTCACAGGGAAACGGCGTTACACCCAGTACGACTCCCGATTTGGAGTCTCTGTGAGCTAGATTATCCTGAAACTCCTGGATGTCGAAATTCATTTCGCGATAAAATACTATAGAAATTGTCAATAAAACTGCTTGGCATAAAAGTAAATATATAACTGTATGGGATAAGATAACATCGAATGGAAATAAATCATGAATGTACATATGTTTGAAATCATAATATTCGAAAATATGTGTTAAATTATTATCAATATTTGCAGTATAAGGAGCCATGTGGTAGAGCAGTTATCTAATTTGACATTACAAGAAAAATGAACAGCGTTCTTTGAAGGAAATACGTTATGAATTTATCAGTGGTGAATGAGTCAGACTAATTTCCTATTGATAACAGGAATTATAATACGATTTTACTCTTTCGTGCGTGCACTTGAAATTTGTTACACTTAGGTCGAGGTTCGGTGATGTTATTACTGGAATACTGTCATAAAACACAATGGGCTGCAGTGCGAAGTCTTTGAAAGCTACAGGTTTCATCTATATAGGTGTTTTCATGGTAAGATTTATACATTTAAAAACATAGTATTTTTGGGGGATATATTTTTAATAATTGGTAACCAAATTGTAGTTAATTTCATAATGAAGTCGCTTATTATACCAATCAATAGAGATTTTATTCAATAGCAAACCGCATAAGCCATCACGTAAATAATAGTTTATAAGTCACAACTGACGTAATTTTAACAGCAAACTCGTAAAAGTAAATTATTTGAAAAAGTAATGATCTGTTCATAATGTCCCTAATAGAAAAATTATAGAGAATCAAAAAATCTTCAAAATCAATGTTTATAAAATTTGATTACAGCATTTTTCATAAAGAAAAATCTGGAAAAACTGATATAAACTGAGTGATTTTTTAAAATTCATAACTAGGTTGTAATAACAACTGGAACCTAATGATAGTTTGTAATGTTGAAATTAATAACGCTGAAGATCGATATTGTACGTTAAGTAGATCTTGCAGAATTGCAATTTAAATAATTTATAGAAACATTTTGCAGGACTTATCGTAGTAACCACGATGGCGATATGCAAAATATATTTTGAAAGCTTATAAAATGTGTTTACTTCGTATATCTTAGATATTTGTCATAGTGCCATAAAATGTGTTTATACTGCTTTTGAAATTTGGCTTAAACGATGGACCTTCCGATGTTTTAACAGTGGCAAATAGTCATTTAATTACATACTGTATACAAGTAACCATTAACTTAATAAACCAATCAAAAAATACACCAATAGGAGCAAGCAAAAGTTATGTGAATAAAAACATAATAAACTGCTGAGAAAAAACATATAATAATACAATTTACCATAATTTCATCTTATGCCCCCACCTTAAGTAAATTATAGATCTGTCCATGTGCCTTGACAGCTATTGTCAGTGCACCTCGGGCTGGATGTCGCATATTCGTACATTTAATGCAGTATTTCCTATTATTTTAAACCAACTTTTAGGCATTATAGCGAAAAACCAAAATAGACAAATTGAAGTGGAATTTATGAGCTTTCAAAATATCTTTCGTATATCCGGGTAGGACTAGTCTCGTTAATATGGTGGGATTTGCAGAATAGCTGTCTAAGTAATTAAAATTCGAATTGCTCAAAAAATACTTATTCAATAGTATCCATGGTGAGCCTATATAAACTTAATGTCAAACTATCGTTTTGAAGCTGACTTATATATCAGTACTAATTACCAAAAAGTTATAAATTTTTGAAAAATATCCACTTTTGATCAGTTTTTCTAAGTTTACTGGGTAAAAAATGATCTAATCAGGACATACAAGCTTACTTATTTTTCATTATGTAAGAAAAAATAAAAGAAATTCTTATGTCTTACTAGATATTTAAAAAAAAGAAATTCTGTCGATTTAGTCAAATCTCTCTAGCTCCTTTGTTTTTGATTTTATAAAAAAAATGTAAATATCAAAATTGATGTGAATTGTATCCCGAATAAGATTGTCATGTCCTCGTTTGCGTGACAGCTCTCGTTTTCGAGATATGACACAAACTTATCTTTTTTTTAATTGAAACCATAGTTGGCTATGCCCTCAAAAATCAGACATTTTTAGAGCTTTTCAACGATATAATACTCGATATAGTTATCCATAAAAATAACGGAGTTATGGATGCTTTTCTCCCTTATTTTCACTTTTAACGTAGGTAGTCACGAAAAAGATTGTTTTCACTTTGACGTTTCGTCATTTGAGAGTAATTCCATTAGTAGTGCTGAATTGACATTCGATATTGACAAGTTTTCGTGATGAAATGGATAAAATGGAATATATTCTAAAGAAGAAAAACTGAATATGGTGGAATGTCAGAATAAATAGACTTTGAAACGTTTGGTATTCCTGCAATATACGTAGTTTTATTTCTATTGTGGTGTTATTCCCCAAAGAAACATAGAAATAATCACGAATATGCCACAAACAACGTTTAGAAGACCATTATTATGTACTTTAATTTCTTAAGTTTTTAGTAAGTACCTACTTGTTTAGTTTTTCCGTTATATCTGATATACCTAATAAATAAATCGTTCAATGTTTTTTGGAATAGATATTATTACCTACGTTAAAAGTGAAAATAAGAGAGAAAAGCATCCATAAAGCCGTTATTTTTATGAATAACTATATTAAGTATTATATCGTTGAAAAGCTCTAAAAATGTCCGATTTTTTGAGGTCATAGCCAACTATGGTCTCCATTCAAAAAAGATAAGTTTGTTTCATACCTCGAAAACAGGACATGACAATCATATTCGGGATACAATTCCCTTCAGTTTCTATATGTGCATTTTTTTAATATAATCAAAAACAAAGGAGCTAGAGAGATTTGACTAAATCGACAGAATTTCGTTTTTTTTCAAAATATCTAGTAAGCCATGACGTTTTACGAAAATCCGAAAGTGTCATTAAATTGGGCCAGTAAAACTGCAAATCTTTCCCAATTTAACCATTGCTCTATCTCCGCTAGTTTCCGAGATCCCCATACTGATCATCAAAAAACTCACCCTGTAGAGGGTGCCAACTATTAAGTCGGGACTATATCTAATTTCGTTATTATTAGTTATTAGAGCTATCAGGTCGGTTAAAGTAGCAAAGTGGTGGTAGCGTCTTTTCTGTTAACTGAAATGGTAAGAGGAGAAAAGTTTCGGGATAAATTGAGAAAATGCATTTTTTTAATGTCTCACCCTGTATATTTTTTAACGAATCGTCCAAAAAATAAAAATGTTTTTATACACTAACCACAGTAACTTAAAATAGTAATAATGAAGCTATAACGATATTATTCATTCAGTAAAGTTGGCCATCAAATTCCAAAGTGAAGAAATTGATTTTTTGTTCGGCAATTTAGCGGCTACAGACAATAAGCAAATACATTAACATCGAGTTCTGTGCATAGTCGCATACATTTCAGCACACGGGTGGTCGCATTTAAAATTGTTCAGCCATCAATAGACGCCATTATTCTTTTTATTTTGAATTTTCAGTTTTTCTAAATTTCCATATTTCTGCGAGTAACCTAGACCAGAATTAACGATCCATATACCTCAGAATTATTTCTGCAGCAATATTCATACGTTACCAAATTGTTGAGGAGGGGGCTACATCTTGCTGGAAGTAGATTAGTTGTCGTGTAGTCAAGTTGAAGTCGACGAAATTTCTTCTAGCGGCCCAGAGATTACCAGGTCAACATATCTCTTTCTTGGCAAAATACTCTTATAATAGGCGCAGTGACTAAAATAGGGTTGAATCATTTGAAAATAGTAAAAACTGAAAAAAATAATAGTAGGATGAAACCCAATGGAGTAGGAAGAGAATACAACAAAAATTAAAGGAAAAATAATTTTCGGGCGATGTAATCTATAGAAAAAAATTAAATGGCAAAGTTGTTGGTAATAAAATAAAAATATCAAAACTTTTTGCATTTACACTTTTGTCACATAATCTCAAAATGTGTGTGAAAAATTTAAAAAACATGTTTTTCATTTTTTATTTTTATGTTTTACAAAAAAAATCACAAAATGTGATAAAAACTTATCTTCCCAAACACATTGTATTTTTTTAATTAAAATATTTATTTTTTCACCTTATTTTAACTTAATATCGAAAAAGCATTTGAGTTTTCAATCGAAAATTATCACGTCAAAATATATTTTTTTTTGCTCGTTGAAATATATATTTTCTGATGGAGTAAAAAATATACATGACTATGGTAAACGATCTCAGAAAATGCAAAGAAACGAAAAAAAACTAGAATTTCATTTTTTTTAAATCATTATGTATAATTTTCAGCTATTTATTAAAAATTGTACTTTAATTACTCGACAAACATATTATAATGATCAACAAAAAATTTCAAGTCGAAGTATACTACTATAATTAACAACCAAATAAGTTAATAAAGTTAATATTAAATAAGATATCTACAATATTAGTGTGCTTTTTGTCAAAACAAGGTGACAAAATAAATATTTTAAATCAGAAAAATTATAGTGTGTTTGGTACATAAAAAGGCACGAAATTTCGTGAAAAAAAAATTATTTGTAAAAAATAAATAAACAAAATCATGTGTTTTTTTAATTCTTCATATAAATTTTAAGGTTATGAACAAAAAGTGTAAATACAAAAACTGTAGATCTTTTTATTGCCTAGAACGTTCTCATTTAACTTTGTTCCACAGAACTTGTGGTTTTGCCGGAAATCGAAATAAACCGTTTTTTTACCCTTAAAAACTCACCCCCTTCCACTTCCCAACTTCAGATCGTCCGTAAATTATTTTTCCTTTTATTTGTTGTATTCATTTCCTTTTCCAATGGGTATCATCCTACTTTTTTTTGGTTTCAAAAATTATCGACTCTGGTCTATATTTGGCTTTCATATCAAACCAAAACATTCTCACTAAGTAAATTCTTATATTTTTTTTTGCAAAAATTACCTAATTATGTAGTAATTAATTATTATGAAACCAATTGCAAAAACTAAATCTTCTTTCATCATCACTATGCAACAATGTTTGTATTGGTTGATACTTATATGAAATAAAGTTGTGTTTTTAAGACCCACCATATTGTCACCAAACAATCCACAAATAATATACATTTTAATAATTCAAATAATTATTGGAAAAAGTCTAAAGGATGATAAACAATTCCATCCTTACTCAAAGGGTACAACTTACAACTGTAGAACATTGTTGGTTTTCGTAGTACAAGATTTTTCACTAAAAGCCTGAAAAATACCTTTCATTTACATTTTTTAGATTTGAAAACATTAAGAATTTATGGAGTCATTTAAAGTTATAATAAGATTTATATGCACAACGAATATGAAACATTTTCATCTGTTATTTCGGATTTGTCGTTCTTTCAAATTTTAACCAACAAAGTAGTTTTTGCTCCAATAGTGCAATAAAATTAGAATTTTCCTGCACATATTTTTTCCATTATTCCATAACAAAAGCTACTAAATTATATTCCATATTGTAAAATAACCCAGTAGACGATAACTATTGAAAATTGTATAAATAAAAATACAATTATAATAAACAGTTTACTTAAAATGTATAAAAATACAACGGTTTCAACTCGTTTCCCGGAAATTTTCATTATCTCGGCAATTATTAACCATACAGTTAAAAGTTCAACCACAAACAATTTTGCACCGATATATCCAGATAAAACCATCCACCACAACTACACCAGTCAATAGAGATTTTCAAAAAATGAACTTAACTTTGTATATCTTGGATTTTTGTTATAGTGCCGTGAAATGTATTAATTCTGCTTGTTAATTTTGGCTTAAAATACCGACCCTTACTTCTCCTCATATGTATTGATAATAGCGGATCCACTCAGTGGGAAAAATAATTTATTTAATAACAGTAAATAGTATTCAGGTAACCATTAACTTAATAAATCAATGGAAAAATAGACCAATATGTAAATAAAAACCTTTTAAACTGCTTAGAAAAAACATAATAATACGATATACCAGAATTTTCATCTATTAGCCACAAACGTCCTTCAAAAAACAACTGGTTGTTGTGCTTTTCTTGTTCGATACTACCAGATTTGACAAGAAGGACTAAACTTTAATCAACGAACATTCGGATATATATAAATTTCAAGTCCCAAAAAATTCATTTGAACAATATATCTAGCACTGACTTATGATGAAGCCTAGATTCTGGAAACCGAAAATCACCAAAATTTAACTTACATAAATTCCCAGAGAGAGATGCATGATCTGATTGACCGAAAGAGAATAGGGTAGATAAAATAAACACCAAGTAAGTATATTTCATCCACAGTGTTAACTTCCTGGAATGACAGTGGTCAGACTTATGCCAAGAAGACTGAACTATAAAGTCATTTTTTGGTGTACCAGAAATGTGATTTTGATGGGTCTCCGACGTAAGAAGAATAAGTGGCATATCCTGTTACCAATCACCTAAGAACAGAAGCCTATTGACATAAATCAAAAGTGAATATGGTACACCAAAAAATAATGCTAGATAGACGCTGGATCTTTCCTATAAAGCTTGTACTTCTTAATGGGCAAATATCGTGACATCTCTAGAAGGAGAGGGGTGTAAGGAAAGCAACGGCAACATTAAGTGAGTTCTTTTTTGTCACGATATTCGTGCATTGCCAACTGAGTGAAATAGCCTCTTGCCCCCTCTCTCTCTCTCTTTAGTCTTACCACGACATTTGTGCACTGCAGGCTATCTCCAGAAGGTACAAGGTCTAAAGTGCATTGCAGGCTACCTCAGGAATTATAGGGTCTAAGCATAGAAACATTCGATCAAGCCAATTCCTTAATAGATGTCACCCCATACTCATAAAAAAGCCTTTTTTAAGTTTATTACAGCCTAAAGTGTCCCTGTAATTGAACTCAAGTATAGTTTTTATTAGGCAATAATTTTTTCCATAGGCTAATATGAAATTAAATACAAATAAAAGCGATAAGCAACGACCAAAACGGTAATAGATGCTAAGGAAATATAAGTACAGTGAAACAAACAGCTGTTTAAACTGATAAAAATTATTTGTGCGGATTTTGACAGCTGGTTAAGAACTACAAATAATGACAGTAAACATACGACAGACATATTTTGCTATGTAAATTACTCAAGAAAGTGATTCATCACTGGAAAGAATCAAACAGGCAAAGATTCGGTAAATAGCGGAATCTCCGTAAAGATAGACCATATGATTCAAAATTTTCATTAGATATGAGAGCCATTACACTAAACAGCAGCTTCAGGGTTTACTTCATATTTTGGTATGACAGCAACGTTGAATTGTTCAACTTCAATAATGCAAGTACTCACGCATTAGCAGTTAAGGGTGTTCAGTATCCCTATATATTTATTTTTTACGGCAGAAATTGTAATGTGAGCCATATGTGTTTACCTAAAAATAACTGTAAATAGTAGATAAAAATTGTACTCTCCCCAAATGGATACGTTTGATGCCCCCGCTCTTTATTAGCCATTTCTATAATATTTTTAGGGGATTGAGTAAAGAAAATTCTTTTGTTGGGAAGACCCTGCATAATTATTAACCACGAGTATGATTAACAACACCCCATGCGTTATACAGGGTATTCCATATCTAATGGACAATACGATAATTGCAGTTAGAGGCAGTGAAAATAGTAAAATGTTTTTAGTAAATGATATATAGTGGGTATTTGGTTTTTGAAAATTTGTGATATTTGAAAAACGGCTCCATATATTGAACTTAAATTTGGTACGACATAGTTTTCAAGGGCGATAAACAACAATTTGTTATCATTTTTCATGGTACTCTTTCTTATAGGGTGTTTGTTACGAAGGTCGAATTAGGCAAATCCATGTTTATTTTTTTAACACCCCGTATAATTTGCGTTTCGACGATAAATAATGAAACTGCTATAATTTTAATACGTATGCTTGTTGAATCTGCATATTTCAAGGCGTTTTCGATTTATTGCAATTCAAATAAGTTACAGCATATCACCGTAAGCAACATCAAAAATACATTTTTTTAAGCAGGTTGTGAATTTGACATGAACTATTCCTTTCTTCTTTGCATATTGTTGATTTATTTACTGTGTTTTTAAAGTGAGTAATTGGAATAAGCCTTCATTAAATATGCCTAGAATTAAAAAAATTGCAAATAGTGAACTAAGGGATATGATTTGTGTTAATGACCAAGTAAATTATAATTCAAGTGCTGCAGTTAGATGATATGCACAATTAAATTATATTATATTATACACAAATTTGGGTGAAATAGGTTCGTTTCACACCAAAAAATTTCTTTGGCCACCTCGTACTCCAGAACTTAATCCTTAACTTTCACGTATGAGGATACATGAAATCTTTGGTGTACAGCAATGAAATTAATACCCGAAACGAGCTTTGGGCAAAAATTCAGGAAGCTGCGAATATTCTTAAAAATAACATTGTCACCTGGTGATCAATTTCAACATTTGGTGAAGTGAATCTATTTGTTTTTTTTTTTGTTTTCATGATGAAATTGAATGTTTTTGATACGGTTAATGTTTTATTTAAATGACTAACTACTAAGGCATGTTTGTATTAATTGATATTTTTTCACCGCCTCTAAGTGCAGGTATCGTATTATCCATTAGTTAGGGGACACCCTGTATATGTATAGTTTTCATACTGTTTTTTAACAGCTTCGGAAACACTTGATGAATATTAAAAGTCAGTTATTTAACAGAAATACTTTCTTGCTTGCATTATTTAGAAATTGCAGTCTAGAGGGCGTTAACCTTAAACTGTTTTAGTCTTCTTTGTCCCTGACAGCTATTATAGTTATTGAGTTAAATCAATAAGATGTCTTTTATTCACGATTTTTGTATTGAATGCCTTCTATTATCCCCTTAATGTCACGAATGCGGTTAATAATAAAACCGACTCTGTTTCGTAGCATTTTTCAAAATTATAAAAGGATATTGCATCGGAAAAGCATTAATGGATTGATGTAGTTCCTGGCATAATTAAAAACGTAACGCATATTAGAATTTTAATTAACTAATATAATAAAATCAATACTCTTTACCAATTAAGAGACAAATACTATACAGGTTGTCCTAGGAAATTGTGCAGTTACGTGTAACTCAAAAAATATCGATATTAAAATTCTCAAAATTTGGCAACGTAGGCAAGTCTATGTGACTAAAATACTTGTGGTACTTCTGGTTACACCGAAAGTAGACCACAACTTTTTGTATGTTATTGGATTTTTGGATGCTACTTTAAATTCTAGGTAAATATTATTAACCGCATGTTATCTCTAAATTTAACCATTCTCAAGATATTTGCATTTTTATGTCAAAAATGACAGACGGTGGCCGCTAGAAAAATAATTGGCGGTAGCAAATGTAGCTCTGTTTTTCAAAATTGCTAACAATGCCTGCACGCATTAATTACTCTAACAAAGATTACTTCTCTGAATTTATTTTAACATGGTTCAAGGAAACCATTTATTTATGGGCAATATCATTTGGTCAGATGAAGGAAAATTCACCAGAAATGGTCTATTTAATAGGCAGTTTCCATTATGCGAGTGACTCTAATCCTCAGGAGTTCCAACGTAGAAATTTTCCAAAGAGTTGGCAATTTAATGTTTATTGTGTGGCAAGAAACGACGGAGTGGTAAAACTACATTTTTGTGAAGAAAATTTAAATAGTAAAATTATAATAAATATGTTTTACCTTTTGCTTTATGCCCGGCTTTTTCAATTTTCATATGTGAAGGTTATTTGAATATATACGAGATTTTCAAGCCACTTTTCTGGAAAATTTATCATTGGCCAATTATCAGCAATTATTTTATCAGCATGACGGGGCACTACCCCAAAATGGCTACTTGGTGAACAACTATGTAGAAGAGATTTTCGTTGACCAATGAATTGCATTCAACGATCCTTTTCTATGGCCACCCTGTTGGCCTGATTTGTCCGTTCTGGTTATTTTGTATTAGGTACAATAAACAATTAAGTTTATGATAGTCCTTTGACGACCAAAGATGATTGTATACGAGTGAAAAATGCATTCAGAAATTTAGAATCTAGATAAATAAGAAATGCTAATGATCGAGAACTGCTTAGAAGATGCTAAAAGTGCTTAGAAGTTCTGTGGCGTAGCTTTGAACATTTACTAAAATAAGTTATTTAAAGTATACCTTGGGAATAACACCACAATAGAATTCAAAAAGCTGCATATTGAAAGAAAATACCAAACGTTTCAAAGTCGATTCTGACTTCGTAACATAATATGTAATGAAAATGTAAATTGCAAATTGAAAGTTTGATTTATGACATTTAAGTTGACATAAGATTTTTGTTGTTTTTAAATATACAGGTAGCACAATAAATTCTAAAGATCATGTATTATGTTAAACAGTTTTCAAGCTGGAAGAATTTGAAAGAGTTGTCTGTAGAATTAATAAGTGGCGTTCCTAGGTACGACTTTGTTATAAGCAAAAAAAGCGATCAAAGAATTCTGCTGTTTCAGTGATCCCATTAACGTCATAAGCGAAAACCAAGAAAAAACCTTATGAACTATCCCGATACTGGGTTGTTCAAAAGTAGATGGCCATTAATAATTCCATCCTTAATTGTCGGTAACGAGATACGATTGAATTCTACAAAAGTAGAAGCCATACAATCGTCTTCATTCAAAAGAATTAAGGCAGACTCTTTTATTTTTCGTTTTATCTTATGTTGTTCTTTGTGAAGTATAGTTGAATTATCAAATTGTATTTTATGGCCTAGGTCCCATGCATGATCAAAAATTTTCGATTTGTCAAATTGTCGTTTCTTTATGTAATTCTTGTGTTCATTTATTCGTATGTTTAATGGTCTCGATGTTTCTCCAATATAAAATTTATTGCATCTGCAAGGAATCTTGAATATGCAGTTTTTTAAGTTCTGAGTTTTGTTGGTTGGTTTTGTTTTTTATATTAGTGATTTCAGTGTATTTCTTGTTTGGAATGTTGTTTTAACATTAAATCTGTTGCCCGCTCTTTTCAATCTTTCTGACAGACATTGTATATATTGTATAGCCATTGACAACGAAGTCAGAATCGACTTTGAAACGTTAGGTATTCTCTTTCAATATACAGCTTTTTTAATTCAATTGTGGTGTTATTTCCAAGAAAACTTAAAAATAATCAAGAACATGCCACAAATAACATTTAGAAGACAAGTAGGTATACCTGTTGTCTGTTATTTGGTATTTGTTATTTTCTATGAAAACAGAATTTAATAATTTTAGATATTTCATAATAATTGTTAGTTTGACTGATCTGGAATTTTCTAGGTAGTACTTATTCGATTAATTGTTTCCTGTAATGGCCTCTGCATTTTTGTAACAAATAATAAAGATATTGAAATAATCTTCGTTGGAATAATTACTTCTATTACGCTTCGTGTAAGCATAAATGGTAATTTTGAAAAACTGAGAGACATTTCGTAGCCGCCATTTATTTTTTTAGCTGCCACGAATAACTTGATTTTTCCAAGCAAAGTCGACATCATATTTTAATGGGTGGAAAACGGTTGTTCGTAATTTAATCGAACCTTATGAGGTTTAGATATGGGGAACGTAATACAAACTTACCTTCAGTTTTACTGCTGAATAAGATCCCGAAAAAAATTGGGAGCTTCCAATTTGTATATTTTGAGTTTTATGCATATTATGAATTTCATTTTCACTATTATTTTAAGAGGTCATTCTTTTTCAGCGCTTTGATTAAACTTATAGATAACATGTAGTTATCTAGAGTTTAACGTAGCATCCAAATATCCATTAACATACAGGGTGTTCTATTTGATATAAGAAAGTTGTTATCTACTTCCAGTATACCCGTAAGGGCACACGTTCTGAAAATATCTTAGTAATATAGAACCTATCGGCTTACCTACGTTGCCAAATTTTCTGAATTTTAATATCTATATTTTTTTAGTCACAACGTCTACTTTCGTGCGACACCCTGTATTTAAGCCTACAGGCTCATATTAGATTGAGAAAAATTAAATAGTCATAACAATTTTGTTAGGATAATAACATTAATTCTTAATTTAAAAATAGGAATACCGTAACAAGGAACAGCAGAAACTAGAGGAGGTAAAGCTTCGACTACACCAATTCTAACTTATTTTAGAATTAGTACAAGAGAAAACTTAGGAGGAAAATCGAAGAACTATAGCACTTGAATCAGACAACACCATAAACCACCAGGAAACATCAACAGGAAGAACTAGTGGAGTCTATAAAAGTAGGAGTATTAGTACAGTTCGAACATTATCACAAAATGTACATATCCTACTCCTTCGAGAAAAGCTCCAATGGGGTGCAGGCCCTTGAAGCTCCATAAGGATGAAATTCACTTTTTCCTGATAAACAACATCAGCACCATCAAAGATTTGAGTACACTAAAAACATTCAGGACAGAAAGCGATCATAGGCTTGTCAGAGTAAGAATTGTCCTTAATACAAAGATAAAAAGATCCAAAGTTACCAGGAAAACTCCGACCGACTGCATAGACAGTAAGAATCTGAATGAAAAATTAGCACTCAAGAGCAGCACGAACGACAAGTAGCAGAGAACGACGGTGTATTGGCCGAACTACTGAAACAGTTTGGTTTACCCCTTTATGATGACAACTTAGAGTTGTTAAAACGGCGTTGAGTGTTTAAATAAAGATTGATTTGGTGTTAGGGTGCAAAACTGTGTTTTTACATATATAAGCAAGTACTTATGTTCCACTCGGTAAAGATTTTTTTAACCACCATGTATAACTATAATTCCACTTCACCTCATATTTCAACCATCCTGTATATGCAACTGCTTCTAACATTTTTTGAACCCTCCGCCTTATAACTCAAATATCCTTACTGAATGTGCTTATTTAACAACTTTTTTAACGTTTTTTGATCCACTCTGTATAAATATAGTTCACTCCTATTTCAATCACCTTGTATACGCCCTTACTTATATGCTACCCAATACAACATTTTTTTGAAACACCCTGTTTAAGTTTAATTCTATTCCAACTCATACATTCAACCATCCCATGTTATGTACCACTCAATATCACATTTATTTCAAGATTTTTTTAAACCACCTGTATAACTGTAATTTTACTTCGCCCTATATTACAACTGCGCACTTTGCTTGCTGTTTGAATTTCAATGCACGCAGACACACCGTATACATTATAGAAAAGATGGCTCACACAACAATTTGTCTTTTCGATACACTAATGGAATATTTTATGCCATTTCAGTCAAGCAAGCAAGCTGCAAGACCCGTAAAATGAAAACCGTTACGAACACCCTCTACGATATACTTTCATGTCTTATCTTGACATTTAAGCTAGATATTAATGATGAAAATTTGACATTTACATTGATGTTTGCCGTTTTTGCACATATTTTTCCGACTTTCAGAAAAACCACATCTTTTACGTTACATAAAATTATACGAAATCAAGTTGGAACATCTCTATGTAAAATACAATTTAAAATATTCAAATTGATTCAGCCGTTTTAGAGAAAACAGTGTAGATTAATTGAAATTCACTGAATTACTGTTTTTTCTGATTTTCTGGACAACCTTATATCTTCCATTATAGAAAATTATATGGTACCAGTTCTGTATTATTCCTTAATACAATGCCGTTTAAATGATCAAAATTGCCCCAGCCGTCTTTGAATAATCACTGAGCATAGATAGAAAAACATACCAACGAATTGATTTTTGGCAGTCGGTTAAAAATAGGTCCAAAAACTAATCGCCCCTTCGCAATTATTAGGTGAATACACACAACGTGATAAATATAGACAATAGGTGATTATTATGTACTAATTACTCGAAGTTTCCTTGGACTTCCATCGTCTTGAAAGTTGATCTCACAACGTTTCAATAGCTTTGTATCTGCTATCGTCATCAGGTGAATGATGGGTATCCGTGGTATTTATACCTTTAATCGGTGATGCGTAGCGACAGTGGCCGAAGAAGGGGTTTCCAAATATAGATAGATTATATATGCTGTCTCTATAAATTTTCTTTTATACCAATGCTCCTCCTTGTGAATTACCCTGGCCTGGTCCCAGTTGATGTTGTGGTGTTCGGTCCACGCATGGTTAGCTAGCCCAGACTTCGTTAGCTCCGCCCTTTGAGTAGCTGTGCGGTGTCTCCTTAATCCTGGTGTCCAGCGGTCGCTTTGTCCCTCCAGTGTAAAGATTGCCACATTCACAAGTGTACATACAGTTATTTGGTATTTCTGAAGCGTCCGGCCTCGTTCTTGTAATCATGCTCCTTAGGGTGTTGCTGCTTTTGATGATCATTTTGATTCCATATCTATATCCATCAAGAAAATGGAAGTCCAAGTAAACTTCGAGGAACGAGGGACATTCTCTACAAGATTCAGACAAATATGTACTAATTACCTACCATCTTTATATAAATTTCAATAAGCAAGGGCTTTCGGGTCCTATGGTTTTTGAGACTTTTGACCATCTCATAGTTAAAAGGTTATCTCATATTAATTGATTGTGTAACACTTTCAGGTAACCAGCATCTTACAGATTCTCTATGGATCATATTGCTTAATATGCATGCATTTTATTAATAGACCTCAGACTTTGGGACTCTATTCAATGAACATACCACCTCTGATGATAGTCATTTATGGGATTATACTCTTTTCCTTGACAATATTGGGATGTACGGGATTCGTTAAAGAAGTCATCTGCTGCGTTCATTTGGTAAGTTGCATGGAAATTAGTTTTTTATTTATTTAAATTATAAAATATGCGACGCTTTACGCGTTGGGTCTGTGTCACGAAAAAATGAAAAGAAGGAAGTACGTTAGAACCAACTTCGTACAACCGATAGCTGTACAACATGAGAACTCCTCTTTGGTGGTGAATCAAGACAATATAGCCTTCTAACAGACTTGTCTGCCCAACTTAGCAATTCAGACAAATGTTAGTGCATCTGTCTGTGAAGACCTCTTTAGGGACAAAAGTCGGTCTCGTCTAGACCCCCTAAAAGTTGCCTATCTGTATCTGCCACATGCTACTTTCAGCGTGGCCTGTTTTTTGATTTGTCAGATGTGTTTAAGTAGAGGAACAACTATCAGTGACATTTCATATGAAACATGCTCTAATTCATCTGTTATTAGAAGTATATCAAACTGTTTATACCATATAATAGAGCAAATCGCTTAAGACAGGGCAAGAGGACTGCCACAGACAATATTTAAAATCTAAATTAAATACTCGTATGTGGTAATGCAGTGGAAACGTAAGCAGTTTGCATACAACCAAGCAATGGTCACAGCAGACAAAGATAATCTGCGATATGTAGCACGTAAGTTAACAGAAATAAACGAAGATTGTGAATTAGGTAAGACCCTAGAAAAACAAAGTACATAGGATAGGAGAGAATATTTGGTGTTAATGTCAAATATTTAAGTTGTGCTTGTTTGCGAATTAGAAGAAATAACTATTTATGAATGAAATAATGTCGAGAATGACAGAAACCAGAAAACTAATTGCAATAAAATATAACAAAGTTACGTTAACTCAACAACACGATGATAACAGCCATCTCATATATGGATCTGAGACATGCACATCAAAAGAAATAAATAAGAAAAGGAAAAGCTACAAAATTGGATGAGTTCAGAAGATACGTTAGTATCTCGAGAATACAAAGAATAAGAACTTAGAAGTTATGTCTGCAAACAGGAATAGAGGGCACAATCATGATATTGAAGGAAATTTGGACGGACAATGTCAAAGAATGAGACATATTCGACTCCAAGAACAAATGTCAATGGTCAACGAATATCAAGTTCGAGCATGTTTTTTGTTTGGGTTAAAGTCTTGTTTAAGCCCTGACAAGATGGCCAAGAAGACTTTGCAGCGTTCTACCACGTCAGAATTGGATAATAATATTGAAAACCTTGCATTAAATATTCGTGAGACTGTAGAAAATAAAATAACATGATAACATGATTCAGGTACCAACACACCGACTAATTCATTATTTATTTTTTTCAAATGTTACTTTGACACATTAAAATGACTAGACAAACTACCAAGCATTTGAATGTATATATGTATACTGAATTACTGATACAACATATATTTATTATAATTTTATTTGTATAATCATATTTTTTTTGTTTCAGTATTCTACTTTTCTAATATTAATAGCTGCAACCGAAATTTCTTTTGGGGCATTAGGGCTAACGGTAATTAAGTTCGTTAGTTCTGCAACATTAAAGGAAGATATTGAAAGCTCTTTTAACACCTATAGTATGTCACCATTCTACATGAACAACATTCAAGCATACGTAAGTTTTTTATTGAGCATCAGTGAAAAAAATTACGGAAGCTGTTACTAGCCTTTTTAGACTATTCAGGCTTTGGAATGCATGGTGAGATATCGTTTCTAAACCGATATCTCGAAAAATAATGATCTAGTGTTATGGTAAAGTTCTGTATAAAGTTTTCGGAGAGTTTTCTTTTTTACAATCTTGCAAGTTAAATTTGATCCACTTCCTGGTTACAGATAGAGCTGAAATTTTGCATACCAAGGTAAGAACGTGCCGAGGGCTGAATAGTATAAATGAGGGCCTATAAACATCTCATATCCCTAACGTTGCGTCTCAGGTTACCACAGCGAACCCTGTTGTACTGAAGCTCTCATACCTCTACAGTGGACCTCTGGGAGGATGGACCATTTTTGACCTATACTCGTGGGAACGACATGAACAAAGAAGAAACTACTATACGAAGAAAGAGATGTTTAGACAATGTAAAATTGAAGCGCCAAGAGACTGTTAATGAAAGTGAAGCCCACAAGCAACAACGCTTGGAAGAAAATTGTTTACTCGTAGCAGTAGATAAACATAGATAAAACGAATCGTTATAAAAACTCATTGTAACAGCAGAGAATGGACGGGCAGAAAAAGACTAATCAGAAGAATTTGCAAGGTGGTAGCGTTAAGTACTTTAATAACGCGATAAATACATTTTGCGAAAAAGTGTGTAATATTTGTATCAATAGATGACACCTCGAAGAGAGATGAGCTTATGTCTGACGTTCTATTATGATTGTCGCAAACTGAAAAGCGCCTTCTTTCTGGAATAAAACCATTTCTAAAAATTGTAAAATTTAACCGCTTATTTTGACAATATGAATTTCGTGGCAACGCAGTACTTTTTGCCCAAGATCTTTTCGAGGTAACTGAAAAACTGCCACATATGTTGCCTAGATCTGTAGATAACTGTGGAATAGTGAGTGTTACTCTGCATCTGGAAAATTTAAATATTACTCGTGAGTTTTTAGTGTCTCGCGATAATGTGTTCGAGGCGATAATGACTGGTGGCTAATAATCCCTTGTTCAAAACGTAATACAGCCGTTCATGTACATTTTAAGAAGAAAAAAAATACACAAATGTTCTAAATAACAGCCCAAGATCAATTAATTGATGAACAAAAAAGAATGAACAGATTGATATTAATAATATAATACACGCGGAAATTAACAAAACATGTGATCTTCCAAAGGAACTAGAAATTTTTGTTCGCGCTAAAGTCATATTGAGGTCTAACGTTGACGTTGCTCAGGGACTTGTGACTGAAGCGATAGGTCAGATTGCTGAAATTATATGAACATATTACAGACGTGCTATGCGATACTATCAGTTCGCGTAGACTGGTAAATCACGGCACAGCTGACAGAAGAATGCTTGTCTTATATTAGGCATCAACTCTGCATAAAATGCAGAGAACTACTGTACATCATGTTGTTATTTATCTTGGTACCAAATTGTTTGCTGCAGGTCAAGCGTATGTGGCGTTAAGACTAGTTCGGTCTTAAGCAGATCTTCAAATCGAAGAACTTTGACTGCTTCAACTTGACTTCGATGGAACCTTGTAAAATTGACGCATTAAATGAAATGGATAGAATGAGAAATGTTACAAACAACTAATTGATATGTATAGTTATTAAAATATAAAATAAATTCAGCTTTAAGTGCTCAAAACAACACATTGTGAGCACACTAAGGGCTACATAAGGGAAAAACACTGCTATAGGCTCCGAACTACGACGTAGTCAAAAATACTAAAAAAGTTAAAAATAAAATTAAAGTAAAAGAAAACATTTTAAAAACAAGTTTTTATTACTTGTTAATTAAAAGAACTAAATAGTTAAAAATAATTTAAACCTGATAAGAAAAATACAATTATATAGATACCTACATTAAAACTTTAAACGATAATTAACCTTCTTCATCTACCTCACACTAATCCCATATCGTACATACATAATTATATATTTTTATTAAACCCTAGAACTTTACACTTTGTATTCAATCTTTCCGTTTTTATCACAGATCCAATTCTTTGTAAATAAAAGCGTGCTACATTTTGAAGAACATTACTTTTCTTTGTGTCTTCACAATGTAACACGCTTTTATTTATAAAAATTGGATAAAAACGCAAAGATTTAATACAAATTGTTAAAAGCTTTAGGGTTTAATAAAAATATATAATTAGGTATGTACGATATGGGATTATTAGGACGTAGATGAAGAAGGTTAATTATAGTTAAAGGTTGCAATGTCGGTACCTATATAATGGTATTTTTCTTATCAGGTTTAAATTATTTTTCTTTTAATTAACAAGTAATAAAAGCGTGTTTTTAAAAAATATATTTTTACTTTAATTTTATTTTGACCCCAATGGATTTCTTTTGTAGGGTCATTTAGAAAAGCGAATTTATGGCGACAGGCAGGATTTGGTGGAACGCATTAGACAAAAGGCGAATACAGTCTCTGAAAATGATTAAAAATTCTGTTAATGCAATATGTGATTGAGTAGGTCGTTGGAACATTATTAAAGCCATGTTAATTTTCTTTGCTTATTAGTTTTTATCCAAAATTATTGTGTGACCCTCTGACTCAAATAAGTTGTCGTTTGCACAAAATGTCCTCTATTTAATGGCGCAAAGTGAAATATAATTCACTATTTGAAAATAAATTCTATGACGTCCTTACTTTGACAAATATGATCTTTCCTTTATTTGACATATGTAATGATATGTTCCGCCCGATGTATGAAGTTTGGTAGAACTTTATAACATTTATAAATTTGGTTGACAACGAGCCAGTAGAGACCAGAAAATTGGCACGAAACGACAAATTTCGTTACTCAGTAAAAGACCAGGCACCTTTCTTATGGAAAAATGCACTTCCGTCAAATTGTTTGAAATTTTGGTATGTTATAGAAGTTGACGTTCTGACAAAAAGATTCCATGGGCTCAAACAGATTCTATGACTAGTTTTCGAGATACAGAGTGTTAAACATCAAAAATGCCGCATTTTTGATATCAGATTTCCTATGATAGACGTGCTTTATTTCCGGTTATTGGAGAAATCTTGATTTGTACATTATTGGACATAAATATTTCACAAAAAAAATGCCATAAGTTTTGGTGGATTACAGGGTATTTAAAAAATACGTAACATGTGATTTTGGAAAAAATGTTTTTTTTATTACAACGTTGAAAACATCAGAAGATGTTATTGCACAATTAATATCTCGCTAGAGTAATAATTTCTTGGGTGTGCTTCATATAATATACAGAGTGAGCCATAAATATAGCTAGAGAAGGCATATATTATTTTATCCAATTAATGAGTCACCCTGTTCGAACCATTCGTGCTCCAATTTTAATAAGACATTAAACATATATATTATCCGTCTCTTTTTACTCAACCGGATGTTAAACTAATTGCAAAAACTATACATATTGAAAACATGTATTTTTTAATACTACCCCGCAGTTTTAAATTCTCTCGGTCAACTTTGTATGTTATTACATTTTTACGTTAACAAATGTTCAGTGTTTTACTGAGCAGAATATTATTAAAATTGTATTACTAATTTTCGAGATATAGAGTGTTAAACATCGGAAATGTTACGTTTATCGTATCAGATTTCTCATAACAGATATGTTTTTTTTTTCGTTTATTCCAGAAAACGTGGTTTGCACATTGTTTGACATAAATATTACACAAAAAATTACTATTAATTAGTTTTTATTACAGCGTGTTTACCATATACATAATATGTGTTTTTTAGAAAACACATTTTTTATTATAACGTTAAATAAACAGGAAGATCTAATTGGTCAGTTAATATAATGATAAAGAAACTAATTTTCGGACGTGTTCATACATTATACAGTGTGGGTTGTAAATACTGCTAAAGTGGGCATCTATTATTTTCCCATTAATATGTAACCCTGTATAAACCATGCGTCTTGGAATTTTTATATCAAAATATACAAATTTACGATATCTAAGTACTTCTTGGAAAAAAACACCATAGTTAAGAAAATTTGCTGTATATTCCAGTCTAGGTCAAACCCCGTTGTCAATGATTAAGAAACTATGGATAAAAAAGGCACAATTCTAAGATGTAAAATTAACATATTTGACAATATGTATTATTTGATTTCAGTATTGATGGCAATTGTTTTGTGAAACATTTATGTCCAATAATATACAAATTACAATTTCTCCACTAACCGGAAATAAAACACATCTATCATGCAAAATCTGATATTTAAAATGAGGCATTTTCGATTTTTAACATCCTGTATCTCGAAAACTACTTCTACAACATACCAACATTTTATACAATTTGACGGAAGTCCATTTTTCCATAAGAAAGGTCATAACTTTGATATCAATTGTTGGAAATCTGTTTTTGGGGGCAGAGAGGGAGCATTTTCAAAGACAATAAATGGACCATAATCGTCAATGAAATGTAATTTCACACAGCTTTCCCATGCTGAATCGAATAGAACCACTTCAATTTCGATTAAATCAGTCACTCAATATTGATTTTTCTTCAGTTTCCCGGCTCTAGCTATTTTCTTTTGCTTTCTACGACTTGGGACTTCGGTGCCTTGTACAAAGCGTTAAACGTTTAATTTAAAATATAATAGCGTGTCATGCCTGAGGCTTTCAAAAAAATATTCAAAACTCCTATTTAAAAAAAATATATAAATATTTGGATTGGGCAGGGAACTGACCTGATTAGAATCCCATCGATAATACTTGGAAATTGTTAAAGCAGGGAATTTGGAAAAACTTCTTTCCTCATTAGGAGAGAGTTTTGCATGGAGTATGCCTTGTCATAAAAATAACTCATTGCTGCAAAATGTAGCCCCACGAAATATTAGATACAAACTGACCTGATAACTTATGACAGGGTGATGATTTGGAAATAGCCTCGTCCTGTCTTTGCACCAGTAGCGTAGTATCTAATACCTACAGCTACCTGACTTCTCTAACTATTCCTGATAACTTAGCAAAGTTTTTGACGCTGTTTTCGGTAGCTTCGCAGAGGTTTATCTTGCTGTTCCCTATAGCTTCGCTTTTTTTCTAGCCGTTATGTTATGAATACCAAAACATATTTAATTTAATCAATACAACAAATATTTTATATTTACTGAGAACTAGCAGTCCCGGATGAATTTGTTCTACCTTTGACCTGAAATACGTTCTTCTACCGTTGGCCCAGGAAACATTGGTGTTCTCTTGGCACCTCCTAATGGATCATAGTATATCTACGAACAATCATCCAGACACAGTAGCGTAGCGTGCCTTTGGAGGCCCAAATGAAGGGTAAAGATTCCTCACAAAAGAATAAAAAATGCTTGCATTAAATTAAAATAAATATTTATTGATAATAAGTTATTACTTCCTCCTAGAAATAGAGTGAGCCAAAAAATTAAAATTAAATATACTCAGCATTATGAAAAATCAACTACTAATGAAAAATTTTCATATACTGAAGGTTGCCATTGTTCTGTCAAAAAACAAATTTACCCTTCGCTACTGGTAGATAAATAAGTAGTACTTACCATTGCAATCTAAATCACTCAGAGAAGCTGATTGCTGAAATAATTAAGAAATTTTGGATATTTGTTATAACTTCTTACCTTTGAAGACGCGAGATGTAAGACCGACATCTAGGATTTTCGAGAGAATTAGCACACAGAGGTTCCGAAACTGGAGCCGTTCCGTGTAATTGCTGTTCTCCCTTAACTCCTAGGACAGAATGTCACGATAAAATTTTCAGGTTACTTCACCTATCAGAGATATTTAATACTCTCTTCGAGGTGTCATTCCTTTGTACGCAAGACAATATATATTATATATAAAATATATTGTTTCTGGTCAGGGAACCTTCATCAGTTGCGCTTCCCACAATTGAATGTCCTCTCGAACACTTCTTTATGTATTTGTCACATTTAGTTAAATTTGAAGACGCGAGATGTAAGACCGACATCTAGAATTTTCGAGAGAATTAGCACACAGAGGTTCCGAATCTAGAGCCTTTCCGTGTAATTGCTGTTCTCCCTTAACTCCTAGGACAGAATGTAACGATAAAATTTTCAGGTTACTTCACCTATCAGAGATATTGAATACTCTCTTCGAGGTGTCATTCCTTTGTACGCAAGACAATATATATTATATATAAAATATATTGTTTCTGGTCAGGGAACCTTCATCAGTTGCGCTTCCCACAATTGAATGTCCTCTCGAACACTTCTTTATGTATTTGACACATTTCGTTAAATTTGAAGACGCGAGATGTAAGACCGACATCTAGGATTTTCGAGAGAATTAGCACACAGATGTTCCGAATCTAGAGCCTTTCCGTGTAATTGCTGTTCTCCCTTAACTCCTAGGACAGAATGTCACGATAAAATTTTCAGGTTACTTCACCTGTCAGAGATATTGAATACTCTCGTCGAGGTGTCATTCCTTTGTACGAAAATCCTAGATGTCGGTCTTACATCTCGCGTCTTCAAATTTAACGAAATGTATCAAATACATAAAGAAGTGCTCGAGAGGACATTCAATTGTGGGAAGCGCAACTGATGAAGGTTCCCTGACAAGAAACAATATATGTTATATACAATATATATTGTCTTGCATACACCTCATACACCTCATACACCTCTTACCTTTTGTGTTTACTTTCTCTTTTCATAGCTCAACTGGGATTATCTCTTTTCCTTGGATCACTCCTTCTTTTCCGGGGTCGGCCCACATCTCTTACACCTACTGATGATTTGTCTCCTGCAGTTCTTACTACCCTATCGTCTGCCATTCTGCGTATGTGATTTTTCCACTCCTTTTTTCTTTTCAATATCTAACCTTTTATGCTTTTTAAATTGCATGTTGTTATTTCATCACTTCTAACTCGATTTCTCACCTTTTTCTTAGCTTCTTCTTAGTATTCTCATGTCTGTGGTCTCTCGCATCATTTGTGCTTAGGAAGTGTACAGTCTTGTTTTTGCCGTGTATGTCGTTATAGGTCTTATAGTCGATTTGTAAATCCTTGTTTTAGTTTCCTCTCTAATCTGTTTGTTTCTCCAGAGTGTGTTATTTATGAAATAAGTTGATCTATTGACTTTCAGTAGTTGTTTTTTTTACTTCTGTTTCTATATACCTGTAGCTGATGAAAGTGATGACAATTGTTTAAGTCTTCTATTTTGAGAATGCGATATTGAAGTTTTTGCTACTGTGTTGAACGTGTGGGCCTTCTAAGTTATCTGCACTTTCCGCTTCGTTGTGATTCTTATAACCTTTACCTTTCTTCACGCCCTCTATTAACTCCTCCAATACGAGACTGAAGAGTATAACGTTCCTGGAGTCCGCCTGTCTTATACGAGGATGGTCCCAGGAGTACCCGGCCCGACCTAGAGATGGCGGTGGTTTTTGGAGAAATAAGAGTGTATTAGAAAGTACACTATCTGTGAAGAGTATGTTTCAAGATGACACGTTGTTTACGACTTGTTTGGTAGCCATCAATAATAATAATGATCTGGGATTTGTAAAAATGGAGAAAATTTGTTATCGTTGTGTGATATAATACTTTTATGTGAAAGGCCCATAAAGAAAATAAGAACAGAGTGTTCGGTCTCCGACAGAGAATCGGAAACAGTACATCAGCACACCATGTTCATTGGGAGTTTGAAATAACGCTAAAAGCGGGAAATTCACATGTGACACATGGCCTACTTCAATTTCAATATTATGATTAAACAATATACATTTGCTCATACTCGAGCAAAAATAGTGCCGTGAAGATCTTTTAGTTGAGTGTTTAGCGAAGTTTCACAGCAACGAAGCAGAATTTTTGCGCCGTCTCATTATTACGAATGAAAAATGGGTCCATTACTTCACAATAAAGTCAAAAAACAGTCAAAACAATGGACTGAGAAGGGACAACCTGCTCCAAAAAAGGCGAAGACTGTTCCATCTGCAGGTAAGTTGATGGAGTGGATTTTTTGAGATTGGCGTGGGATAAAAAGAAAAAACTATCAACGCCAAGTATTATTAAGTATTATTATCAGAAGGTATTGATTCATCAAGACCATGCACCAGCTGACAAATCTGTTATTGCAATGGCCAAAACTTAAACAAATGGCTCAGTGGACAAAGATTTGCCAATCGGTGAAGAAGTTAATGACTATTTTGAGGAGCAAGACAGTTCTTATTATATCGCGGGACAAGTATATAGAGATTACAGCTTATTTTCAAAAATAAATGTCTTTTTTTTCCAAAATTTTTGTGTTTCTTTGATGGGGCGAGTACATCTGGGATCATCCTCGTACCTGTTTCTGTATTTGAGTCGTGTGAGAATCAAAATTATATGAAATGTAAGTGTAGGTTCAAACATAAGCGGTATTGTATTGAAAATGCCTAAAAGTATTGGTTTATAATACGGTAACGTTTATTATTATTAAAGAAAATGTACTGTTTAAAATTTATTTAAATAACTTAATTTTTTTTCTTCCAATAGTTTCATTGCTGTGGACTAAATAGCTATAAGGATTGGAATGCGACAATGTTACCTGCTTCTTGCTGCAAGGATGATGTCACATGCAGAGAATCATCAAAAGCATTATACAATGATGGATGCAGAAATACTTTTACTGAATTCGGTCAATTTCACAATGATACTGTTCTCTATTTACTGATCTTAGCTGGAGTATTACAGGTAAAGTCTTTAGTGTCAACTAAGTAAAACAATCGTATCCTAAGCTTGATTGAAAGTGGAATACGGGGGGGGGAGCCATCTGGTGAATCAGAGGGGTGATTTCCTACGAAATTAATCTAAATAAGGATATACTGCATTTCTTAACCTATTCTATCAAAAATAGTCGATAATCTGTCCAAACCCCCACATATTACTTTATTTTAAATCATAGAAGAACGTTTTTCTTGATTTAGTGTCAAAATCACCGACCTTCAGGCCTTCGAAGGGGGTGATCGGCCCTGGACCCGCTCATAATGGTAGCGCAAGGGGTTGCGAATCAAAAATATCGATACATACTGGTATTGAAAGAAGGTGTTGATACCAATTTAGCGGGGGAGAACACAAAATCCGAAGAAATATAAATTTAGCGAGGGGTACACCATCAGAGTATCAAAATCACGAAGAAGTATAGATTTTGAGTTTTCTCTCCTCAAAATTTTGTCCTGCAACAGATAAGTATTTAAAATCGTATTTGGAGAACAAAGTGTAGTAAGGCAATTTCGTACAATTGCCCGGATTACTGGCTGTCCATACAGAAATTCTTCCTCACAGCAATTCTGAGAGAAAGAGATGTCTTAAAATGATCAACCAGTATTCCTGTATAGTGTTGTGCTTATCTGTTTGGAGACGTTTCAACTCCGACTCTGGAGTCGTTTTCAATCGTTTTCTTGAGTCTTTTGAGGTATTTTCAAAAAAATTTCGCACTGATGGATTTTGTTGTTTTGTCAAACAACAAAATTCAATTTTACGAAATTGCCTTACTACAATTTGTTCTCCAAATACAATTTTAAATACTTATCTGTTGCAGGAAAAAATTTTGAGGAGAGAAAACCCCAATGAACAGACAAAATAATACAAGACCTCCTCAACAATCTTTTCGAAATTACTTAAGAAGTATAGATACTGGTATCACAAGAAAAGTACCCACGATTCATGACATTTAGGTTTAAAAGTGGATATTATAAATTATAAGGAAGGTTTTAGATTTTCAGCTTGTTATTTTTTTGTGGTAAGGTATTGCATAAATGCAGATGTTATTCTTGCTGACAACAAACTAGCAATTAGGTCAAACGGGATATAACTAATTAAAGGTATAGACTAAGTGATCCCATTTAGTGTGTCTTCGGACCTAACGTCACCCAATTAGTTCATTAAGCGACTGACCGTAGGAAATATGTTTAATTGATTTAATGTCATGTTTCAAAATCATCAGTATTCTCTTCCTTGTCTTGAGTAAATTATAACTTCCAGAAAAATCATCCATAGTCATAAATTGTTCGAAAAAATGTCATTGTCACATATATTGTGCATTAAATACACTTCCATTATGTAACTGTTTCATAATAAGCGAATAAACGAATAATTTTGCGAAATAATAGTTTTTACATACTATAAAACAAAGTGACTTCCCGCCGTCTGACGTTCTCTAGGTACGCTTAGATCCTTTAAACCACACAACCCTGTGCTTACCAGGGGCATCTGCCCCCGGACCTGAAAAATCTATCGTGAGCCTACAAAACTTCCTATAAATTTGGTGACTTGCCCCCCTAGGCCAATTTTTTTTCTGATTTACACCTCTTTCTAGGTCAATTTTTTTCTGAACTGCTCTTTCCTAAACAAAAGGGTACGCGCGGTTTACATCAATGGAGTATTTCAAGAGATAGATTTATACGTATAGTTTTGATATTGTTTGTATTGACCGGTACAACACAGAGCACATTAGCTCAGCTGGTTAGTGCCTCTTACTAAAAACGCGATGTCGGGTTCGACCCAATTTATTTTTTACGATTCATTAAATTTTTTGTGTTTATTTGAGGGGGTCCCTGGAGAGTTTAGATTTATTCTTCGATCCGGTTGGTGGGTTCTAGAATTTGTATATGTATCCGGTAGTCTCTGCCGAGATCGATGGTAAAATGACGACTTCTCGGAGTAATTTCTGCCCTCTATAGGTCGGTTCGCATGGTTCTCGTATCCGTCTGTTTATACTTCTAGTTACTCGAATAGTTAGTATTGGAGCAACTAGATGCCTAAACAGTAGGATGTAGTGCTTTGGATTTTTGGAACCAGCTCCCAATTTAGCGAGCTAGCCTCTTGCTCTCTATTGCCCTCTCTATATAGTTTTGTCAGGGTAATTGTCCATGTTACATCAAATTGGTGTCCACAGAAATAAAGTGAAGAACTGACATTGAAAGGACCCCGCAGAATCCTTATGGGAAATGGCTTTCGGCTAAATTTTCTCAAATACAAGTATGTGATAGCTCTTGAAGAGTAAATTAAAAGTGCTCATGGGCACAAAGCTCCAGAGCCAATATTTTAGGATCTACAGCCCTCTAAAGACGCCATTTCCCATAAGGATTTTGGACCAAGTCAACTTTAGAGGGATGTAGATCCTAAACTATTGACTCTGGAACTTTGTGCACGGGAGCAATTTTAATCTACTCTCCAACAGCTATCACATATTTGAATTTGAAAAAAATTAGCCCATAAGGATTCTGGACCATGTCCACTTTAGAGGGCTGTAGATCCTAAACTATTGGCACTGGAGCCTTGTGATCTACTCTTCAAGAGCTATTACATACTTTAATTTGAAAAAAATTGGCCGAAAGGGATTCTGCGGGGTCCTTTATACCAGAGAGTTTAAACCACTTTATAAGAATCTTCTCATTTTTGAAATCTGTAAAAACCATTTTTCATGAAGTTTTATGAGGAACTATATGTGCACATTAACACTAGACATTTATAAACCACTATTCTGTTAAATAAACTTATATAAGTTTATAGATCAGTTTTGTTATTGGCAGATATATGATTTAATTACAACACAGGCACAGTCCTCACAGAACAATACAATAAAATAAATATTCAATGAGTTTCTTGTAAGGTAAGGTACACCTTACAAGAATCACGTGAACTAAAAAAGCTTTTACCTCCCTAAAGGTAAGAGTATAAGTAACGATGTACTTATGTTAGTCTGGTCAAAAATACAATATACTCTGATTCTAAGAAACTAAGAACATTTAAGAAAAAATGTATTTATTTATGACTTTAAACTTTTGGACAAAGGTATGTTTACTTTTATGTTTTTTTTTCATTTTGCAATCACATCAATAAATATAAAGCCATTGACAACGAAGTCAGAATAGACTTTGAAACGTTTGGTATTCCTGCAATATACGTCGTTTTATTTCTATTGTGGTGTTATTCCCCAAAAAAAAAACATAAAAGTAATCAAGAATATGCCACAAACAACGTTTAGAAGACAAAGGTATGTTTAACTTAAAACTATATATTTTAGTGTGTATTAACTGCCTCTTGCCTTTTTTCTAAAACACAGAAAACTTAGAAAATTTAATACTATTATTTTTTTCTTTTCAGTTTGTTGCTGGAATTTTTGGAATAATTTGGGGTCGTAAATCATCGCACTACTCCCACAAATTTTGACTGTTATAAATTAAGAACCATTTTTTTATATAATTGTTATTACCTAATAAAATATAGAATCTCCGTTTTGGTGTTGTTATTTCTAGGGTTTCATTCATGCAATGAACATAAATTCTTTTCGGTCGAAATTTGGTAATACCGTACTTCGGTGCCCCGATCAGGAGTAGGATTTTGGAGGATACGATACGATGATTCACCCCTTCATGCCTAAAACATGGAGTATAGAAGGGAAATAACATGTAACCCCTATTACTAATTGTGGGAATTAATTTTAAAATTAAATAAAAAAATCTAAAAATGTTTCGAGCGCATCATGTAATATACCAAATAATTTCTTTAAAATATATTATTTAAAATTGTCACATTCTCCCCTTTCTCTCCTCTCACTGAATTTTTTCAGACAAAATTAAACGAAAATTCTAACTTTAGTTTTTAAAAATCAAATCAGTATTTAACATTTTACTTTTTTCGACTTCTTCATGTAATAAATCAAGCAAAAGGGCTCACAATAAGGAATATTATTTTTTCATATTTTAAAAAAAGTTCTTTAGAAGATTTTTCTGTTTTGGATTTTTTGGCCAAAACGATTACTAGATATGGATCTTCATCTCAAAATTGTCTTCTAAACGTTGTTTGTGGCATATTCTTGATTACCATTAGGTTTTTTTGTGCAGTAACACCACAATCGAAATAAATTTAAATGTCATAAATCAAATTTTCATTTTGCAATTTACATCAATAAATATAAAGCCATTGACAACGAAGTCAGAATAGACTTAGAAACGTTTGGTTTTCTTTCAATATACGTCGTTTTATTTCGATTGTGGTGTTACTGCCCAAAAAACATAAAAGTATTCATCTCAAAAACTGCTTTACGTACAGGAATTTTCAGAACAAAATTCCAAGGGTAACAGATGGGTTCACGCCACGCACAGCTGAGGCAAATTGGGTAAAATCGTATTGAACGTAAGGAAATTACATTGTGTAATAAGTCGGCGAGGTACACCTGGTGGCGCAAGGATTCTAAAGAAAACAATAGAAAATTGGCAAAATTTGTTAATAAAGGTAAATGAATGGAGTGCATCAAATGAAGCATCTGAAAATAACTCATGGTTTTTAAGTTTCTACTAATATGTAAATGTCTTTCACTTTTTTCACTGACTTCATCGCTACCACATGTTTTAAGATCCATGCAAGTACATTGATCCAGTTGCCCTCGCCTTGACATCTCTTACTACATCATTGGCGCTGCATTCTATTTGAAATAAAGCCAAAAAAATCTAAAGACTAAATTATTTTTCACTGTAACTAACTAGCCCCGGATCTATTACTTTTGAGAACCGGGCTAGAAGCTTGATGTGGCGCTTTTCTGCTCTAGCAGTTGACATAAATTATATAAAGGGTGAGTTTCTTTTTTGATGATCAGTCTGGGGATCTCGGAAACTAGCGGAGATAGAGCAATGTTTAAATTGGGAAAGATTTACAGTTTCACTGGCCCATTTTAATGACACTTTCGGATTTTTGTAAAAAGTCATGGCTTATTAGATATATTGAAAAAACGAAATTCTGTCGATTTAGTCAAATCCCTCTAGCTCCTTTGTTTTTGATTTTATAAAAAGAGTGTAAATATCAAAATTGAAGGGTGTCGTATCCCGAATATGACTGTCATGTCCTCGTTTGCGTGACAGCTCTCGTTTTCGAGATGTGACACAAACTTATCTTTTTTTGAATGGAAACCATAGTTGGCTATGACTCTCAAACAATCGGACATTTTTAGAGATTTTCAACGATATTATACTCGATATAGTTATTCATAAAAATAACGGAGTTATGGATGCGTTTCTCTCTTATTTTCACTTTTAACGTAGGTATTTGAAGACGCGAGATGTAAGACCGACATCTAGGATTTTCAAGAGAAAGGAATGACACCTCGAAGATAGTATTTAACGTAGGTAACCCTGAAAAAGATTGTTTTCACATTGACGTTTCCTCATTGACAAGTTTTCGTGATAACATGGAATATTCTAACGAAGAAAAACTGAATATGGTGGAATGTCATATGTCATAAAAATTCAGTTCGTGCAGCTGAGGAATAGTTTCATAGATATTTTAATCGTCGTCCACCTGCTCTATGTACATTTAAGAGGCTTTACGATTGTTTACGCAGATATGGATCTCTTACTAAACCACCAAAGGAACGTAATCAAATTAACGGAGCAGCACACATAAATGTTTTGGCAATGGTAAATCAAAATCCATCTACAACAACTCGTGAGATAGCGGCAGAAGCTGGCACATCTCAACGAACTGTAGTTAAGGTACTGAAAGCGCACAAGTTCCAACAGTACAAACTTTCAGTTTCTCAAACTTTGCATGCTGGTGACGAACATCGACGTATTTTGTTTTGTACATGGTTTAGAGATATGTGCCTTGACAATCCACAGTTTCCATTAAAGGTGTTATGGTCACATGAAACTAGATTTATTAACTGCGGTATGTTCAATAGACACAATGAGCATATCAATGAGTGGGGCTGAAATATGTTCAAATCATTTAGTAGCACATAAAGCCGGGTCAGTGCTAGTTCCTGGTGCAGTATTTTTGCCACAGCATCGAGTCGTTCTTTATATTCAGTTGCAGCGAACGCTTGACAACCTCCTGTGATATGCTGGATAGATTCAGATGTTTGGCAAACCGTACCCGCATCTGTCGTTGTTAATAGAAGGGTCTTTAACGATGTAATTTAGATAGTTCTTAGTTGGAATTACTTGATTTTGGATTGCCAATATAAAGCCTTCCGATTCAGGAAACATATGACCAGAGATCAACCAGTAGTTCGACGCTGCACTGTCGACATAATCTTGGTTGACATTATTTATATGTCTTCCATGAAGGCGGGGCTTCTCTTTCCATTTCAGCAGTTTCTGATCAGTGGTTTGGTCGTGTAATTGAACGTGTTGTTGTTTCAGTCGCAGTGGTGTTGAGTCATCAACCTGGCATATGACTCTGTGCAGATTAGAAAATTCTGCGAGTTTCTGGAAATGACTAACGCAAAATAGAAATTTGTTGATCTAATAGTTTGCTTAGATCTGCCAATCCTCTTACTCCTTCATACCGTGGCAAAGTTGTACAGAGCTCTTTGGATGGTGATTTTGAGCTTTTGTTAGTAAAACTCGAACTTTTCGTTGTAATTGTTCAATGTCAGTTTTGCACCAATTAACTATAACGAAAGAGTAACTGAGCACTGAACATGCATAGGTGTTAATAGCCTGAAACATATTTTTACTGCTTGGTTTTCAACAGTAGTGTTACCCTTCTATAAAACTCTGCTGTTAGGTCCTTTTTCATGGTCAACTGATCAATACGTTGAGCCTGCTTTATTCCAAAGTATTTTTAAGTATGATCTTCCCCCATAGATTCAATTGAGGTGCCATCTCTCATTTCGTAGTTCCCCTGCTGTATTTTGCCTTTAACTATATTAATAATTCGGCATTTTGTCTTGGCCAAATTTCATATGGATGTCACTAGAGAACCCTTATACTATTTCAAGCATATCATGCAGCTGTGTTTCGTAGCTGCCATCAACTTTAAGTCGTCCATGTATAACAAATGCTTTATCTTTAATGCTTGTATGTTGTGTTTGAGACTGAACCCAAAATTAGTCGAGTTCAGTTTGTTTGAGAGAGGATTCATGGCAAGGCAGAACTATATTATTACTATTATTATAATTTTTCTATTACAATTAGAGTTACCTCGTTTTTAACCGACTTCCAAAAAGGAGAACGATATCAATTCGTTATCGATTTTTTTATGTATGCGCAGTGACTATTCAAAAACGGCGTGTGCAATTTTGATTATTTAAATGGCGTTGCATTAAGGAATGTTACAGTGAGGTACCATATAATTTTCTATAACGAGAGATATAAGGTTTTCCAGAATATCAGAAAAAAACAGTAATTAAGAGACTACACTTCAGTGAATTTCAATGAATCTACACTGTTTTGTCTAAAATGGCTTAATCAATTCGAGTATTTTAAATTGTATCCTACAAAGAGATGTTCCAGCTTGATTCCGTATAATGTTCTATAATGTAAATTATACCGTTTTTCTGAAACCTGAAAAATATGTCCAAAAAAGGTAAATGTCAAGATATGCCATGAAAGGATATCGTACAGGATGTTTGTAACGGTTTTCATTTTACGGGGTCGAGTGAAATATATCGAAAGAAAAATTGTTATATGGACGATCTTTTCTTTACGGTATACGGTGGTAGTGGAAATTCAAGCAGCAAGCACTGTGCGCAGTTGAAATATAGGATGAAGTAGAATTAGTTATACATGTCGGTTCAAAAAATCTTATAAGTAAATGTGATATTGGGTGGTATATAAGCTGCTTCATATATTGGATGGTTGAAACATAAGGTGGAATAGAATTAAAGTTATACAGGGTGGTTCAAACAATGTTGTATTCGGTGGCACATAAGTAGTTGCGTATACTAGGTGGTTGAAATAAGAGTGACGTAAAACTATAGTTAAACAGAGTGGATCAAAAAACGTTAAAAAATGAGTTATAGGGCGGAGGTGGAATATAATTAAAGCTATACAGGGTGGTTCAAACAATGTAGTATTGGGTAGCACATAAGTAGTTGCGTATACTAGGTAGGTGGTTGAAATAAGAGTGACGTAAAACTATAGTTAAACAGAGTGGATCAAAAAACGTTAAAAAAATCGAGTTGTATGGCGAAGGGTTCAAAAAATGTTAGAACCAGTGCCGTATAAAAGGATGATTGAAATATAAGGTGGAGTGGCATTATAGTTATACATGGTGGTTAAAAAATGTTATATAGTGTGGAACATACGTACTTGCTTATACTTGACAAATAGGGCGAACTAAATTATAGGTATACAGTGTGATTTAAACAATACAAAAATCAATATGGTGGAGGGGATTAAAACTTATACAGGGCGGTTTCAAAATCGGGTGGACTTGAATTATAATTGTAAAGGAGGGTTCAGAAAATAATTTACATTGGGTTACACACAAAAATATACAGGGTGGTTGCAATATAGGGTGAATTAGAGTTTCACTTCTAGAAAGTGGTCTAAATAATAAAACGAATAAAAAATTTAACTAATATGTGATAAATGTCCAAAAAAATACAAACTGAAGAGAGAGGGAGAAAGAGAGAGAGAGAGAAGAATACGCTAAAATAGTAAATAGAATTGTACCTTACATTAGTTACAAAAATAATATATGATTGATTGAATACGGTTTCTAAACAGTTTTTATGTTAAGCCAGTGGAACTCGGTTCTTTTTTAAATATAAATTATATATTGCCCGCATATTAATTAAGTAAAGTCCCTTTGAATAATTATGATTCAACACATTTTATATTATAGTTAAAAATTGACTTACTTGTCATATGTTCCTTTGTAGTTGCATTTAAATTAAGAATTAAATTACCCATTAGGATTACCTAATACTCGAGTCGTAACAAAATAGTGTCAAGAATTTTAATTCTCCTGAGATTTATATCTATTACTAAGAATGACACATAGAAAGAGAAACAGTGACAATGAGATAACGGGAGCTTTCCCTTCCAACGTTCAGTCTCAAATGACTGCCACTCATTTCCCCTTTTGATGTTTTTTGCAACAATTCTGTTTAATACATTCTGGTGACGACAGTACTATATGCAACTACTTGTAAATTATGTTGGTTAACTACTGATTCTCTTGGTAATGACAGTTTTGCTATCGATAACCACCATTACCTAAACGGTCAAACTAATCTTCTTCGATTAACGTTTTTATAATTTTTACTGTGGGTAATTTGACGTGGTTGATGAGTCAAACAAAAGAACTACCATGCTTTTGCTATTTACCGCGTAACCAACGTGAATAATGCACTAATTAAATCAGTAAGTAAATAATTATGAATCACGTAATCAAGCAACCCATTACACACACAACTGATGACGTCGCAAGGTTTTAAAACATAACAGATCTTGTTCTTCGGCGTTGGACAATAATAATCTTCGCATCGCTCGCATCGAGACTTCACTGCAACAGCGTATTGAAAATAAAACCTGTTTGTCGACCTCCATTAAAAGAGTCCGACTCAATTCAACAGGCAGAACCGACGCGGCAGTGAGTGAGAGAACGCATCGGAAGAGGTTCGCGGTCCATATTGTAAACAGAAACTCTGCGTGAACGAAAATAAATTGTTTATTTTCATTGAATTGCTCGTTAAGAGAGTTCCAGTTCAGATTCTGATTTTTTAGTGAACTAACAGTGAAGTTCGTGCAGTGCTTTAAAAATGGGTTGTGCCACTTGGATTGTTAAATATCTCGTTTTTCTAGCCAACTTGATATTTGCGGTAAGTTAAAAAACTTTTATAATATGTGGTGGTTGCATAACTGCGTACCTTTTAGAAAGCAACAGGTGTAGGCTGTTCTTCTATACAAGGTATAATGTGACAACGTCATAAAATAATGGTAGAAGTATTTTAAAAAATGATGTAAGGCTTGTCCAGTTTTTTAAAAAAGTTACCACCTAAGTAGGCTGGCGATCAGAATACCAATGTTTCAAATACTTATCAAGTGAATTGAATACCTTGGTATTTCTTTATGTTATGGTTACTTACAAAAAATATATAAAAGTGAATTTTTTCTTTTTTCAATTCCTCAATGTAACACGTAAAAAGAAAAAATTTCGAATAAAATATATTTGCAAAATATTCCTATTAAGGAATTTACCTCTATTTTGGTAGAAAAGACATAACAATGTCAATGTTTATCTAGCTCTTAGTAATTTTTAACACACCTCAATCTTGTACAATAATAAAACACACGAATCGACAGCTTTTTATTTGCCGGTTTGGCCATATTTATATTTTTAACTCTCCTTCCCCCGCCGTAGATTTCTTTAAAAAAATTAAAATAAAATTCTATTAGTTTTCAACAGCTGAAACTCCGAAATGAAGGGCTAATGAAGGCAAACAATTGTCCTGGGCCTGGCTAATTTCCCCCAAAGTCAGATATTTGAAATATTTTACGAATATCATTAAAATAATGAAAATTTGTAATACGCACTTTTTAACGTGAATTGAATGTCAAAATGTTTTTTTATTATGTTAATTATGTTCTTAAAATATTTAAAATATCTGACTGTGGGTTAATTGTGCCAGGCTCAGGGGCAAATGGTTGCCGTTTACTGCAACTGAAAATACCTTTTTATTTCGGAAAACTAACAAACATTTTTTTATACATTTCTTCTTATGTAAGGCGGCGCAATTAAAATATGAACGTGGGTGAAATGGGCAAATAAAAATGTACCCATTATTATATATTTTAAATCTAAGAATATTTACCCAGTATAACCAGGGGGTCGTGTAATTTTTACACTCCTGGTGCGTTTAGGGAATGTCTTCATAATTTTGCTTCTTTTTCACATTTACATTTCATTCTAAGAAATTATTAGCCCAGACAAAATATACCTAATAGAGCAGTTTCGAAAAATTCCAAAATCAATGGGTATCTATCATTCACAAGTCTCCTAAACAAAAATCGCATTACTAGAATCAGGGGGGAATCTAGGTCTTGAGGTGCGGGGACTATGAAAACTGTGATAATAAAACTGTTTACTACTTAGAACTAGCTTATTAAATTTTTAGCCGATTTGCAGCGATGTACCGGGTCTAACTTTGGTTATGCCCTTAGTTGATAGAGTTTGTATTTTGACATTTCCATGTTTACCACTGAAAGTTGAACCAAAACTGATTCGCTAGATTGCAAATTGATTCAACAAGAAAACGTGAAAATCATATATGTTTCAATGTTTTATTTATGTTGATCTAAAATTTTGTATACATATATGAATAAATTTCTTGTTCACGTGGTTCTTTAGTCGGTTTTAGGTATTTATAAAATTAATCAAAAATTTCAACTAAATATTTGTGTAAAGTTACGAAGTAATCTTAGAGCATATACTTCTGGAGGTAGCCTGCAATGCACAAGTATCATGACAGCATTAGAAAGACAGGGCAAGAAAGAAAAGCAGCAAGTTATCTCACTTGATGGGTTGAAGCAGCTCCCAATCGAGTGAAATATTCTCTCTATTGCCATCTCTTTTTAATCTAGTCATTTAAGAAAGAGACGGACAGTCAAACTACTGTTTTGCGTTATTACCAGTTAAAGTAATTTCAAACAATGACGTAACAAAGGGTTTTTTGTGACGCTTTCGTGAAGTCATTGGTATTAACACAAGACCACTAGAATGTGTTTGGTTCAAACAATTTATGACTAATTATAACCAGTAGATTGCTGTAATTCAGCTATTGCTTCCATACCTATTGTTTAAGTTCATATAACTTGGTCTCTGGGTTTATTATTTATACAGTCTACTGTTTTCTGAAAGATGGTTGTGGCATCTCTAGTTTGTATTTTTTGGTGATATTCTCAGAAAATTACAAACATACAAACTACAGTTTACTATTTACATTTATTATATTTTTTCCATTTTTATTATAAAGGGTAGTTTTTAGAGGTATAGAACTTTAAAATAGAATAAAACAAGGATATATTTTTTAAATTGACATGCAATTTACTATATTCGAAAGATAATCTTCTGGCATTATAATTTGAATATGACTTATGGCATATGACCGCCACGGCTGGCTCGGACAAAGTCTAATCTGGAGGTCCAATTTTGGATGACTTTTTCCAACATTTGTGGCCGTATATCGGCGAATGTTGTTCTCCAAGTGGTCAATCGTTTCGGGCTTACCGGCGTAGACTAGCTACTTCACGTGACACGTATCCCCACAGAAGATAGTCAAGCGGTGTTAAATTGCACGATTTTGGAGTGAAACGTGAAACTATGCGGTAACTAAACGTTTCTTTCAATAAATCAATTGTGGCACGAGCTGTGTGACATGTTGCCCCGTCTTGTTGAAACCACAGCTCGTGTGCATCATGATTGTTCAATTGATGGACGAAAAAGTTAGTAATCATGGCTCTATAGCAATCACCATTGACTGTAACGTTCTGTCCAGCATTGTTTTTAAAGAAGTACGGACCAATTATTCCACCAGCCCATAAAGAGAGGATTATCATCACTCCAAATACGGCAGTTTTGTTTATTGACGTATCAATTCAACCAAAAGTGAGCTTTAACGCTAAAAAAAAATCGCTTAGGAAAATCAGGATAAACCGCAATCTTCTTTTGAGCCCATTCACTGAATGTACGCCTTGCTAGGTGATCGTGTGTCTTCGATTCTTGCACGAGTTGAATTTTGTAATCACGCAAACCAAGATCTTTCTGAAAAATCTTCCATAAAGTGGATGGACACATATCCAATTCCTGTGCACGATGGCTGATAGACTGATTCGGGTTTTCCTCTACGCTACGCACTACAGCAGCAATGGACTCTTCTGTATGCACTGTACGACATCTTTGTGGATGCGTATTATTATTTAGAGTAAACGTGGTGCGAAAACGTTGCATAGGTAATTATTGTTGAGGTTTTGCAAATGTGCATTTTTTGGGTTTTATCAAATAATTTTGAAAATAATAGTTTAAATAGTAAAATAGTTTTGCTATCACTTTATGCTAAGGATTAGGATTCCGCGTTTTACTCGTGTAGCAATATATCTTTGCATGTTCTGCCCAGCAGTATTGAGGGTGCTCCGATCTTTGTATTATCAATCTTGACAATTTTTTCCACATCGATTATATGTTAAAGTTTTAGGATTTAGAATATAAAAACAGTTGTGCAATGATTTTGGAACAAGAAGAAGAAAGAAAAGAAGAAAATGGTTAGAATATAGAAAATTTCATGTTTGTTTTTAACTAAATTTCAACTTTTTAAAGATTTTTTGTCTGTATTTCAATTTGGTAGGTATCACCCCCCCCCCCCCCCCAATACATTAGACGAACTACCATCAACCTTTTAGAATAAAATCGTAGTCTTCGGAGGTAAGGAATTCAAATCTCCCCTTGAAATTTATTGTTTGAAGATAAAATTTTAACTAATTAACAGTTTTTTATAAAAATAAATTTTATATGTTATAATTATTCTACTGAAAATACATCCATAGAAATATATATTCTCGATTCAAAAAAAAAATGCTAGGCCCATGAATCTCGAATTATTTTGGTTATGGCCTTTGTGTTAGAGCAAGGATTTGAAACCATATATCGAAAGAATAAAAATAACATTTGAACATACTGTGTTCTGAACATAACTGTGAACTGTCTAGTTTTTTAATTATATACTGTAATATTCATATATAAATCATTATTTTTTAGATGCGAAACATCCTACGGACACGAACAGTCTACATAATCCTAATATCAAATGACCCTTTTTAGATTATTAAGTTTATTACTGATTAAATTGGCGAGAGTAATTGAAGGCATGTTCAATGGTGCTAACCGCTGATGAGACCCAGGGTCACGCTTTAATATGTGTTTGATAGTTACCATCGCGTAAAGTTAAAATTGTATGTTCATTTTTATATCGTTATCGTTTTCATGCATTTATGAGGTTGTTTCTGAAATGTATTAAAATTTATTGTTTTGCTTACAAAGTACAAAAATATTTAAAAAATTATGATAGGCGAACTAATTTTATTTGGAGCGAAATAAGGCTGATAAAAATCAAGGCAGTGTTCCAGCTCCATTATTTTAAGACGTAATGTCGTTTGGTAGTCGTTGTCATTTGGATAGTTGTTTGTTTTCTGTGTAAATTTGTATATCTCCGGTATACAGCCGTTTTTTGTTTTATAATCTATATTGAATAGACGTGATGACAATGATACAAAATTATCAAAATAAAATATTTAATGAAGCATTTTGAAAAACGTGTTTTATTTTATATTTTGAGCGAGACTGATATTTCTTTTATAAAATAAAACTATAAAATACACCAATTCCCCAATCAGAATGTATGACTTCGCATGTATTTAAAAACCATTTTGGGCATTGCACTGTTTTCCTGCGTTTATAAAAAATTTTGTGATTTCCAACAATCTTTTGCATTTTGAGTTATCAAAATTAAGAAAAATTTCCTCATGGAACTTTACAAAGGCAAAACCCAGCTCCATTAAACTGGCAGTGCCAAATTGGCAAAAATTGAAAAATATATTTCATAATTTGTTGCTAATTTGTTGTTATTATACCCTCTCTAAATCTCGAAATTCAAGTCGCCATAAAATATTAAATATGTGCACTAAATACATAAATATAATTATTCGAGGTTTCAGTCAGTTCAGGGGAGCGCAACTGATGAAACAGTATATTGTCTTGCGTTCAATGGATTGAAAAATCTCGAACATATAGTATCGCAATTTCTTTTATAAGTTGTTGTTAACTCACGAATTTGTTGTTGGGATTCTGGAATTTTTGAGAGTTTAGCTAACATATTTATCTATTTGTCCTATTGTCGAGATCTCGAGATCCTTTCGAGTAATAAAATCGATATTTTTAATTTTTGTTTTAGTGGGGTCTTACAGCAATAAATTTTGGTCTATTTTTTTTTGATTATCTCATATTTAGATATTTTTCATACTTTCTATACGATTTCTCGAGATCGGTTCGACCAACAAAAAAAAATTTTTAGCAACAAACTCTGAGATATATTTTTTAAATGTTTGCCGATTTGGCACTGACAATTTTATATCGACCCAGGGACAATGAAACAATGATTTTTGTTGACCAAAATTCAGGAATATCAAAACTTTCATGTACGTACAATAATAATTGTAAACATACATTAATTTATTAGTTCGAAACCCGTAAAATCTGGTCTATATATACAGGGTGGCCCAAACAAACCGAAATACGTCGAATTTGCATATATTATTCCCAAAATCTTAAATTGGAATAGATGATGAGTGGTAACTTGGTTTTATGGTAATCAAAATCTCTTTTGAACGTATCAAGTTTGGCAAATTGACGCAGGCTAAGTCCACACCAATAAATCTTTTTTTTTTGAGAAAATAAGTGAAGAATTCAGGTACTTAAGGTTTTCACTTTGTATTAGTTACTGTAATTTGTATAACAGATTTACCTGTAGGTATAAAATAGTCACACAAAACAATTAAACATTTTTTATTCATTATTTCTAGTTTGGCAGTTGCAGCAATTTAGATTTTTTCTAAGCAAAGAACTAACTACTGCTCTGGTACCCATTCTCGGGAGGATTCACTGCTTTAAAGAGAATATATTTTTTCAGACAAAATTGGAATAAATTTTGTGTACCAAATTTTAATTAAAAAAATTCACTTTACTTCGAAACAAAATCATATACCTAATGACATCAACTTTCTAGAAAATCTAGCCAACTTTTGTAATATTTTTTTTGTAGCTGATAGTAATGAAGTTACAGAAGAAAAAGTGACGCAAATATCTATTTTTAATACGCTCTTATTAGGTTGCCGTGTATGTATGTATGTGACGGAAACTTTCAACCTGATTTTCAACAACTTGAAGAAGTCTGATTAACTTGAAAATTGGCATACATGTCAAAGGGCCGATGACAATACAATTTTTTAAGTTGAATTTTCCCGTTTGTTATCTTTTTGTCACTGTTCTAGCCTAAATGCCAAATTCTTCTATTAACGCTGCGTTTGCTATTTAGTTAGGAATAGTAGAACTTGCGGTAATGAAATGTATAGGTTACGCAAACATGAAGTAAACTTTTTAATTATAAATACTATAGACATCGTTATGAGAGTAAAAACTTAGAAAATAATTATAGTTTAAAAAAAACTAAAAAATATGCTTTAATAGCAAACCGAACTAAAAAACAGAAAATAATTTTTAATTATGAACAGTTTATACTACAGCAGTAGAAAGTCGAACAATCAGTCATTTATTTATTTATTTATTTAAAGAGTACGGCCCCCCTACAGACAGTCGCAGCTGCCCTATTACAGGGTGGCACAAATTAACAATAATTGTAACATGAGAACAAGCAAGTACATTTAATTAAATTACAAAAGGGGAAAAAAGAAAAACGTAAGGTACAAATTCAAAACTAACAGACTGATCCTTGACATAGGTCAGCAGCCTGTGATATGTGTTTCCTGAAAACCGAGTAACTTAAGGAGAAAATGTCATAACTGGTACTATTATTTTTTTCAACGATCATATTGTACGATCGGTAACACCGTGGCAGCGGCGAGTTAAAATAATAATTGGAGTTAGAGCGTCCAATTGCAAATATTTTTCTATTTCTGAGGGTGTAAGGCCTAGCATTGATTAAGAAATGATTACTTAAATATTCGGAATCAAAGAGATTATTAATTATCTTATATATAAGAAAAATATGTCAGAACATTTCCTCATGAATTCTAGGGATACCATGTTATAAAATTTTAAATTTTCAGTGTATGGATGAAAATGTCTTTCCCTGTTAAAACGATAATTTAGAGTATTTATAAACTTTTTTTGAACGTTTTCTATTCTAACAATATATTTATGATAAAAGGGATTCCAAACTGTCGAAGAATATTCTAATATCGATCTAACAAGACTATAGTATAGGGTGGTGAGCGATTTGGCATTTTTGAAACCTTTGGTTATTCGTAATAAGAAACCCAATATTTTTTGAGCCTTTTGAACAAGTAATTCAATATGTTTTTCAAACGACAGTTTGGAATCTAATACAACCCCCAGATCCCTAACGTGATCTACATACTTCAATTTGTCACCCAGTAAATATAGATCACAAGGGGTTCGTGAGTGACTAGGTTTTCTGGTGAACACGATGGAATGACATTTATCACTATTAACAAATTTTTTTTTCTTATACAGTAATCAGAGAATCTGTTTAAGTCATTTTGCAACTTTACATAATCAGAGGTGTCCCTGATAGTTTTGAAAATTTTTAGGTCGTCCGTATAAAGTAAATGCTCGGTGTTACAGAAGCATGAACCGATGTCATTTAAAAAAATGCTGAATAATAAGGGACCAAGATGTGACCCCTGCGGCACTCCAGAAGTCACTGGAATACATTCTGATCTTACATTGTTCACCACAACATATTGTAACCTATCTTCTAAGTAGCTTTTTAGGAGCAGAAAGAGTCCTCCATGAACACCGAAATTCCCAAGCTTAATTAAGAGAGTAGGGTGGTGAACTTTATCAAAAGCCTTGGAAAAGTCGGTGTACACGGCACAACTCTCTAAGCTGTTTTCCATTGCTGCAGTTAACTCTTGCACAAACGGAACCAAATTAGTTACGACGGAGCGCTTCTTAAAAAATCCGTGCTGATTTAGGTCAAGAGAACACCTTACTTTGAAAAATAGTTGTTCTAGAATCAAAGATTCGAAAATTTTACCAAAGTGACTGAGCAAGGAAATAGGCCGGTAATTCTGTACATGAGTTTTGTCACCAGATTTAAACACCGGAACTATTTGGGCGATCTTCCAAATCTTAGGATATATGCCGAGTTTTATGCATTTATTGTAGAGTATGTAGAGTGGCAGACACAGATCAGGACATGACGCCAAGAATACCGCAGGGTATCCATCAGGACCCGGACCTTTTTTTGGATCGAGATCATGTAAAGTTGCTTTTATACTTTGCTCACTTATAAAGCTAACAGTATAACAATATTGAGAGAAAACTGGCTCGACTAACGAGGCAGTGTTGGATGGTTCGAAAATTTTACCGAAATAGTCTGAGAAAAGTTCACAGATCTCCTTGTTTGAGGTTGCTTGAATAGTATTATAAGACATTATAGTAGGTATAGATTTGCTATTCTTTTTGTTACTAACAAACGACCAAAAATATTTAGTATCCTTCTTAATATTATCTTCTGTAATTCTGATGTATTTATTATAGTCAGCTTTAATACTAATTTTTACCCTCTTTCTCAAATCCGAAAAACGATTATAATCAGACTGTTTATGTGTCTTCCATTTTCTATGCGCCTTAGCCTTATTCTTGATAAAATTTATAGTAGATTTAGAGAACCAAAGGGGGTATGCAGATTTACTAATTATAATTTTAGGTACATAAGTATTAACAATTTCGTCTAAGACTTTATAAAATGATAGGATATTCACATCAACATCAGCCGAGCAAAAAGTTTTGTCCCAATCATGTTCTCTAATTCGTTCATTAATCACATTGTAGTCAGCACCATTAAATGTTAATTTACTATAAGAATTATAGGGAAGTGCTTTTGTACAATTAAGATCAATGGTAATATCAAGAGACATATGGTGGTTGTCTTCAGTAACAAATGGATTATTACATTTATTCAAATCAATTTTCAGAGATGTCGATAAAACTAGATCTAAGATTTTATTGTGTATATTAGAGATGCTATTAAACTGCTTTAAATCATTTAAATAAATCCAATCCGAAAAGCACTGGCTACAGGGTTCCATGACATTATGGGGAGCTAAGAAATTGCTTGTTGAGTTCTTTACCCATTTTATGATTAATTGTCTTAGAATAAAAATATAATAAAACTTAAGTTATTAACAGACTAATTCGATTCAGAGTAAAAAGCGGCGGTGCTTGAAATATTAAATTTTACAATTATTCTATTCCCAACTATTTATAAGAGGAGAGTTATGCAAATATAGTGAAATGCACTCAGAGACCTATTTCCATTTTGCAAAAAAAAAACACGTAAATTAATCTAGTCCGTTGATCTATATGAAACAGAATATGTTTAATGTTTTTGTGTCTTTTGACAATCGATCTAAATCTTTCTTTAGACCAACTCTACCAGATAATTATAAACTTTGTTTCAATCTTTATTTAATGGCAAAATATCATAAAAATACTTATTACTATAGGGTGACCTGTGTTTTGAAACTGAAAATAAGTCGAATGCAAATACCTTGTAGTAAATAAAACAAAATTTTTAACTTTAGAAAACAACCTATTTTGACTTTCTATTACAAATTCATTCGTCAGCGTCTATTTTTATCCGTGAAATTCTCAAATGTTTTCATCGGACTGTAGGTATATGTTATTTAAAAAAACACAAGTCGAGACTGTTCATCCGATATTCTTAATACAAGGTTTGCATCCTCGTTTCGAGAACGTAGGGTGTGGGAGTTCGATTGTGTTGCTCGTTCGGAAGCAATCATGTCAATAATTAATTAGCCAATCAGGGATCGTTCGGTTCATTTCGCAAGTTCATTTCAATGCAGATGGGACTTTAAACGTAATGAATTAATTTAGGTGAAAGTTTATTCGAGTTTTCATTTGCTTTATATGAAACGATTATCGAAAAAGTTAACGAACTAGAAAGCAGTTTTGAAGAAAACGTTATGCTGTTTATTATGTAATTAATTAAGGCTTTAAATACTTGTTTTAAATGTCACTGTTAATATAAATGCAGCTGACTCCTACCTAAAGACACAATGAATAGAAAATATATCACATATATGTGCTGAACTGTAAAAATATGGATTAATAAAATTACTTTAATTGAAAACATTAAATTATAAATTTAATGGAATTGTATGCGTGTCCCAAAATTCAACGTCAAGCCGAAACCCAGGAGTGGACTAGTTTATGACTACCCAGGGGTAATTTAAAAAGTCGGTCCCATTTTTATTTAAATATACAGTGAGGACGCGTGGGTAGGAACAAATTCATTTAAAATTCAGGTGTTGGTTTTTTTTGGACTGCGGTATTTGTGATGATAAACTCCTTTATACAGGGTGGGCCAGAAATAAATTTCATGTACAATGCCCTATACGAAAAATTAACAGTTATTGAAAAAATTACATTTCTTTCAAAATTGAAAAAAAAGACATCAACATATGAAATTAAATGTTCAAATTGTTGACCAATTTCCTGACAATACCTAGGACGGTTTTCAAATTCTCGTAACACCTCATTTAGCGTTGTATTTCGGCTATAATTCTATTCTTTAATTCTTCAATATTTTCCGGTTTATTGAAGTAGACTTTCGATTTCACATAACCCCAAAGATAAAAATCTAACGGGCTTAGATCTGGAGACCTGGCTGGCCATTCGATATTACCTCTCGTTCCGATCCATATTGGGAATTCATCCGCTTGGGTACGCAACCTGACGGATAAAATATGAACTACTCTAAGCAGGTCGAGTATAAACAGCTGATGTTAGATAATATGTCAAAGCTGTAGTTTCAAAGTTTTTTTCTGAAATATTCAGTAATTAATTTTTATGAATAAGCTTAGTTATTATTTAAAAATAGCTTTAATTTTAATATTTTAAAATTTTCAATCATGGAGTTTCCTCCTCGAGAAAATAAAAATAAAACTTTTTGCTGCGTGTATAGATACAATAGCAAGTCCACTAAGAACAATAAAGTTTGATTTTATACCTTTCCTCCTACAAATTCAAGTTTTGTGTTCATAAAAAATAAATTTGGTGAAGATGAAATGATTGACCGTCGATTAGCTTGGATAAAAGATTGAAAATTGGAAATCCAATTACACAGTCAAAAAAAGTGTGTTCATTACATTTGTCAGAAAAAATAATAAACATTAAATTTTATTTTTCATTGCAGCCAGTGCCAATCCATGTCGTTCTCATTTAAAAAAAAACAAGCGTTCCATCATGTAATCTTCCTGAAACATCATTAAAATTATTTGATCAACCAAATGTGAATCAAACTGAAAAGAGAAACGAAAGACAACGTCAGAGATCATTAAATAAAAAATCATCTGTTATTATTGATACAGATCAAGATGATCAAGTACAAGACATCCCATGTAATGTAGATCTGTGTATTGAAGATCAATCTACTGTTGAAGTAGCTTGAATTGAAACTTTCATTTTTTTTAAAATTTTTATTATAAATTTGATTTTAATGAGATGTACATATACATTTTTCCATATAAAAACACGACAGCTGATTTAAAAATGCGTTTTAGAGTAGTAACCGCTTCTGCCGCAAGGAGAAGCCACGCCCCCGGCTGAATTCCCAATATTTGGGAAAATATTGTCAAGATAATCTCGCACTGCTCGCAAATTCTGGGGGGGCGCTCCATCCTGTTGGGGTTTTCACCTTTCGAGTAAAGTTAGTTTCTTTATACAGGGTATCATGTCATTTTGTAATAGGTCATAATACTTTCCGAGTTAAGTGTTTCCTCAATAAAAAAACGTTAACTTTCTTGGAAAACTGTGTATGATTTTCCATACTCCAATGCGGGTTTTCTGATGCCCAATATCGAAAATGTTGCTTGTTTACTGAACCATTTAAACAAAATGTTGCCTCGTCGGAAAAAACTACCGGCCCTATAATAGGATGCTCCGGGCATTTCATATTAAACAATTCGCAAACTTTAGCTTGTGTTCGAGTTCTGTCGCCATATCCTACCATCGTCAAAATTTATATTCGCTGCTTTTGAGTTAAACGCACCATACTTTGACACTTTGCAACTACACTTGACAACTATTTATTTCAAGTAAAACTATAGTACAGTTTCTATGGAAATAAACAAGGGTTAAAAACTTTAGCATTCAAATAAGTAGATTTTGAGCAATTCGAATTTAAATAATTTACAGAACTATTTTGAACAACCCACCGTATTAACGAGACTGGTTCGACCGGGATATACTAAAGATATTTTGAAAGCTCATAAATTCCACTTTAATTTGTCTATTTTGGTTTTTCGCTATAATGCCTAGAAGTTGGTTTAAAATAATAGTAAACAGTGCATTAAATGTACGATATGCGACAGCCAGCTAGCCAGAGGTGCACTGACAATAGCTGTCAAAGCACATGGACGGATCTAGAATTATCTTCAGGTGGGGGCACGAGATGAGTTTTTTCTCAGCAGTTTATTTCGTTTTTATTTACATAACTATTGCCAGCACATATTGGTCTATTTTTTCATTGATTTATTAAGTTAATGGTTACCTGTATACTGTTTACTGATATTAATTAAATGACTTTTTCCCACTGACTGGATCCGCCATTGTCAAAACATCGGAGGATCCATCATTTAAGCCAAATTTCCAAAGTAGTATTAATACATTTTACGACACTATGACAAAACGCCAAGATATACGAAGTGAATTCCATTTTATAAGCTTTCAAAATATCTTTTCCACATCGCTACCAAACTATCGTGGTTAATACGATACGTCCTGCAAAATATTTCTACAAATTATTTAAATTGCAAATCTGCAAGATTTACTTAACGGACAATATCGATCTTCAGCGTTATTAATCTCAATGTTATAAGCTATCACTACGAGGCAGATTAAGGTTCCAGCTGTTATTATACCAAGTTATCAATTATTTAAAATCACTCACTTTACATCGTTTTTTCCAGCTTTTCTTTATGAAAAATGCTACAATAAATATTTACAAACATTCATTTTGAAGATTTTCTGATTCCCTAAATTTTTCTATTGACGGCATGAACAGGACATTACTTTTTACACTAAAAGCAAAAAACTAAAATAACCCATATTTTTGGGGTTTTTAAGGCTAAAATAATTTACTTCTACGAGTTTGCTTTTAAAGTTATGTCAGTTATGACTTATAAACGATTATTTACTAAGTTATGTCATCTAAAAATCTCTATTGACTGGTGTAGTACACTAAGTGGGTAATCCATTTGAGGTAAACTTTTTCCATATTAAATATAACTAATTAATATTCCGACAATATCGTATTTCCTAATCGAGCAAAAATTATGACTAATTGGCAGTTCCATATGTATGTCGTAAAGCCGCTGCAAACGATAACATTGGCAAAGATCAAATAATGCATATTAATGGCTGTTGTTATTATTGTTTAAATGAATAATCAGTGATGTCAATGGAACTGCCAATTAGATATTCTTTCGTCATTGACCTTCAGTGAACCAAAAATTCGACGTTCTTGTAAGTGCAGAAGTATTTTTACCGATGACTAATTGTTAAGGTTAAATGTGTGGAAACAGATTTTTTACGCAAATTCTTAAGGTGATTGGTTATTTATGCGTTTCTGGAGTTTAATTCATGGAATTTAGAGGGCAAGTAAATGAGACATTTCCGCAACATATTAATAGATTGTTTTAAAGGGACTGATCAATCGTAATTTTTAATGGTAACTCTTATAATGATATTCTGCAACACTGTTCACTATCTACAAAACCAGTTTATATGCATTGCTGATATATATAGCGATGTGTATGCATCTAGACTCTAGACGAATTGTGAAATGCTTTGATCTTAAAGGAATTATTGTCTTTGGAAAGAAGTCATAACTTAAAAAACTTTGTTAAAAAATGTTTTATATAAACTTTGGTTCCATCATCAGGATTTTTTTCAGCACTTTTTCTTTACTTTCTTACTGTATTTATGTACTTAATTAATTTAATTGGCAGATTGAGGAAGTGTGTGGTTAGTTTGTTTGTGCATTACGATTTTCTCTTTTCACATGTTTGCTGCAATAGATAAATTTTTGATAATGTAAATCGAGGACAAAGTGTAGTACGTCAATTTCGAAAAAATGGTCCCTTGTTGCCTTTGAAGACCTTATTTCTCACAAATATTATGAAAGAAAGAGATATCTACAATGTGGTCAACCAATATACCTAAACTTATATAAATAGTGTTTTGTATATTATGTGGTACTTATCTGTGTTTAATTGGAGACATCTTAACTCCACATGCTTCAGATCTGCAGTAAACCAGATGCATCTTAGATATTGAAACGTACGTAGAGTGAAAAAATAAAAGGTTGGTGTTAGGGTACAAATTTTTGTGTTTATACAGTGTGTCCGGATATGGACTAGCGATAATCTAAATAGATGTAAAGCAACTATTTTAATACACAAATAGGTACACTATATACTAGGGCTCAATACCCCACCCCGTCATATGGCAGCCATTTTGTTTTTTTGATGACCCATTCTCTACGTGTGAACAAAAACCTTTACATCTCTTAAAGTTTTGGTCTTACTGAGATAAAGATAGGCTTATTCGACGTACAATAAAACTGTTAACAAAGTGTTAACGTTTTCTTAACTTTTGAAAAAAAGATGAAAATTTGCAAATCAATGCAAAAAAAAATGATTACCTCTCATTTTTCTTCACTAAATCGAAAGTTTTTGAGTTAAGCTACAATACAACATTAATTTCATAACTGTATGTTTATTACTTTAGGAGTTATTGTTGTTTGAACATAGCGTATGCGCAAGCACAAAATACCTTTATTAAGTGACATCTGACCTTAGCTGCGTGCTGTCCGAGAAAAGACTAGCAATGCTATTCGCGACTAGCAGGAGTTAGCGAAATGGAACATATTGACTCTACCTGCACAGAACTTACAGGATAAAGACTAGTTACGTTAGTTGTACCTTGCCTTGTGATCCCTACTTTTACTTACCGTCCGTGTTGTTTACGTTCTGTATTAGTGGTTATCTTGTGATATGAATATGGCAAATCGTCAATATTCAACGCAACATATTGCTGACATACACTTCGTTTATGGTTTCAGCAAGTAATAAGACTTTAATGTGGTTTTAATGTTTACCTATCTGTTTGAAGTCCCGACAAAGGTCTTTTGTGCTTTGGCATACGCTATGTTCAAACAACAATAACTCCTAAAGTAATAAACATACAGTTGTGAATTTAATGTTGTATTGTAGGTTAACTCAAAAACTTTCGATTTAGTGAAAAAAATGAAAGGTTATCGGGACTACTTTTGCATTGATTTGCAATAGTTTGTTGATTTGCATAATTTTTTACCCTTTTTATCTTTTTTTCAAAAGTTAAGAAAACGTTAACACTTTGTTTTGAAATGTTGTTGACAGACAGTTTTATTGTCCGTCGAATAAGCCTATTTTTATCTCAGTAAGACCAAAACTTTAAGAGATATGAACGTTTTTGTTCACACGTAGAGAATAGGTCATCAAAAAAACAAAATGGCTGCCATATGGCCGGGTGGGGTATTGAGTCCTAATATAGAGTGTAATTGAGTATTAAAATAGTTGCTTTACATGTATTTAGATTATCGGTAGTTCATAACCGGACACACTGTACATATCTGTTTTTACAATATAAATTTTCGCTTTATACATTATTTGTTTTTCAAAAAAATTTGACAATGGGTGCAATCAGGAAATTGTAGCGATGCAGCGCTTTGCTAAAGCGGTGTACTAAATAGTGGAATAAAGCATATAAATTCTTCGCTTCACCGCTTGATAACTAAATCAGCTGTGAAATTCAGTGTTGATATTACAAAAAAGTGTCGCCAACAAGTAAACATAACTAGTGAAAATAACTAGAAACAAAAGTTTTCATTCAACGGAAGCAAAGTGCTGTGGCGCTTCAGCGCTTTAATGCTATAATTCCCTGTATGCACCCAATGACAATCACTTTATCACTTGATACTGAGAGTACCGTTTTTTGCTCTTTCAGCAGTATATATTTGCATATCTAGTCAAGGTAGATGCATATACCGGTAAAACTGCTTAAGCTTTAGAAATAAGGAAAAATAAATACCAATAAAACATTTCCAGAAGACCTGTGGACAAATCTTATTTTGGTCAACCATGTATTAAACAGCACCGGCAGCTGTAGGATGAACTAGTATAAAACAAAGAACTTGAAAGAATAAAATTTAAAGAATAGTGAACTTAAAGAAGCCAGAGCTGTATAATGGTAAACAACGAGGAAATCGAGGAACTGGAATTGGGATGGAGGAGTTTATTGTTAGAACAGCAAAAAAACGGGACCTCCAACTGCCAAATTGTAACTAACACACGCATTTTTTGACACATGAGAAAAATTGTATGAAAGCAACAATTTAAGAATAAACCTTCCGCAAAAACACAACGATTTGAAATTGAAACGTTTCCAAACAAACGTTTGTTTTTTGTATTCTCACCAGGGTTCAAAATTGTTGTATTTCAAATAATATTTCCATTAAATGCCTATACCAGCAACTGTGCGCTGTATTATCTAGATCTAGCTACTTGCATCCGAACAATAGTAGTATTTTTATAATGACGGAAGATTGCTGTAATTTGTGAATTAAATTATAGGATGATAACATAACTTTCCACAACATAATTGTTAATTTCGTACGATGTAATAGGCATACATTGAATCCTGCTACATGAAGTTTATTGTATAAATAGTTTTTGTAAAACAAAAATCATATAAAACACTTTTAAGCGAAGATAGTCTAACAATTAATAATTTGATATTAAAATTGAAGTACGTTGTGTTACTCCTTGTCTTTACAGTATCAATGACGTTTGATTGTTTAAATGTTTTTCATTCATTACAAAATTATTTCATTTGTATAGTTCATTAAAAAAAATGATGTACAGTTATAATGTCAATTAGCTTCATTCCCAATGTATTTAATGTGTCGTAAGCCACATAGATCAATTATTCATATCTCCAAATCCGGGCTAGATACATAACTAATTGCCGTAAAAAATGTGTCCAACCCCGTCCGAAATACATTGCCCGATGTTACGCCGATTCGGATTGTCCGTAGATATGTTTTTGTGATGTAAAGCAAATTGTTGTTGATGCATTATAGCATTACAGTTAGTTGATATTATAGCCACTACATAAAACTATAGTATCTTCCCCCGAATTAAAAAAAACATCCAACTCAGTTTGTTACTACAGAAAACAGTGGAATTTTGAAGCGGCAGGTTTTTAATTGAAGCTCACACTTACATGTATGAAAATAGACGAGAAAGCTAATGAAATGCAAATTTGACATTGCACATGTTTTGACACTTCATTTCAACCGACACCACATTTACTTGTTTTCGAAATACCCATACAACTTAGTTTTATTTGTAAGAAACAGGGACCAGTTTATATATTAAGAGTCTCTTCGTTTATAGAAAATGAATAAATTTTAGTATATATACAATTAAAAAATTCAGTTAGTATACAGTACAATTTTTCTTTTCAATCTAATTAATATTCTAATTTTCAGTTTGCATTATTATAAATTAGAGAGTTTTTTAAATATATATTGGAGTAATAGTATATTGCGCACCAAGGGAAGAAAGTACGTCATTCCAACCCGCGTGTAAGATTGTCACCCGAGCGAAGCGAGGGTGACAAACACGCGGATTGAGATGACGTACTTTCTTCCCGAGGTGCGCATACTTCTTTTTACCACATCTGTAATGGAAAGTTCGAAATAAATGTATAAGTTAATTAATTAACTTAGAAAATGATTCATAACAGATCATATACTTTGGACTCGATTTATCAGGTAATAAATTCTTCACAATGTCTCCGGCTTCACCTTCGATGTCCCTCAGTACTTCTTGTACATCATCACTATCAAATGAGTTGTCAGAATCAATCATTTCTAAATAAATTATATTCTAACAAGAACTTAAAAATTGTATTATTTTTATCGTCAAAATAACGAATTATTAAAATGAATTAATTTAAGTTAAGGTTAGACTTTAACTTATTTATTATTATGCGTTGCTAGGCAACAGATATTATTTATATCTACCAGGGAAAAAAAGTTGACGCATACGCACAATTAACCAAATTATTTTTACCCGGGTAAAAATGAGGCATTTTCTTCCCTCAAAACAGGGCAAGAATTCGAACTTTCCACGCAGGTGTGGTAAAAACTATACTACAACAGCTATTTTGAACAATAGTCTGGAGATGTAATATTTAAAAATAATTTGGTCAAGTGCGAGTTGGACTCGCATACTTAGGGTTCCGTACCACCTTCAAGCAGGGAATGACTGCATTTTCTTATATTTACCCTTATATCTTTTAAAGGAAGCGTTTTAAATTTATAAAAAATATACACTTTGATTTTCCACACATAGACTTTTTATTTTATATGCTTTAGAATTCGCTTGATTTTTATCACAATACATATGTATTTAATTTTCTAATTTAGCCCCCAAAAAGTAACATTAGAGTTTTATTTTACTAATAAACTTTCAGAGATGCCTTTTATAATCTACTATCTGCGTTTTGAGGCTCTGTAGATTGGAAGAAAAACGGCAAAATAGGTCAAAGTTTAAATTATAAATTATTAAATCTGTAATTCAAATTATTTAAAAATATAAATAAAATATATTTTTCAAATTTTAAATTAAGTAGTTTCTAAAGTGGGAATTAAAGTGGGATATATTACATGATGCGTTTGAAAATTGAATCTTTATTTTCCATTTATTTGTATAATTTGTCCCTAAAATTACTATGGGGGTTTTCTAATAATTTATTTTCCGTTTAATCAGGGATTTTTTTTCATATTTTTCCTATAAACAAAAAAAATGAGGTCTTAGAGTTTGGGGAATAACGGGGAGAATGGGTAATTTTTTTAAAATATTTTAAAATATTCAATTTAAAAATATTAAAAAAATATATTTGTATTCGTCATAATGAGCCCAGGGATTTGATATATTACATGACCCGTTAGAAGCAATTATAATTTTTTTCCATTTAATTCTATAATTTGCCCCCCAAAATGAATATTAGAGGTTTCTTCTTATTTTTCCAGTAAAGTTCAGGTGAGCGGCTATACTTCCAGTTTTTCAGCTTATGGTTTCGGAGATAATGGGGGAATGGGTAAAATTTTTTATATTTTTGTTAATATCTTTTAATTAATTTATTAACATGCTGGGTTAGAAACAATTTTAATTTTATATTTTCCATTTAATTCTATAATTTGCCCCCCAAAAAAATATTAGGGTTTTTTTCTTATTTTTCCAGTAAAGTTTAGGTGAGGGGCTATACCTCCATTGTTTTTTCAAAATTTTCCAGCTTATGGTTTCGGAGATAGGTGGGAGGATGCGTAATTTTTTTTATATTTTTGTTAATATCTTTTAATTAATTCATTTTAAAAATATGAAACAAATATATTTGTTTTCGTCATAATGAGCCCTTTCATTTGATATATAACATGATGGGTAAACAATTTTAATTTTAATTTTCCATTTAATTCTATAATTTGCCCCCCTAAATAAATATTAGGGGTTTCTCCTTATTTTTCCAGTAAAGTTCAGGTGAGGGACTATACCTCCATTTTTTTTCAAAATTTTCCAGCTTATGGTTTCGGAGATAAGAGGGGGGGGAATTGGTAATTTTTTTATATTTTTGTTAATATCTTTTAATTAATTTATTTTAAAAATATGAAAAAAATATATTTGTTTTCGTCGTAATGAGCCCTTTCATTTGATATATAACAAGATGGGTTAGAAACAATTTTAATTTTATATTTTCCATTTAATTCTGTAATTGGCCCCCCAAAATTAGTAGAGGTTTCTCCTTATTTTTCCAGTAAACTTCAGGTCAGAACCTATAAATCTTTTTTTCAAAACTTTACGTTTTATAGTTTCGGAGATAAAGGGGGGGAATGGGTAAATTTTGGTATATTTTCGTTAATATCTTTTTAAATATATTTTTTTAATATGAAAAAAATATATTTGTGTTCCTCAAAATGAGACCTTTCATTTGATATATTACATGATGCGTTTGAAAAATTTTTTATTTAATTCTATAATTTGCCCCCAAAATTAATATTAATGGTTTCTCCTTAATTTTCCTGTAAAGTTCGGGCAACGCTCTATATTTCTTATTTTTTTCAAAATTTTAGGCTCAGTAGTTTCGGAGATCAAAGGGGGGAACGGTCGATTTTTTTAGTTTCCCCCCCAGAAGTACCCCTAAAATCAAAATTTATTCTTTTACGATATGTACACCTGATCGGGTCACCAAACTATACATTGATACCAAATTTCAACCTCTTTCGTTCAGTAGTTTAGGAGAAAATGGCTGTGATGTGATGTGACAGAGGCAGAAATCCTGAGTGATATTGTAAGGGTATCCTATCCGTATATTGTATATACGGAACCCTAAAATATCTGCTTAAATAATGTTCCTATAATTTAATCTGTTTTAATTAAGTGACCTCGTTATATATTTCCAGAATATTAAATAGTTAATAAAATGATGACAATTATTTTAATTGTGCTGAATTTTATATCCATTACAGAATTACACAAGAAACAGACAGGGCACTAACGAGAGACGCGAAATATATTTCGTAAGAAGCTATGGCTTCCATCGTTCAGTCTCAAATAACTGCTGCCTTTTTTATTCTGGCAATTTTGTGCCAAGATAGATTTTCTTGTTTCCACACCTACCCACAAATGTGATCTGTGTGCCATAATACTTAAGTTGCATGGTCGAAAATCACATCTCTGCAACCTGGATTTATTGTATGTTTTGGTTTTCAAACATGATTAAAGAATTTCCAAAGTTTCTTTGATCATCCTTAAATAATCACATCACCTCGTTAATCCTACAAAAAAGTTTTTCCTCCAAACATTTCTAAGAAACAGTGATCATGACTGATCAACTTTGACCTACCGTGATGGTAGGCATATTTTTGGAATGAAAATAAATATGGTGAACTGGCGGGGGGGATACTTGTGTGCTAATGTATTCAATTAGAATTTTTTGTTGCTGACAAGGTAACGTCTATTCAGTTCTAAATTAGAGCCTATACGTCCAGTGTCAAAAAAGAGGTTCTAAAATGCCCTTTTTAGGGTTCCGTATATACAATATACGGATACCCTTATAATATCACTCCGGATTTCTGCCTCTGTCACATGACAGGCATTTTCTCCTAAACCACTGTACGGAAGAGGTTGAAATTTGGTATGAGTGTATAGTTTGATTACCCGATCAGTAGTCCATATCGTAAAAGAAGAAATTTTGATTTTAGGGGTACTTCTGGGGGGAAAAACTAAAAAAATCGACCGTTCCCCCCCTGATCTCCGAAACCAAAAAGAAAAATTTATTTTTATTATAGTTTATTTGTATTCAAGAAGAATTTATAGATAATAATAGAAGAATTAAAGTTAAGTAATCTCCGAAACTACTTAGCCAAAAATTTTGAAAAAAAAGAAGGAAATATAGAACGTTGCCCGAACTTTACAGGAAAAATAACGAGAAACCATTAAAATTAATTTTGGGGGGCAAATTATAAAATTAAATGAAAATTTATAAATTTTTTTCAAACGCATCATGTAATACATCAATAGAAAGGTCCCATTCTGAGGAACTCAAACATATTTTTTTCTTATTTAAAAAAATATATATTTAAAAAGATATTAACGAAAATATACCAAAATTTACCCCCTGATCTCCGAAACTATAGAACGTAAAGTTTTGAAAAAAAATTAGAGGTATAGGGTCTGACCTGAAGTTTACTGGAAAAATCAGGAGAAACCTCAGCTATTCATTCTGGGGGGCAAATAACAGAATTAAATGGAAAATATAAAATTAAAATTGTTTCTAACCCATCATGTTATATATCAAATGAAAGGGCTCATTATGACGAAGATAAAAATATTTTTTTCATATTTTTAAAATAAATTAATTAAAAGATATTAACAAAAATATATAAAAAAATACCCATTCCCCCCCATTATCACGGAAACCATAAGCTGTAAAATTTTGAAAAAATTAGAGGTAGAGCACCTCACCTGAACTTTACTGGAAAATTAAGAAGAACTCCCTAATATTTATTTTTGGGGGCAGAATATAGAATTAAATGGAAATAAAAAATTATAATTGTTTCTAACGGATCAAGTCATATATCAAATCAAAGGGCTCATTATGACGAATACAAATTATTTCTTTAAATATTTTTAAAATAAATTAATTAAAAGAAATTAAAAAAAATATTTAAAAAAATTACCCATTTCCCAAACTATAAGACCTAAATTTTTTTGTTTACAGGAAAAATACGAAGAAATCCATAATATTAATATTGGAAGCCAAATTATAGAATATTTTTTAACGCATCATGCAATATATCAAATGAAGGGCTCATTATGAGTAATACAAATATATGTATTTCATATTTTTTAAATTAATTGTTTACAAGATATTAATATAAAGATATAAAAAATTCTCATTTCTCCCTTTTAAAATTTTGAAAATAATTAGGGGTACTGGGGATCACTTAAAATTTATAAGAAAAATTATTAGAAAACCCCCATAGTAATTTTAGGGACAAATTATACAATTAAATGGAAAATAAAAATTCAATTTTCAAACCCATCATGTAATATATCAGATAAAAGGTCTTTTATGTAAATAACAAATATATCATATTGTTAAATCATTTGTTTAAAAGATATTAACAAAAATATTAAACATCGACTTAATTCCCACTTTAGAAACTACAATATTTATATTTTGAAAAATATATTTTATTTGTATTGTTAAATAATTTGAGTAACAGATTTAATAATTTATAATTTAATCCTTGACCTATTTTGCACTTTATCTTCCATTCTACAGAACCTCAAAATTCAGACAGTCAATTATAAAAAGCTTCCCTGACGGTTTATTAGTAAAATAAAACTCTAATGTTATAAAAAGTCAAGCGAATCCCGAAGCAGATAAAAGAAAAAGTCCTTTAAAAATATTAGTGTAAATATAAGAAATGCGCTCATTCCCTGCTTGTCTGAAAATTAGAATCTTGAAGGTGGTATGGAACCCTTAGTATGCGAGTCCAACTCGCACTTGACCAAATTATTTACTCTAAGATGTTCCTTGTTTTTGAGCTAAAGCATATGAAAACTGTTGTTCTTTAAAACCTTATACAAATTTATCGCCTGACCGAGCCAAGTCAGAACAGGATTTATTACGATATCCTGTTTCACCGCTTTATGGAAAACAAAATTTGTTTTCAAAGTCGCTTGGAATAGAAAGTTAATAATATTTATACAAAGTGTCAAACTGAATGAAAAACGCTTCCTCAGCAAGGCGCCATTTCGTCCGCCTCATGACATAGAACGCAGTTATATTGTTGGGCTATCAATCGCTACTAATCCCGCATGTTTAAACTTTTTGTTCCTATTTATGCCTCATATATCGACTCTTTGTTGAATTAATGAAGGATGTTCGCAATTTCGCTTATCCGTTGGATTTTTTTCTGTCGAGACATTAGTAGTAATTTTGCGGTAGAATTTGTTTTCTATTTCCGTCAATTAGTGAAATAGGCTTAATCCACAAAACGCATTCCACATAAACTCATCCGATCTGCATTTTTCTTAACACATATTGTTAGTTTTCATTTTCTTTTACATTTAATTAGTTACATATTTGTGGTTCTAGTATTTTTTTGTGGAGATTTTTTTATCGTTAAACCACAAGACAACAAACAGTTTCTGGCCAATGGCCGCCAGTAATTGGACAAGTTTTACCTAGTTATTTTTTGCAACTTTGTCATTTTGTCATAAATATACACAATATACACAGTGACACCATTAATGTAGGCAACAAATTTGACACTTTTTTACTAATAGACTTAGGTAAAATTTGACTTGTCTGCCTGTTTGTGCTCAGAATTTAAGAAAAATCATGGGGACAACTCTCAGGAATCCAAAAAAGGCAGTAAATGGCGTTTTATGGCCGAAAAAATATACTTCGGCAATTTGTTTCTAATTTATTATAGACACATGAAAAAATGTGACGACCATCTTAAATAAACTTGAATTTTTGTATTTTTTGATAATAAAATGTTTTTTTAAACACGTAAGTTAACCGAATCAGAATTTTTTAGTTAGTTATAGCATGCAATCCTATGAGGAAGATTCAGGGAACGTCAACCGCATGGGGGCGCCAACGCATGCAAGGGTACAATGGTCGCCAACATTTTAGGGTTTTATTATTCTCTGGTTTTACTTTAAATAGTACTTTTTATTAAATACAATATTTTAGATGTTTCCAAATACATTTGAACATTTCATTTTAAAAATTTCGATTAAGGAAAATTGAAAGAAATATTTAGGCAATTTAATTAAGTTTTATTATTATATATATTATATATTTGTTGATTAATTTAATAATATATTATTATGAGTAAAAGGTAGAGCAAAATCATCAGGTAATGAAGTTTTTGTTACTTTTTTGGGTATTTTTTCCGCAGAATTGTTCTATATCGTCATTCTTATTGAAATCAAACCCACAGAAATTCAAATTACGTAATAATTACCATTTTTCTTGAAGTTTTTATGATTTCCTGGGAGCAATTCTGGATTGTAAATATGTAGTCAGTCAAATAAAATTAGAAATATGTGGCAATTAGTTAATTTAGTTGATTTATTACTTTTGACAGTATGGTTTAAATTTATCCGTTTATACAAACTCATTTCATACAACTGAACTTAAGTTACAAAAATCGTGAAATCATGGATTAGATTGTATAAGTGGCGGCCATTATACCCTTATATGCAGTGGCGCTACCATGCGGTTGACGTTCCATGAATCTTCCTCATTCTTTTATGAATTTCGTCCTTATTTTTTTATTTATTTTTTAAGAAAAGTTGGAAAAAAATTGTAACTTTTTTGTTGTTCTAGTACATTAATGCTGAACCACTGCGCCGCGATACTTTGGTGTGCAGCGAAAAACTTAAAAGTGTCCCGCCAAAGTTTGTATGTGTATACAGTAAAAAAGGAGGATAAGTTTTAGGTCCTATGCTGAAATTAAAAGGCGAAATGAAAGTGTTTTTGAACAAACTAAAAGTTATTAATTTTATTAAACTGCGATAGCGGAACACTGTTTTATATACAATTTGACGTTCTTGTGTTTTCTAGATTGCTCCATCTCACTAGCCTAGAACTCATTTGAGTTTTCATTAACTATCAGTTACCATTTGCAGCCAGTGACATCTAGTTTGTATATAGAGCGTCATCTCTTGGCTAAGTTATAACTTACCGTGACAATATATTCAACAATAAACATTAACAGCAAAATATTATGATATATATTTAATTTTGTTTCAATGCTGGCGGTCATGATTTCGTTAAATTCGTTCTTAAAGAAATAAACAGTAATATAATAATGCAATATACATAATGAATTATTGATTGGCACTTGATGATGTTATGGTTTTAAAATGGAACGCACCATTTTTCTTAAATCTTCCAACCATGCTTTGCTGAAGACTGAATCTCAGAAAGCCAATTTAGAAAAGTTTGGGTCAGTCCCAAAGGATTTTATTAAATGTATTCATAAAATTTGTATTGACCATTTGACAACATTAGAGGAGGGAATTATTCATTATTTCCTCAATATAGACATAAAAAAATCCATTGGGTTCGTAATGTAATAACGAAAACTTCTGTATTTGAAATAATTTTCGACTAAGGTGCGATTATCCCATGATAGCCAAAAAACTATTTAAATTATTATTACAATTCTCTAGATCTTATTTGTATTAAGCAACATAAAAACGAAAAAAAGATTATAGGAGAGTTGGACTGTCATTTTTACCACCAAATATAAATGAGATTATCAAAATACATGCCAAATTTCCATTAAAAGTGTTGTTATGAATTGATAATTAATCCCTTAATAGACATACTGTTGTTTTTTTTTTACATTCGAAATTATCATAAATTATTTTACACAGTCTATTATGGGTAGGTAAACTGCTTTTTAACATTTTTTTTGTTGTGTGCTGCCAAATTTTGAAATCAAAAGTGTGCTACGACAAAAAAGGTGAAGAATCACTGTTCTAGTGAATAGTGTATTTATTAAATTTATAAGATGCCATGATAAACACAGAAAGCACCGACTAAAGTGTCAAACAACTTAAAAATGTTTTAGATTTGTAAAAATATGTCATTTTATACTTTCAAGTCAAAATAGAAATACCTAATGTTGATATGTGGTGAAAAGAATCCTTTATATGTTTGTCAAAATTTTCATGTGTTACAAACAGTGCGAATTGCAAAACCAATATAACTGATTATTACAAAACATAAAAATCATTTAAGTAAACACCTTTTATAAAGATTGTTTTTCTATCTAAAAAAAAACGCGAAAACCTTTTTACACTTTGATCCTTACAGTTGTAAATAAATCAGACAAACAGTGAAAATAAAAAAAGTTGATTTGCATATTTAAACGCTTTGTAACTGCTTTTATCGATACGCAAAAATATTTTGCATTCTTTAAATTATTTTTGTTAATGTCATCAAGATACACATGTTTGAACTACATTGTATTATAGTGTAAAAATTATTGGGGTCTCTTATATGTAGAAACAAAGTTTTGTAGGCTACAAATTGTAGCCTCAAACCAAACCTTTATTATTACTAATCTTTTTTTTGAGATTACACTTAGATCTTAGGAACATAGGTATACTTATTAGTATTAAGTGTATGAAGATACTGATACTGACGTACCAAAATTGATAAATATTTAAAAGCTAATTTTTTATGTTGCTTTTAGCCCTTTGTGGGATGATTTAGGTAAATAAGAATTTACTAAGAAGTTCCAACTAAGATTTGAGTACTCTCTTCGAGGTGTCATTCCTTTGTACGCAAGACAATATATATTATATATAAATATAATATATATTGTTTCTGGTCGGGAAGCTTCGTCAGTTGCGCTTCCCACAATTGAATGTCCTCTCGAACACTTCTTTATGCATTTGATCGCATTTCGTTAAATTTGAAGACGCGAGATGTAAGACCGACATCTAGGATTTTCAAGAGAATCAGTACACAGAGGTTCCGAATCTGGAGCCTTTCCGTGTAATTGCTGTTCTCCCTTAACTCCTAGGACAGAATGTCACGATAAAATTTTTTCAGGTTACTTCATCTGTCAGAGATATTGAATACTCTCTTCGAGGTATCATTCCTTTGTACGAAATACTATATCTAATATTTATATATAATATATATTGTCTTTTTTCTGAAGTAGATGCTAAACTCTTGTGGAATGTCCATATATTGTAAGCATCTTCAGAACTTGACTTCAGTTGCACTTGACTAGTATCAGCTACATCAGCATGTGTTTCAAAAGTTACATTGGAGTAGCTGTTAGTCGAATTTATTGCTTTGGCATAACCAACTTTGTTACTAAATGAAGTTTTTTAAATCTGGGATCGAGTATGGTGTAAATAACTAAAATTTTTACTTTTTTAATAGCTCCAAATCACTTTTCTAGTTCACTTAGTTTATTAGTAACAACAATTTTACCAAAATTAATTGAGGGTGTAAAATTTTTCAAATTGTGCGAAAAGCTTTTAGTAATTGGGATTATTTTGCTAGATGTTAAATATTTTTCACTACAAATTTCCTTTGACACTGCCTCAATTGTTTTAATACAGTAAGTAAGTTATTGACTCTTCCAATTCTGGTGCATCAATCATTGGTGGAGATTTAGGGTATTTTATTAAGATTAGTGCAATATTTGGGCATAGCTTTGAAGACCTCTCTAACAATAAAAAGTCGCATTCTCTCTTGATGGAACTGAATAAAATAGTTTTAAAACATTTGTATCCTGACCAGTGGCGGCTGGTGGGTTATGAAACTGGTGGTGCACTATATAGGTCAAATATTGGGATGCAAAGATGCAACAAAACAAACCATAACTTTGCTAATACTGCATTTATTTTTTATTAATTAAAATATTCATCGACTTTTTTCGAAAGCGAAATGTTCAATGACATTTTTATTGAGGGCATTGATTGAATATATGTATTTTTTCAATACTAAGCACAGAAAGATCATTTAGCCAGTCCTGAGACATCGTACTTTTAAGAAACGTTGTAATCCTTCATTCCAGTTTCTGTCCAAATGGATTTCCCGCCATAAATAATGCAAGAAAAACAAAATAATGAATTGATAGGATCACATCCACACAACAGTTTCTTTTTATTATAAATTTCACTTTTAAAACTTGGTGTAAATACTTTATTTTTCATTTGGCACTCTTGTTTTCAATTAAGATATGGCCTAGGTGGACCAGCCAATTTTATATCTAATTTGTTTTGAAACGATTTATTATTGTTTTTAATATAGTCAATGAGTTGATATTCATTTTTATAGTTATGTAAACACACACACACTCTGTATATTAAATATTCTTTCATAGACTACGAGGACAAAAACAAAGCAACCACTAATTGAATCACGTAAACAAAAATTTTAATTCTTGAAACGTTCGGATACTTTCCGTCAATATCAGCACAACTCGGTGTCTCCTTGCGGCGTACGAGAATCAGCCCATTACTCCATATAGTTTGCATTAACTATCTTCTATCTCACGCGCTAAGGTTGTTATATCGTATCTCATAGAAGCTATATAAGTTTCTCCGTGCGCTAGCCAAAGTGCACAGTCAAATATTCTTTCAAGCGAAAATTTATATAAATAATATAAAATATAATTTAATTGCTCTTGACGACGAACTGCTGTAATCCATTTTTTCCTTCCTCTCCGATTGCTATAGAAATCCAGGAAAACGGTAGAATTGTAATTTTTTATTTTTCCTATATATATTTACAAAATCAACTACACTGCACTTTCGGTTTGATGTTTTTATTTTCATTTTATGAGAAAACTAAATTTTAATCTATAACTATCTATAACACAGGAAACATAAATTACGGCTTTGACAGAACCAGCGTTCTACAAATAAAACACGAGATGGCGCAACTGACTATTGTCAAAAATACTTTACTAGCGTATTGAAATGATATTTATTAAACATTTTGTGTTGATTTTTAACCTTATTTAAAGCTTATTAAATTTGGTGGTTCAGCGCACGAGTGCACTTAAGGGACAGCCGCTCCTTATCCTGACTCGTTCTTAATTCATCTGAAGCTACCACACTTTGCCTAAAATATTTAACAATACATTTACCTTATCTATAATTATTTTTATATCGTCAGTGAGTGTCCTGAGGCAACTAAATCGAGCTTGTGAGCGATGCAAGGTAAATGGTGGCTTTTACCAAAAATATCCCCGCAGCTTTAACAATATTTTTTCCATTATTTGTACATCTTCGTGTGCTACCAATATATTCGACAGTATGCCACGATTTAATAGCATAGTGTAGTGTGGTAACTATATGGCGCAATGCCTAGATTTTATGTCTATGTCACAGTACAACAAAAAAATTATCGATACGAAATATATAGGACAGTAAAGTATCGATACAAAATATCGAGTGTCGGTTGCTAAAATTTGTATATATGTTCAGTTCAAAACTTTGGTGTTCGGTCTCTTAATTAGTCAATGTTAGATTTTTCATAATTAAATTTCTTAAGTATTCAAGGATTGAACATAATGAACTTATGTCAAACATTTATTTTCTGCCAAACTACTTAATAATACTATTACTAAAATTAATGACAAAATCAATTTTTCTTATATCATTCTATTTTATATACGTTTATATAATACAAAAACGTTGCACAAGCTGCAGTTACATGTATCACCGTGGATCAAAGAGATTCATTCTTCATCAAATTATTGTTGATATAAGCTATTTAAAAACTCAGTGTTGCAATTTCTACTGCATTGGTTGTTGTACAAACAAATTAAGAGAACATGGCCGACGTAGACGTGATGGAACGTAGTACGATCAGCATGGTGCGGTCTGCGTTGATGGTCGTTGAATAAATATCACAGAGTGCGTTTATCCACTTGTGAACATTAACAGTTGCTTAAGTAAAATTGACCTGAATTCAAAATGTAAACGTGAACCGCAGAATACCGTGAAACTGTCGGAAAAGTCTTTGTTTTTGTACATCAATAAGTCTGTCACAACGAGAGAAAAAATCATTTTGAAACTGCTGCTATCATTTCAACAGATTCATTACAAATATTCATAAATATATGTTAATTAGATTTCTATACACGTAGCTAACATGCTATCGTAATTGTAAGAGGAAGTTGTGTATTTGATCGTGTTAATCTATTTACTATTCGTTGAATAAATAAATAGAGGATAATTGAAGGACAATTTGGATATTAAATAGTTAAAAAAAAACAAAAAGTTGGATTTTCTTTATTTTTGCTTATATTACTTAAAAAACATAACCCGACTTCAAAAAAGTAATTTAATTAAAAAGCAAAAAATAATGTTTTTCTGCAACAATTAAATCTTTTTTCTAAAGTCGGTGCCATGTTGAACAGCTAACTTGAAAGGTACAACTCATAAATGTACTCCCCAAATTATTTTCAATTTAATTTGAGAAATTATAAAAAATAAAGTTACTTCTCTAGTCTAGCATATAGTTGAAAATGTGACTTGAATATTCCCTATACAATTATTATAATCATGTGGCACAATTCAATGTAATTTTTAATCCTAATTATGACGGTGTGATAACAATTTTATATATTATCAAAAATTAAGATACACTTAAGCAAAATTCATTTTTGCTAACAAATACTCTCTTCGAGGTGTCATTCCTTTGTACACAAGACAATATATATTATATATTATATATAATATATATTGTTTCTGGTCAGGGAACCTTCATCAGTTGCGCTTCCCACAATTGAATGTCCTCTCAGTTTCAGTTTCATGTCTTTATTGTCGAGTTAAATTTTTTACAAATTTCTTACTCCTAGTACATATTTTTATACTGATTTCCCTAATTTGTTTTCCATGTTTCACATACTTTTCCCTACACTGTCCTCTCGAACACTTCTTTATGTATTTGATACATTTCGTTAAATTTGAAGACGCGAGATGTAAGACCGACATCTATCTCTGACAGGTGAAGTAACCTGAAAATATCGTGACATTCTGTCCTAGGAGTTAAGGGAGAACAGCAATTACACGGAACTGCTCCAGTGTGTGCTAATTCTCTCGAAAATCCTAGATGTCGGTCTTACATCTCGCGTCTTCAAATTTGCTAACAAACCTCGTATACAGTTGAAAAGTGACATGTAATGGTTGCCGTATACCAATTGAGCACCTCCATCCTGTAGTTGATTAACTGACTTTTTTTTAACCGACTTCCAAAAAGGAGGAGGTTATCAAATCGTTTCGAGGTTTTTTTTATGTATGCTCAGTGATTATTCAAAAACAGCTTGGGTAAATTTAAGGAATATTACAGAAGTACTGTATAAAATCAGAAAAAAACAGTAATTAAGTTACTAAATTTCAGGGAATTTCAATAAATCTACACTGTTTTCTTTAAAACGGCTCAACGAATTTGAATATTTTAAATTGTATTCTACAAAGAGATGTTCCAGTTTAATTCCGTGTAATTATCTATAACTTAAAATATAACGTTTTTTCGCATATATTAAAAATATTTTCAAAAACACGGTAAACATCAATGTAAATATCAAATTTTCATCAAAAAATACAAAATATTTCATTAGTGTATCGAAAAGAATTTATTTTAGGTTAGCCATGTTTTCTATATGGTATAGGGTGGTAGATGAGTGCCTGCATCAAGCAACAAGTATTGTGCGTAGTTGAAATATTGGGCGAAGTAAAATTACAATTAAACAGGAGGGTTCAAAAAATTTTACAAATAAATTTGATGTTGTGTGGTACATACGCAGTTCCATATATAGGATGGTTGAAATATAAGGTGAAATAGAATTAAAGCTATACAGAGTGGTTCAAAAAATGTTGTATTGGGTGGCACATAAGTAGTTGCGTCTACAAGGTGGTTGAAATTAGAGTGAAGTAAAACTATAGTTATATAGAGTGAAGAAAAACTTAAAAAGTGGTTAAATAAGCATATGCAGTAAGGATATTCGAGTTATAGGGCGGAAGGTTAAAAAAACGTTAGAAGCAGTTGCATATATAGGATGATTGAAATATAAGGTGGAGTGGAATTATAGTTATACAAGGTGGTTAAAAAAAGTTATATATAACATAAGGAGTTGCTTATACTTGGCATATTGGTGAAGTAAAATTATAGGTATACATGGTGATTTAAATAATAGAAAAATATAAGCAGTCAATAAGGTGGACATGATTAATACTTATATAGGGCGGTTGCAACATCGTGTAGAGTAGAATTATAGTTGTACAGAGTGATTCAGAAAATGATAGGGAAATAATTTATACTGGGTGACCACTTTTGTTTTTAGGGTTCCGTATATACAATATACAGATACCCTTATAATATCACTCCGGATTTCTCCGAATTAGAGTTATAGGGCGTCACTTGAATTTTACCGGAAAAATAAGGAGAAACCTCTACTATTAATTTTGGTGGGCAAATTACAGAATTAAATGGAAAATATAAAATTAAAATTGTTTCTAACACATCATGCAATATATCAAATGAAAGGGCTCATTAGGACGAATACAAATATATTTTTTTCATATTTTTTAAATAAATTATTTTAACAATATTAACAAAAATATAAAAATTTTACCCATTCCCCCTACCTTATCTCCGAAACTATAAGCCGTAAAATTTTGAAAAAAATAGGGATATAGGGCCTCACCTGAACGGTACTAAAAAAATAAGGCAAATTACAGCATTAAATGGAAAACATAAAATTAAAATTATTTCTAATGCATCATGTAATATATCAAATCAAATGGACGAATGCAAACATATTTTTTTATATTTTTAATTATTAAAATTTATTAACAAATAAATATTAAAAAAATTACCCATTCCCCTCTTAAGTCCCCAAACTATAAGACCTAAAATTTTTTGTTTGCAGAAATATACGAAGAAATCCTCAATATTAATACTGGAGGCCAAATTATAGAATTATACGAAAAATAAAAAATGTTTTTTTAACGAATGATGCAATACAGCAAATGAGGAATACAAATATATATTTTTCATATTTTTAAAATTAATTGTTTACAAGGTTAACAAAAAGATATACAAAATTCTCATTTCCCGCTTTATTTCTGAAATCATACTACATACAATTTTTAAAATAATAAAGGGTACTGAGGCACACTTGAAATTTATAAGAAAAATTAGTAGAAAACCCCCTTAGTAATTTTTTGTTTAGAAGATATTAACCAAAATATTAAACATCGACTTAATTCTCAGTTTAGAAACTACACTATCTAAAATTTCGAAAAATATATTTTATTTGTATTTTTAAATAATTTGTCAAACAGATTTAATAATTTGTTATTTAAAACTTGACCTATTTCCCCTTTATCTTCTACCTACAGAGCCTCAAAATTCAGACAGTAGATTGTAAAAGGCTTCCCTGAAAGTTTATTAGTAAAATAAAACTCTAATGTAAATTTTGGGTGCCAAATTAGAAAATTAAATGCATATGTGTTTTTATAAAAATCAAGCGAATCATGAAGCAGGTAAAATAAAAAGTCTATGTGTGGAAAATGAATGTATATATTTTTTTATAAATTTAAAACGTTTTCTTTAAAAGATATTAGGGTAAATATAAGAAAATGCACTGCACTCATTTCTTGATTGTCTGAAACTAGAATATTAGAATCTTGAAGGTGGTACGGAACCTTTAGTATGCGAGTCCAACTCGCACTTGACCAAATTATTTATAAACACAAGAATTAGTTAAGTAATGTCAATCACACAACACATGTTCTTATTACATACTGTTTAACCGACTTCAATAAAGGAGGAAGTTCTTATTTCGTTTACTTTTTTTTTCTGCTTGTATTTGAATATTAGTGTTGGTTGTTTGCTCTGTTTTGTTGGTATGGCCTCCGTTTTAGATCGTTTATAGTTTTATTCTCTACAACACAATCAGCTTTTATTCCACTCAAAATCAAAATCTTGTCATAGAGCGGTTTTTGTAAATGTATGATGCATTGAAAAATTATTTTGAAAGCTTGAAACCTGAAAGTTTTTCGAAGACCCACTCTCAGAAACGTATTTGTTTCTCATTAACGCAGTAATGGATGTTCTCCACAGAAAAATTGAGCAGTTGCTAAATAATGATAACTCCATTATCGAAACTAGAAACATATTGGCGACTCTGAAAAAAAATTTAAAAGACGAAATGGAAAAACCTTTTGTGCCTTCTAAAAATAAGTTGAACAAAAAAGTTGAATATAAGCAAATCGGGTGCAAAATCCTATGACAAACTTTTGACTTATTCGATTTCATTAAATGAAAAATACTCCACAGTCAGATGTCGAAGTAAAAATAGTTGTATTCTTCTGGAAAATCACAATTAGATTACAGAAAAATAATATAATTAATTAATTATTTCATTCGTAAATAAAACACAAACAAGATGTTTAAATGAACTATAGGAAAATGTAATAGATACTTTCATTTCTGAGGATGTTCGGGGAAAAACAGTTGGTTCTATTTTTAACATTTATAATTAGTTTGTGTCGATATTATTCACTTGTGTTTTAACTTTTGTTGATAACGTTATTCATTATTCTAAATTTTTCACAATAAAAATGATTGCCCTACTTAATGAGCTTGTTGTTTACTCCGTGTGTATTGAAATATAATAATTCTTGTATAACCTTGCTAACTGACGTTTCCAATATATGTAATCAATTTTATTTCCTACTACAAGCGTTATTATCCGTTAACCTAGAAATACGCATTTCTAAAGAACATATTTACCGACTTCCTATTCTTTGTCTAAATTTCAGCTGACTACGGCTGTTTCATTGGGTACACGCATGAAAATCGGCTCATTAGAATTCATAATGAGAATTTCATGTAAACTATGTATCCACACACGACTACACAAATAATTTCGTTGCATACACAAAGCAGCATTCTATCGAAACGACCTGCATTAATAATTCAAGTACTAGTGACCTACTTTTTTATACATTTTGTGTTAACAATATCAAGTTAGCGTTTTTTTCTTAATTGACAAACAAACTGACATTCGAGCAATATATACATTAATAATTTATATTTAAAAAAGAACCGACTTCAGCTGACTTAATATGAAAACCATTTAGAAATCTTGTGCAATCAATCACTATTTTCAGACGTATCTTCTTTTTTATCTGATTTAAGGTACAAATCAATTGAAAATTTTAGAGTATTGTTATCTCTGTCTCTCTTTTTCTCCCTCTCTCTTTCTCCCTCTCTAATTTTTATTCTTTGTCTATGTAGCATAGAGCCATTTTAGCATATGTATTTAAGTGGACTGTAATTTATAAAAGGTGTTGATTCAAGTTATACTATTTTAGAGAAGTTAAAACTTTATAGTGCATAGAATGTTTCCAGTGTATAAATATGTAACGGTACATTTTACAATTATTAAGATAAATTAGGCAGACTTACCAGAAAGGTAAAAGGGTGTATGTAAATACTATATGTAGATCCAGTATGTAGTTCCGTCCATAAAATGTGCACATATGTCACGGACCGTAAAAATTATATTTTTCGAACTGTTCGGCACCAGAGACGATGCGAAAGTCCCCGTTGACACATTCAACCACGAAGTATGTGGTTTTTTTCCAACATATAGTACAGGAAAAGAATGAAAATAAAAGGAATTTTAAGGATATCAAACCTAATTCCAGCAAATAAATAAATAATACATTCAGTCTAATGCACTTGAGTATCCAATTTATATAACCCACAAAAACTAAATAAATATTCATTAAATAAACAATGAAGACGAAACAGTCTATATTTTCCAAATTTATTTTAACCTTTTTATTTGTTTGATTATTTGGACCACTTTCTACAAATGTAACTCTAATTCACTCTATATTGCATCTACACTGTATATGCTTCTGTGTATTGGACACCTCTATACAGCTTATTGGTCTATCATTTTCTAATCATCCTGTACAACTATAATTCAACTCTACACAATATTACAACGGTCCTGATATCTTTAAAACCACCAGTATAAATCCTGTCTCTTTCTATTTTTCCATTGTTTATACCCCGTCCTATGTCCTATAATTCAAATATCCTAACTACTTATGCTTATATATAACAAATTTTTGATATACCCTGAATACCAATAATTTTACCCCGCCCTTACTTCAAACACCTTGTATAAGCAACTACTATGCAACTTTTTTAAAGCGCCCTGTTAACTATGATTCTACTCCACCTTATATTTCAACCATCCTGTATATTCAACAGCTTCTGACATTTTTTAAAGCCTTTTGTATAATTGTAATTGTTCTGTGTAACTAATTCAATTCCAACTTATATTTCAACCATCCTATGTATACAACTGCTTATGTACCACATAATATTACATGCACGCACGCACACACCTACAACCGTATGTCATGTAGAAGAGTTCGCCGACAAAACAAATTTTCGTTTCAATAAACTAACGGAATATTTCACTCGACTATAAACCCTTAACTTAATCTGTATAAGAAACTTACTTCAAACGAATCAAAATGAAAACGATTACTATCACCGTGTACCCGATATACTTTCAGGGCAAATCTTTGACATTTACCATAATGTTTACAATTTTGTTGCATATATTTTTCCGATTTTCAGAAAAATACGTTATCGAAAAATATACGGAATCAAGCTGTAACATATCTTTGTAGAATACAATTTATAATATTGAAATTTCTTGAACGGTTTTAGAGAAAACAGTGAAGATTCATTGAAATTCACTGAAATCTAGTCCCTTATTTACTTTTTTTCAGATTTTCTGGAAAACCGTAAATCTCATGTTATAGACAATTATGTGGGACCTTTCGGTAATGTTCTTTAATATAATGCAGTTTAAATCATCAAAATCGGTCTTCATACATAAAAAAGGTGCATACGAATTGATAACCTCCTCCTTTTTGGAAGTCGGTTAAAAAGAGAAATTCCAATTTACTTATATTTTTACTTGTATTTTAATTTATATATAGGTACTGCATTTGTTACTTTCTTCTTTTTTCAATTAAGTGATTTTTGTATATTTTCGGAGAATTTGAAATCGGCACTACATTTGCGTCCATTCCATACAGTTACTATTTGTCTTCTTTGTGAGCATGTAGTCTAAATAATAATCTACCTGCTTGTTGTCTGAATACTTTATCTATTTTACATTTTTTGTTGATATTGCTCGCATACGTCGACAAGCCTTTTTATATTTTCGTTACAAGGTTCCTCTCCGAATGGTCATTGGTTGCCATTCTTCCCATTCGAGTATTTAAACCTAAAATTATAAACTCGCTGTTTTCTTGTGCTCTTTTCATTGCTTTATTCCTAACGCACTAGATGCCCTAAAGGCATAAGGCGAGTTATTAAACTATATAGGTGACAATTTCCTTAATTTATAATATACAGGGTGTTTGAAAAAGAACTCCCTAGTTTTAGGTATAAATTTAATGTGTAAATTAATGAAAAACTACATCAACAAGTACATACAGTGAAAGAGAGAACCTTCGAGTTTTGTTTAACATTTCAACATGGGATCCATTTGTTGCCCTGCACACGTCGAGACCATATTCAAATTCTCGCATGTATTCACCAACATATCAGGTGATCAGGTGTAACTGTCCCAACCGCCGTGACGATTCTTTCCCGTAAATGGTTTATGTCTCGGATTTTTTCACAGTACACAAAATTTTTTATGTGTCCCCAAAAGAAAAAGTCCAGAGGGGTTAAGTCCAGGCTTCGTGGTGGCCAAGCAATTGGGCCAGCTCTCCCTATCCACTTTCCTGGAAAGCGAGTGTCTAGAGCCGCGCGCGCACATGGTTACTGTAATCAGGAGGGGCGCCATCTTGTTGGAAAAACACAAGCCCTTTTTCCGCCTCAATATCTTCCATTTGGGGAAAGATATACTCTGTCAACATGTCGTAGTAAATGTCTCCATTTATTGTTCGTTCTACAAAAATGAAAGGACCACTCACGATCAACCATCAAGCCGCACCAAACATTAACTTTGGGAGAGTCACGATGATGCTGAATAACTTCATGTGGATGCTCTACCCCAACCTCTGCAGTTATGACGATTAACTGTCCCACTGACATGAAATGTAGCCTCATCAGAAAAAAAAATATTTTTCAAAAAATTTTCATCATCATCAATTCTGTTTAAAAAGTCAATAGCAAACTCTAGCCTTTTGATTTTATGAGTAGGTTTTATTTTATGTAACAGTTGCAATTTGTAGGAACGTAAATGTAATCTTTTACGTACCACATCATAGACCGTACCTTTAGGAACGCCTAATTGTAGACTACGTTTGGCCAATGACTTTTTTGGGCTCCGAACACACGAAACACGGATCTGTTCAACAACATCTTAAGAAGTTCTAGGCCTACCGGGTGATTTCGCTTTTAAAACACTACCGGTTTCCTTGAAAGAATTTAGCCCATGACGGATAGTTTTTGGTGTAGGAGGTTCACCACCATACTGACGTCTAAAATTACGTTGGACTGTTATAACAGACTCAGTTTGCACTAACCAAATAACACACTGCGCTTTTTGTTGCGGAGTAGCCATTGCACCGCACTGCACGCCCGAACACAACTGAGGGAACTGTTCCCTGGCGCCGTCTCAAGGTCAAGCAGGTCTGCTAACTGCAGGGAGGCAAAACTTAGACAGTTGCTGAATCAAACACCACAAACTAGAATAGTGTATATCACTTTTTACAGATTCTATGACACATTAAAACTAGGGAGTTCTTTTTCAAACACCCTGTATACAAAGATTTCTTAACTAAATACCTCCATTCGTTTCTATTGGCAGCCCTAGCTTTCCATTGCTCTATGCCCATTCTTCGCAGGTATTCCCCAAAGTTGTCCAGCCATCTTCTCTGAGGTTGTTTTTTTCTTTTCATTCCCATTGGTTTTCTGTTGTTGATTATTTTTGGCATACCAACTGTCTCTCGTCATTCGCTCTACGTGTCCTAGCCACCTCTGGGCTCGTACAAAACTATATGTTCTCCTGTTCTTCATTTGTTCTTCTCCTCCACCCTCTTTCCGTTCTTATCCCTCCGAAAATGTTCCTTAACATATTCCTTTCCCATCGTTCAATCCTCTCTTCTTCTGTCTATTAAGAATTCATGTTTCACTTCTAATTGTTATTGTCGCTCGAAATACTGTTGTGTATACCTACTCTTTCTTGGGGTTATCTTGTGACAAATGTGGATTTCATCAAAACTTTCATACTTCCTGCTTCCCTTTGTTATCCTTGCTTTAATCTCCGCGTCTTCTCTTTGACATGACTCCCAAATAGGTAAAAACTCCCTCTTGAAAATATATTTATGTTCATTTCCTAACTCTACTCTTACTTCTTAATCTCCGTTGCTCTCATTAGCAATTTTTCAGTTTTCTCTTCATTTATTTTCACTTTTTAGTGCATTCTTATATTTTACTATTAAGTAATTATTATTTTTCGTATTTATTACTTTGTGTGGAGGTATCTAACTACTGTGAATGTAGGATTGTTACGAGTAGTATTTTATTCTTGGTATTTAGGTAAGTACTCAGTGGTACACCAACCTAAATATGTGCTTAGTCTGAAGTTGGTAGACAATGTCCCTCGTTCTCGAAGATTCCTTGGACTTCCATCGTCCTTAAAAGGTTGATCTCACAACGTTTCAATAGCTGTGAATCTGCTATCGTCGTCAGGTGTATGACGATCATCACAATTATTCACCTAAACTAAATACGTGCTTATTCAGTAGTCAATTTTCAATGTTTTAGTTAAATTTTGGAGTCGGTATTTGTTTAAAGTTTTTGTTTACACCAGCTATAAATTAGGCAGTCATTTGAACAAGTATTTTTGTGGGTTATTAGTTACCTTTCAAAAAAAAATAATTTGGTCAAGTGCGAGGTGGACTCGCATACTTAGGGTTCCGTACCACCTTCAAGATTCGAATATTCCAGTTTCAGACAAGCAGGGAATGAGTGCATTTTCTTATATTTAGCCTTATATCTTTTAAAGGAAGCGTTTTAAATTTATAAAAAATATACACTTTGATTTTCCACACATAGACTTTTTATTTTATCTGCTTCAGGATTCGCTTGATTTTTAACACAATACATATGTATTTAATTTTCTAATTTGGCCCCCAAAAAGTAAAATTAGAGTTTTATTTTACTAATAAACTTTCAGAGATGCCTTTTATAATCTACTGTCAGTTTTGAGGCTCTGTACATCGAATGAAAAACGCAAAATAGGTCAAAGTTTAAATTATAAATTATTAAATCTGTTATTCAAATTATTTAAAAATATAAATAAAATATATTTTTCAAATTTTAAATAGTGTAGTTTCTAAAGTGGGAATTAAGTCGATGTTTAATATTTTTGTTAATATCTTTTATACAAATGATTTAAAAATATGATATATTTGTAATTCACATAATGAGCCTTTTATCTGATATTATTACATGATGCGTTTGAAAATTGAATCTTTATTTTCCATTTAATTGTATAATTTGTCCCTAAAATTTATATGGCAGTTTTCTAATAATTTATTTTCCGTTTAATTCTATTATTCGGAGGCCAAATAATAGAATTAGTGATTTTTTCATATTTTTCCTATAAACAAAAAAATTAGGTCTTAGAGTTGGGGAATAACAGGGAGAATGGGTAATTTTTTTAAAATACTTTTTTAATATATTTTAAAATATTCATTTTAAAAAAATTAAAAAAATATATTTGTATTCGTCATCATGAGCCCTGGGATTTGATATATTACATGACCCGTTAGAAACAATTTTAATTTTATATTTTCCATTTAATTCTATAATTTGCTCCCCAAAATGAATATTAGGGGTGTTTCCTTATTTTTTCAGTAAAGTTCAGATGAGGGGCTATACCTCCATTTTTTTGAAAATTTTCCAGCTGATGGTTTCGGAGATGGGGGGGAGATGGGTAAAATTTTTTATATTTTTGTTAATATCTTTTAATTAATTTGTTTTAAATATATGAAAAAAATATATTTGTTTTCGTCATAATGAGCCCTTTCATTTCATATATAACATGATGGGTTATAAATAATTAATTTTATATTTTCTATTTAATTTTATAATTTGCCCCCCAAAATACATATTAGGAGTTTCTCCTTATTTTTCAAGTAAAGTTCAGGTGAGGCGCTATACCTCTATGTTTTTCAAAATTTTACAACTTATGGTTTCAGAGATAAGGGGGGGATGGGTAAAATTTTTAATATTTTTGTTATTATCTTTTAATTAATTTATTTTAAAAATATTTAAAAAAATATTTGTTTTCGTCATAATGAGCTCTTTCATTTGTTGTATAACTTGATGGGTTAGAAACAATTTTAATTTTATATTTTCCATTTAATTCTATAATTTGCCCCCAATATAAATATTAGGGTTTTTTTCTTAATTTTCCAGTAAAGTTCAGGTGAGGGGCTATAGAGATAAGAGGGGGGATGGGTAATTTTTTATATGTTTTTTTAATATCTTTTAATTTATTTATTTTAAAAATATGAAAAAAATATGTTTGTTTTCGTCGTTATGAGCCCGTTCATCTGATATATAACATGATGGGTTAGAAACAATTTTAATTTTATATTTTCTATTTAATTCTGTAATTTGCCCCCCAAAATGAAAAGTAGAGGTTTCTCCTTATTTTTCCAGTAAACTTCAGGTCAGAACCTATAAAACTATTTTTTTTTCAAAACTTTACGTTTTATATTTTCGGAGATAAGGGGAGGGCGAATGCGTAAATTTTGGTATATTTTCTTTAATATCTTTTTATTATTTTTTTAATATGAAAAAAATATATTTGTGTTCCTCAGAATGAGACCTTTCATTTGATATATTTCATGATGAGTTTGATTTTTTTTTATTTTTAAATTTTTATTTAATTCTATAATTTGCCCCCCAAAATTAATATTATTCGTTTCTCCTTATTTTTCCTGTAAAGTTCGGGCAACGTTCTATATTTTATATTTTTTTTCAAAATTTTAGGTTCAATAGTTTCGGAGATCAGAGGGGGAACGGTCGATTTTTTTGGTTTTTCCCCCCAGAAGTACCCCTAAAATCAAAATTTCTTCTTTTGCGATATGTGCTCCTGATCAGGTCACCAAACTATACCTTCGTACCAAATTGCAACTTCTTCCGTTCAGTAGTTTAGGAGAAAATGGCTGTGATGTGACAGAGGCAGAAATCCTGAGTGATATTATAAGGGTATCCGTATACTGTATATACGGAACCCTAAAAAGGTTGAAAGTAATATGATTTTGAGAGCAAATAATATATAAATCGCCCTCTTATAAAATTATGACGTTTTAATTTAATTTCCATGTTTACAAGGCATAGGAAGACTCGTGCGTAAACAATAGCTTTCTTACCGATGACAATTCTGTGTTCTAGACTTAATGAGTTGCACAACAATCAGGTCGTAATAATAAAAATATTTATGAATTCAAGAACAGTGTTAGCCATTGTGCACATCGCGACTGATTCGCGGATTTTAAATCTAGATGTGATGTCATTCTTTACCTACGTTAAAAATTTCACAAGGTCGACTACTGCTGTGTATATGTGAAATTAGTACTAGAAGTTGAAACATACCTTTTTATTAAAGATGTCATTGCCTCTTGCTTGAATTTCATATAATTCATGTCTGACAGCAATAAGAAAACGGCAAGACATTGATATTTTCCATAAATTGACATGTAATATTTTAATAATTTATTCTTAAAATTGTGTTACCATGAAATAGTTGAGATACATGATTTATGGAATCCTTTGAATAAATACGGACCAATTTTATCTTTAATTTGAACCTTAACTATAGAGTTTTTGACTCTGTTAATATATGTTTTCTGACTGATAGAAGTATGTCATCTTATATAATACGAGGGCTGCCTTTTATATTTCGGGATTAGAAAACAAAAACAAATATTAATCATCGAAAATCGCTTTATTGTTTTTCAAAATATTTCCCATGAAGATCTATACACTTTTGCATACGTTTGAACCAATTGTCGAAGCACTTTTACCACTTTGATTGAGGTATCTCCAAAACATGCATTTTGAACGCAGCAACCGCTTCTTCAGGTGTCGAAAAACGTTGACCTCTCAGTTTGTTTTTTACGTACGGGAATAAAAAGAAGTCATTTGGTGACAAGTCAGAATTATATGGCGGATAACTCATCAAATGTTTTGAGTGGTAAGAAATGCAGTTGTTTGAGCCGATGTGTGAGAGAGCCCATTGTCGTGGTGAAGAGTGATCTGTCTTCGGCGGTTGGTGTGCCTCATTTCTTGGAAGACAACTGGCAAACAAATGGTTGTGTACCACTCAGAATTGACTGTTCTGCGTTGTTCTAGTGGTACGGTTGCAACATGTTGAGTTTTTCCGAAAAAAACAGGCGATCATTTGCTTGGAAGTGCTTCTTGCGCGAACAACTTTTGTTGGATTCGGCTCATCTTGAAACACCCATACAGTCGACTGCTGTTTACTTTCGGGCTCATACGCGTAAATCCACGATTCATCACCTGTCACTATGTCATAAACGTGTTTTGAAGCACCGCGATCGTATTTTTTGAGCTTTTCTTTCGACCAATCGACACGAGCCTTTTTTTGAACGATTGACAAATTGTGTGGGATCCAACGCGAACAAATGTTTTTGACAGTCAAATGTTTATGCAATATTGAATGTATGCTGGTCCCACTAATGTGTAAGGTTGACTCAATCTCACGATAGGTCACATGAGGATCTTGCAAATCAGTTCGCGCACAGCATGAATGGTTTCCTGAACAACAACTGTTTTTGGACGACCTTCACGAAATTCGTCTTGGAATGAACTACGACCTCGATTGAATTCACCATACCATCGATAAACAGTGGTCCTTGATGGAGTTTCATCACCAAAAATTAAAATAAATTCATCCATGCACTCTTGCTGACTGAATCCACGTCGAAAGTTTTAATTCCATTTTTTGGCCGAGATGTATCCTTTAAGTTACTGTAAACAACACATAGCGCTCGTAGGTCAAAACGTTCTGACTACGCATAACCTCAAAAATGTCAAACTTTACGATAGAGCTGTCAGTTGTCAGATTGCAACACTAGGTTGTCCAATCCCGAAATATAAAAGGCAGCCCTCGTACTTATTGAAGAATTGGTATATTTCGAAGATTCATACGTTAGAAAGATCCAAACGTTCTTCCATAGAAGAAGACATCAAGAACAGAATAGAACAAGCAAGAACACTCTACATACAGTATTTTGGCGAAGTATAGTAGATAAAAAACAAAATAAATGATATTCAAATCCATATTGCAAAATATCTTGAACAATGCATCACTAATGTAGGGAATCAACAAAAACAACAGACGAAAATTACTATGAACAGAAATGGAATACTCGGGAAGAGATTGCGACCAAAAATAACAGATGCCAATAAGAAAGTGGGTAGAAACTGATATTATTAGATAGAAAAGAGGCTCTTCTGGATATGTTCAAAGTCCGATTGGTGAAAGAAGGCATATCATGGAGAGATAAAGTGACAATGACTGGGAGAATATGAAGTAATGGAGACAGCGCACTATGGTTCAAATGGCTTTTTTTAATGGAAACCTAATATCGTGAGAAAAAATAGAGGTATCGAAACATTTTTTAAATTTGAGCCTTAGGTAGATATTGTAGATTAAGGGAAAATTATTTAGATTGTCATCATCTACTATAATAGGGGTGGAAATGGGGAGTGAAATGGTGGAAATTTCAAAGTTTGATTTTTTTCTTTTGTTTATACAATAGTATATCTCAAAGACAAATAGAGATGTTATATACATGTTTTATTTTTAATTTGTAGAGGTATTACTGCAGGGTGGCCCACCGGAAATGATATCGATCGATAATGAGAAAACGGTATTCGCGAATTCACTTTTCGATTAGGGGCAGTTCAGCTAAAATGTTTTCAAGCATGTGCCACTTCCTGTTATACCGGAAGTTCATAATTTCAAATATTCTGAATTTTGCTAGTAATTTTAAGGCTAATTTATGTAAATACTCAATATGCAGTCATGCAGCGGAGTTAAGAGTTTTTTTCCAAAATATGTAATATTAGTTTAAAAATTGTGTATAGACTGTTTAAAAAAATCCCGAAAATTGAAATACGAAATCATGAAAAACTCAATTTTTTTAAATGGAAACCACCATTTTTATATCATTATCAGATTAAGCATCGAAAATAAGAGGTACTTTGTTAAAAGTTACTTATACGAAAATTTGATAGATTTCGATTTATTCGAAAAAAAATATATATAAATAAAATTTTTCAGCATCTTCAATGAAATTAACTAAGTTGGCTGTGAAGATTTCTAAGGCCTCAATTGAAATGTCAGTGTGAGTTGATTCAGTATAATAATATTGAATTAAACAACACTTCTTAGTGTGATAAATCTCAAAAAAATGACAAAACGTCTAAATTATACAAACGAAGATTATTTAAATTTACTTATTATTTACGTAGAATGCAAAAAAGACTGTTAAACGGATTTAGAAGAATTTCAAGAACTTTGGATCCTTTAAAGCTAAACGACAAAGAAGAAAACCAATTGTTGATAACGAAGCAATAGAAATTATGATTTTGGGATATTGTATTGAGACTCTTATAATTTCATAACTCAGCTGACATAATTATTGTCACAATCTCGTTCTTTCTCGGTAATACGATTTTTCCCAAACAACCAATTTGCAGACGCCAAAACATAGTGCCGTTTGTGAGAATTACATATAATAAGATATATATTAATAAACAAACATTATATGTATTATATTGCTAAATAATTAGGTAAAAATATATTTGCATCTTATCACATCTCGTTAAAATAATATTTAACAATTTTTGACTGACTGCTAGTATTTTAGACGACAAGATTGATTTAATACATTACCCAAAAACATACATGTTACGAGTACTATCTGAAATCAAATATATAAATTAGCTTTATAATTTCTAAAAGTTAGTTTACTTACTTAAAAGTTTTTATGGATTATATCAAAACATTTAAGAAATACGATGCACCTGCTGTTAATTTGTGTTAAATAATACTTTAATTTTTTGACAATTTTTGTTCATTAAAAATTTTGAAGATAATACATTGATAATTAATTTTCACATTGCCTTGAGAAGCTACCTTAACCTAGCGGCTAACATTGTTATGAATTGTCAAATTGAAATTAAAGCCGCTATAATGAGGAGGGCCGTGAACATTAGAATTATTGTCATGATGTCAGATCTAACTATTTATCTTCAATTTTACTATTTGTATTTATATCATAGGATTTGTAATCTTCTTCTTCCAAGGTTGGCCTTACGGCCGGCATTGGTCTTGATCTTTCGATCTTATTGACCATTAACAAGTGTTTTTATGATGTGGATAAAAATTATAAGATACTCTTCGAACTTATGTACAAGCATTTAACGGAAAATATTGTAAATAAAGGATTCCTTAAACTTCAAATAACACTTAATTCTGACCCTATCCTAGCTCTCGTATGTGATTATTAAGATATTAACGAAACTTTATTTACACGGCGTGGCAACCTAGACTCCCGGCTTTTCACTATGCCAAACACTTATATCACTTCCAGAGCGTCTTTCACTTTATCAGCGTCTTTAAAGCGAGGGCATATGACGGCATTAAAGGATGAAAAAACTAATAAACAAGATATATAAATTTAAATTATTTCAATTTACTTATTCTAGGACACTCACACACGACCGGTCATCACGCCATTTTAGCTGGAAGTCATTTGTAATCTTAGTTAAATTGTATGAAATTGTTAACCTTTAAAATAGAAACAATATGAATTTTAAAGGTTTAATGTTAAAATAATATTATTGGAAATAATATCATCAGGTGTCAAGCAATACAAATTTCTGATTTTAGTTGACAAACTATATTTAGAAAAACTTGCGAGTACCCAATAAATTCTCATTATCATATAATATAAATTTTTGTATGTGAGATCTCAATGGCATGATAATATAGAATAACTTTCAGAACCGAACAAAATTTGTTAGTTTTTGGTTTAATTTAGTTTGTTTTTTTCATTTGAGTCAATGTATTTTACTATTTTGTCTTCAAGCAATCTGGCGGCACTTTTTGGTATTGACATTGTGGACGTAAATTTTGATTTTTATATTTTATTTTATTTAATAAATGAACCAATATAAATAAATTTTAGCATTCTGCACTAAAGGTCGTCAGTAGCTACTAAACAAAACAAAAATAAAGAAAAACGAGTGAGGGACAAAGGAGAAAATGGTACCGAACCGTTTTGTGTTTGCCTATTTATATATAGATTCAAGAACCCAGAGTGTGAAAATAACATTATAATGTCATTATACATTGAAAGTCAGAAATGATTCAGTTGCAGTTTTTTCTAGCCAGTAGAATGGCCACCGAGGTCATCGGATTTATCACTATTGGATTTTGCTTGTGGAATCATAAAATATATGAAAATCCATTACTGAATATCTAACAATCAATAGGACTACTATGATGCTGAAGCAAACAAAATTACTTTAGAGATTCAGAAGGTTCAGTAGAAGACATTAGAATAACCTCTTCAATGATTCATACTGATGATTTAACTGTTCGCCTATAATTATATTCCAATAGGAAAGAGAGAATAGTATTATTTCGTATCTGTACCGTTTTTAATTTAACCTAAGCAATAAAAAAAGTTTCAGTGAAATTACTATTGTTGCTGAGTCGCTCGAGTATAAAATTAGATATTTTCAATTGTCTGTTAAGTTCTTGGTTAAATTTCTCTTTCAGTTATGGAGATACATTTAATGGTTTTGTATATCTGTTATTAAGTTTTGAAATTTGTATTCAATATTTGCGATATTTTTGATAAAAATTAAAAAACTGACAAATATTAAATTGTTTATTATTTTTATTTTATTAATGTTTTTATTTATCTTCCAGTTTGATTTGTTTAGTTTTTGTTCAACTAAATATGTTTTAAATAGATCAATAATACATAATTAGAAATATAGTGTAGTTAAATACTATATTTAATTTTACACTATACCTGCAGGAGCAAACTAGTTGCCTGTTCGCCATGGCTATTCTGAAAACTAATAGCTAAAACTAATAAATGTTAACAACACAGAAAACTGATAGTCCGAGAGCCCACTGCAAAAATCCCCTACATTAAATCAGCAGAAAGAAATGTTTTTAAAATGGTAGTTCTTACTATAAACAAGAAGAAAATACCCCACTGCTTGGGCTGGCTCTGTTCAAATCATGGCTATCTGTTCCTCTATGACACATTTTTCGGACCATAAGTTTCCAGTTACAGTAACACCTTGAACCTACGCCTAAAATTTTGTTCCAAGAGTATAAAATAATAAAATAAGTAACTGCTTTATTCAATCCTGTTCGGATAACTTGGCACAACCCTTTTTACATTTTTTGTATGGTGCATTTTTATCCGAATCACCCAACAACATAAAACAAAAACTAACTTAAATTTTAAATATTTTTCTATATGAAAAATTATTCCTGCTTCATTCATAACTGTTTTTAATTCCTGGCACGACGCTTTTGACTATTATTTTTATATTTACCAAAGATTTCTCTAATATTGTTCTTAATAGTTGTTTTATATTTACTGAGAAGAAACTCTTGTAACGTTATTCAGAATCCACTTTTTTATTTCTTTTTTCTGTCCTCCTCACTAGTGGTGGTGTTTTGAACTCATTTGGGAGCGGACCCATATTTTTTCAATACCTTGCACCGTTTTTTAGAAAATTGGGAAAAACTTCTTTCAGACTTTCTTATATAGTAAGCTTTGGTGGAGGTGCTGGTATTAAAATATGGAAATATTTCTGTTCGGAACTTGAGATATAATAAATTGAAAAGAAATTGGATTAATCAAAATGAATGTCATTTAATCAACTTCAAGGTGAAGATTCTCAGTTAGTCTTCTTATATACAATGTGTCTTCATAAATCAAACGATTTTTTATGAATAATATTAAGAAAAAAGTTATTCTTCATAAACAGATTTGCATGATCTAAAAACGTATAGTGTAATCATTCCATGTTACTTTTTTAACTGTACACGATGTTTGTCAGTAAATAGGAATTTTTCTTAGGATTGAAGTACGTTTATTTTTCTTAATATCTAAAATTGTTATCAAATAGAAGTAATCAGAATTAAAAACTGCATCTAATTATGCCATTGCACTAAAAGCTGCATAATAAGTATTAATGTAGCTTATACAGCTATATACTTGGTTTCAAAAAATATATCAATTTTGTTTAAAAGTATTTTTGATATTTCAAATTGTAATCAAACAAAGTTTATTAGAATTGAAAACTGGATCCAATTATGCTGTATCCCTAAAAATTGTCATAAATTGAAAGTTGATTGGAAATAAATCGAATTAAATGTCAAGTAATCAACTTCAAGGTAGAGGTTTTCATTTGGTCTCTATATACATACAGTGTGTCTCCATTAGTTAGATTCAAACGGAAAACGTTTGAATGAGTATTATTTAGAGAAAAAGTTATTCTTCATAAAAAGATTTGCATGGTCAGGAACATATACTGTAATCATTAAATGTCACTTTTTCAACTGTATATGAATTTTGATAATATTTAAAAAAATTTATCAAACAGGAGTAATAAGAATTAGGAGTAATAAGAATTATAAAATGCATATAATTATGCCACATTATTAAAAATTGTATATGTTCATGTCACTTTTTTAAATTATGTACTAGGTTTGAGGAAGAATATAAATTTTGTTTAATTTGTTTTCATTGTTTAAACTTTATAAGTTCTTTTTAGTGTTTTTACATTTTTATTTCAACATAAGTTTAAATTTACCTTTGAATAAATATTACAGGTTCAAAATATAGCGTATTCCGAGAAGGAAAAGTAAAAGCACTTCCCGAATTTTAGTTTAGTTGTAACTGTCGAATATAAAATACTACATATTAAGTAGTACTTGACTAGAACTATGTGTGCCATTGTTTATAATGCGACTAACTATTTTTTTTTACTTTCATAATGCTAGGCAATACTATAGAACGTATAGCTATTTTATATCGTATAAAAAATGAATGCCAGATCTAAATCTTCTAGAACAAACCAACATATGTTATTATTGTTGATTTCATATATATTTGTTTTCTGGATATTTGTGGCATATTGTTTCAATGTTTAAGTACGTCAGACCTAGGCTCCGAAACGTTTGGAAATATACAGAAATTTCGTGACTTGTGGTGTTATTACCCAGAAAGTGCTTAAACATTCATATGTCCCTATGTGTAGCTAGCAAAGCGAAATCGTTCGATTAAGACGAATAGTGCATAAAAATCTAAATTGAAAATTTCATGCCGAGGGTGTTAACATTACTTGCTGTAATTCCTACCGCAGAATTTCACGAAATATGTTTACCGGATATGTTGCATTCGAAATATAGGTTTTCTTCTCATTGCCTACACTGTAGTTTATAGCTTAAAACGAAAAAAAAAACGTTGAGATATGCATCAGTTGTCCTAAGGAATATAATATCTGCTCTAAATTTCATTCCTTCTCAGCAAAGTTTGTCTTCAAATTGCACCGTCATCCAGTTCTGAGCTATTCAAAAATTCAAGGCTCTAACATTTTATTAGAATTTAGCTCTGTTATTCAGTTGCATCGTTCAGATTTACTTGGCTTCGTATATGTTTCTGTTAAATACCGTAGTAAACGTATTGTGTTACTTTTTGAACCTCCACCCGTTTTGCTCATTTAATTTCTCATAATTATTTCGACCAACAACATTGAAAAGGGAAAACGTTCTAAAGCATGAAGTATTCCCTGCTTTGCTTTGAAGGAGTTCATTTATATGCCTGGCAATTCTAAAACACCGCCGAGATTTTACAATAAAGATTATGGAGTCATAAATATGTAAACCCACAATTTCCGCATTCTGATTCTTATGCGTATGTTCATGCGAAGCTTTGGAAACAAAATAAAACGCCCCTATGCACTTGCCAGGGAAAAATCGATTGTGGGTTGACAATACATTAAAGCTATTAATTCCGGAAGCATCTCGTATTTTTTATAATATTGTAAAACTTAATTGGAAATAATTTAATATTAGATCGAAGTTGTTTTTAGTTTTATCGCAATTGTCATTTTTACTGTTTTTCCGTCAAATGTGATTACATACTAATTTATAAATTAATTGCAACATTAAACTTCCGTTTTGTGTTGTCGCACTCGAATGCAATTCAATAAATGGTGAATCAGGTTGAGTATTGTATTGTAACGAATTGAAAACGAAAACTGTTGAAAACTGTTTCAAATGCTGCTGCATAACAGACCGTGATGTTTTATAATTTATATTTAAAAAAGAACCGACTTTAATTGGCTTAAAATAAAAACCGTTTAGATAACGTGTGTAATCAATCACAATTTTCTATATATATTCTTTTTTATCTGTTTTAAGATACAATTCTATTGATTTTTTAGCGTATTCTTATGTCTCTCTCTAACTCTTTCACTCTTTGTCTCTCTCTAATTTGTATTTTTTGTGTATTTTCATATATTATTTAACTTTTTTTTCGATTCATTCGTTGGACCACTCTGTAACTCTAATCCACCCTATATTGTAACCACCCTGTATATGTTTGTGTGTATTGTACAGCCAATATAAATTATTTCTCTATTATTTTCTGAACCACCCTGTACATATATTAATAATATTTTATTATTTTTTAAATCACACTGTATACGAATAATTTTACTTTATCCCATATGTCAAGTATAAGCAACTATTTATGTTCCCTACTATATAATATTTTTTAACCACCCTGTATCACTATAATATGCAACTGCTTCTAACATTTTTTTAACCCTCCGTCCTATAACTGAAATATCCTTACTACATATGGTTATTTAACAATTTTTTTGTACCACCTTGTATACGCAACTACTTATGTGTCCCCAATACGTCATTTTTTGAACCACCCTGTATAACTTAAATCTATTCCACCTTAGATTTCAACCATCACATATATGCAAGTGCTTATGTACCCCCCAATATCACATTTACTTGTAAGATTTTTTGACCCACACGTATAACTGTAATTTTACTTCCCCCTATATTTCAACTGCGTACATTGCTTACTGCTTGGATTTTCATGCACGCGTACACACACCTACCAACGTATATCCTAAGGAAAAGATCGCTCACATACCAATTTTTCTCTTCGATACATATCACTCGATTTTAAGCCGCATAGAGTGAAAACCGTTTATCAAAACATTAAAAAATGTGCGTAATATTTTATTGCAGTTAAATAGTGAGCATATTTCTGTTAATTCACAGTGATTTCGAAAAATAAAGAATAAATTCGTTATCTCTGAAAATGAGAGTTTTTTAATTAATTAATTTTTGAGTGATGATTGTCTTGAACTCCTAACAAAGCGTTCAGTTGATCTTTTTCTGAGTTTGCGGGTCGACCAGATTTAGGTAAATCAGAAACATGTCTAGTGTTACGGTATTTAGACTGAATATTGCTTACCAAGCTTTGGCTAATGGGACACCGACTAGGATGAGTTTCATTGAACAATGCAACTACTTCTTGTTGGGTGCGCATCCTTCCCCAAATCTCATCATGCAACGAATTTTAGTTTGTTCTATGCATATGTTTAAAACAAAATCGACGTGTCAGAGGATTCTTTTCGAAAAACTCTCACTTTCAGACATAATGAATTTATTCGTTAGTTTTCGAACGCCATGTAGAGTGGGAAAAATTCGACTAGAATGCTATAAATGGATCCACTAACTACACTTGACTACACTAATATAATTTTTTAAACGTGTTTTTTATACAAATTTAAGGAGACAAGTTTGACACCATCATTTTAATGAGGCATCAACCATAATTCTTATACCATTCTTGTCTTGTGTTTCAGCTCTGTTAAATTCAGGTGTACAGTAGGGTGGATCGAAAAAAAGCATTTATCTTAAATCATTTTCTAATAGCAGTCAAACGTAATCATACCGTCTAACTAAAAAGTACCTATACGAAAGACCCGATTAAATGAGATCTTCCGCTCGGACCTGGACAAAAGTCAGGTTTTTGGCATATTTCTCCGAATTTCCGACTTTCTAATCGTTCTTCGCCAATAGTTGTTGAAATAACCTCACAAATTTGATTTTCCCTCAGGGCTCTCAATAAAACATTATTACCAATATATTTTTGCAGATATATAACTAAATAAGGGGCGTAAATTTTATTTCAGCTTATTCAAACAGGATATTTTAAAAATTTTCAGCAAACTATTGGGAATTTTCAAAATTCTGCCACAAATACAAACTGGTTTAGAATTATGCCTACCACGTGGCGAATGCTTTGTTTTCGAAGAATCTTTCAAACAAAACCTCGGGTACAACAGTCGGAACAAAATCTACACGAAGTTTTGGGAGACATCTTTTTTAATAATCGTTAATGCGTCAAAATGACGATAAGAATGTTTCTTTAACACCAAAAAATCAAATCTAAATAGGTAACTATAGTTTTAAGTTGTTGTGAAGGTTAAGTTGTAGATAATATAATCGTAGAACTGGATTGTCCCAAGTAACTCACCCTGGCATAATTGAGAGTACCTGTTGCATCTTGGCTAAGGCATAAGAGTATGAACCAGATTTTATGATTCGAGAAATATTTGGCAGATACCTTGATACTGACTTACATTTTTATCAGGTAACAGTAGTTGAAATTTATGAGGTGTATATTTTAAATCAAGATGCGTGAAGACGGTCCTGAACAACAACTCATTAAAAGGCAACAAGTATATACTCGACTGTAACGTTTGTCCAACTTTTCGTTCCAAACTTCTTGTAATGCCATTTTTTCATCATGTGTTAGTTGCAGTACCATCACATCGCACTAATTCCAGATCAATAACTCCTCCATTTTCTAAATTAAATTTAAATATATTTTGCACTCCCTGACGAAGGAATAAAATGGTCCAAAACATATTTATTCTGGTTCGGCATAGAACAGATATATGATCTTCTTTTACGTTTTCTTGGTAAGTATCAAAAAATACTGTTTTTTAAGAAACACGATTTTTATTAAATTCTTGATGCTAAGATATATTAAACTGTACTTTGTCCACGTCAAATTTTATTTCGAACTAAAATCAAGGATTTATCGTGATAGGACCTGCATCTGCTATGGTAAAAGAAGTAACTGCTGAGACAGGAACAAATTGATAATAATCTTTGATAATGGTATAGCTTTATAAGTGATAAATCTCAATTAATTTGGTTTCATTCATTAAAATTATGGTTCAGTATCCAAAAGGAACGGCTTCACATTCATTTTTTTATTATTCAAAATTACTAATATTTTAAACAAGTAATGCATATGCATCTAATTATTACTTTAAAACTAGAACAAACACACTTTCTCTTAATTATCAAAAACTGCATTGTTTTTAATTTTAATGCTGACAAGTTACAATAGTTGAAATATTATTACACCTACAAAAAGACTATAAATATTTTTATTTGAAAAAATTATTATTATTAACGTCATTTTCAGTCATTAATAATTATTGAAAAAGGTGTCTCACCAAACCTCCTGCAGAATTCTTCCTGGTGGATTTATCTGAGTGAGCCGTGTTTTGATCGAAGGACATTTCATAAGCAAAGCATTCAAGAGTTGGTAGATCTAATTTAATACAAGTTTATATTTGGAGGAGAATTTTGAAAATATCCAAATGATAGCTGAAAAACTTTAAAAAAATCTTTTTGAATGAGCTGAAATAAACTTCACACCCCTTATTTCGTTAAGTATATGCAAAGATAATTTACGTAATAGTATATTTGTTAAGATCCCTCCGGGAAAATTATTTTTATGGGGATATTTCAATAAATATTGGGGAAAAACGATTAAAAAGTGGAAAATCCGATAAAATATGCATAAAAGGGATTTTTCTCGAGGTTCGAGCGGAAGTTCTCATTTAATTGGAAACATCTTTTGCAAACATTTTAGTTAGGGTGTCAGATAAAGTTTGACTGCTATTAGAAGAAGATCTGAGAAAAATGCCTTTTTTCGATCCACCCTAGTGAACAGGTTTGTTTTTCTTGTCACAAATGTTAATAATAGAAAACATAACAGCAGCATAATCATACAATTGTTAATATTCCATTTTGAATAAATAGAAACTATTTGATAAAATATGTAACGGTTCAGCTGTCGAAGTACATTTTTAACTAACCACTATTTTCTTTTTTCAGATTTTGTCATTAATAAAACTGTAAAATTGTCTAACAACATAACATAATGTTTTGTCATTAAAATGCAAAAACGCCGAATTTGTTGTTTTTTTTTTCAAAGAATATCTATTTATACCTTCATTTTTTGTAATATAATTGGAATATGCTACTATCCCATTATCATATTAATTCCTAGAAATTCTTTATATCGTTTGCCGATAACCTAATGGATTTGGTAGTATTTTGTGTAACATAATTGTGGTAAAATCCCCATTCTTAAAATATTTCTAAAGTTACCTTTAATTTCTCAAAAGAATTATTGACTTGTTAAATGTTATGGATAACTCATATTTATACAGGGAAAATGTTGAAAACTGATCATAAGTATCCCTGAAACTTCTGTCTATATTTATGGCATGGCGTGTCGTAATTGGCCAATGGCAACCGAGGGGGCGGGGCTTGGGAGTCTCATGGATGGTTTTGATTCACGCGTTAGAAGGCGGGATTCCGTATTCTTAAGGCTTTTTCTATTGGAATATGGTTGATTGGAATGTTGGATATTTGCCATATTTTTGTTGACAAATTTTATCTTGGAAATGTCTTTCAGTGCGGTTGACAAAGTCATATCAATGATATTTGTATCTTGATGCTTAATGAGTAGTATTTTAATTGTTTGGATTTTAATATTAACAGGAAAATGCATGTTGCTTTCTTTTGCTTTCTGTTGCCTAGGTAACAGGGCTTTGAATGACTTAGCGCGCTAAATTCAACATAAAAAATTAGAATTACAATATACATATACGTTTATTTATAAATGTCCTGTCATACATTTTTGTTTAAAACCATTTTCGTCGCGAGTAATGTTAAATGTTTGGCACTATTAACACAATTTTTCATGAGCAGGTACTTAAAATTAACGATGACTGTAGCAGTTTTCAGACCTTATTCATCTTTTAGTACTCACACATTTCAATAAAAAATACTGTTTACCTAAACATAAACACACTGAATTAGTTTATTTTCGGAAATAACTCTGACTCATAAATTTTATGAGTATGACTTTATCAGCTCGTTGCAACGAAACTGTGACAAACTTAACGAGTTTTTATCAATTTACTACAAAAGTGTAAAGTCGTTAACCTAGAAATCAGAATTATTCTTTTCAAAACACTACTAGTGAAATTAGTGTAACAGGTGTGGTACCTAGACCTAGACAACTGAAATTATGGAACTCATTTTTTTCATAAGACTTCCTCGGGACATTGTTCTTATTGGTGTCTTAGAAAAGACTTCCCTATATCTAATTATTGAGTTCAAGAAGTTGTTAAACTTTACTTAATATTACAACTCTAAATATGTATTAACAATTAGTATTTTAACTATTAAATATATTATGTTCTCTGTAAAACAATACCTTTTCTTCGATATTTTAATTTTCGTAAAATGACGAATCACGTATTACCTCACTTATGAATCAACCTCTTAGTTCTCATAGCTGTATTACTTTAGGTTTTTCAAAAAACATTTCCCCACCTGTCCATCAGGAGAATTGAATTTTTGCAAAATGATTAAACTCGTTTTTATTTATTTAGGGAGAAGACTTTATCCAGGAATTTTCAGGTCCGTATCACGTTTTGTGTCCAATATATTAAATCCATCACCTCTGTCCCTTAACCGTTTTTCTTTATTTTTGTTATGTTTAGTAGCTATTGACGACCTTCAGTGCAGAATATATAAAGAATATTTATTTATGTCTTTTGAAATAAATAATTTAATGATAAATTATTAATATAATCCGAGTAGCGCCCACTATAAACAAGTAGCTTAATGTTCGAAATTTGTCAGCAGTCGACAGTAAAAATTCAATTGTGTACAATCGTGTAGCAAGGTACAAAATATATAAAGGTGTATGCTCTAAAAGCCTTCTTTTCTATTCATTTATGACATTACTTTTTTATAAAACGATGACGACAACTATTGAAGTGACCTAATATTATTTGATACAAGGTAATCTTTTAAATTAGATGTAACATCTCATCTAAAAATTAGCAGGCAGTTAAAAATTGTCTACTGTTCTTTTAACGAGATCTTATATGCTGCAAATAGGTATAATTTTACTTTTTTATATAATAATGTAATATGTACATATAATTTTTGTTTATTATTTGTATTACATTTCATTTATATGTAATTCTCGCAAACGGCACTACGATTTTCTCTCGAAATTCCATTTCGGTGTTTTGCCGTTTACAAATCGAAATAAATTTTATTACCCAGAAAGAACGAGATTGGGACAATTATTTTTCGTTCTATACAGGGTGATTTTGTGCCCTACTTGGCAATTAAAAAATTTACAAATTGATGTGTAGGATATAAGAATTTTATCACTATTTGATATTTTTCTAGCATTACATTTTTACAGTTGAACCTTTTATAGTAAAAATGGCTGGTTAGGCGATTTTTGGATGGTAAAAAGTTATGTGTTCTCATGCTAATTTGAGGCATACAATGAAGTTGCCTTAAGCAGTAACATGTGCATATATATATATATATATATATATATATATATATATATATATATTGACTGAGATATAAGGCGTTGTAGATTATAATTATACAGGGTGATTCCAGATATGTTTCTTGGGTGACACATAAGCAGTTTCATATATAGAGTGAATAAAATGTAGAGTGGAGTGTAATTATAACTATACAGGGTGGTTTGGAAAAATACGTATATAGGGAAGCCCATTAGCGGTTCTTGGACTACAGGGCACAGTAGAGTTACAGTTAAACAGGGTGTGCACAGATATTTGTCATATTAAATTAAGAATTACGAATTTGAACACAAATAAAGTCCTGTTAATTATATCTGAAAAAGTTCTTGAATTTCGTCACTTATTGACACAATTAGTCGAATTTTGACCACTGAGCCACACCTAGTTTAAGTGAAAACATTGAGGGTAAAGATATCTTTGAATACGATTATTCTTATTATTTATTAAGGTTTTTTTATCATATTTATTAAGGTTTTTATTATTATTAACGTAACAACTTACAGAAAATCAAAATGTGATATGTTCTGTGTTCTCCGTTAAATAATGAATAACCTATATGTGCATGATAATTAAATTACATATGACATAACCTAACCTAACCTATATGTGCATGATAATTAAATTACATATGACATAATCCACAATATAAAATCAATTGATGAACTTTACCTTTCACTAACTTCAATATTACTGTTGAAAATTATAAGTGCAATGTGTTATGTTGTTACCTGAGTGCTTGTAATAAAAAATTCTTGGAATCCACTTTACTTTAAAGGAATTTTGATAAAACTTTACTAAACAGTATTCTTAATAAAATTATATATGTATTTACAATAATATAAAGAAGTAAAATTTATATGTGTGTTTGTAGCAGTTAACCTTTGGTAGTAGTGAGTCGATTCTAAAAATTATTTGAACAATACAAAGCTACCTTATTTGCTATATTCTATTTTGATAAATTGTTTGATGAGGGGTGGGGCAGTGGGGTGTCTAGTATGTCTAACAGGACGACCTACATCTTAAAATAATGTTAGGTTATGTTCCACACTTGTTATGCACAGAAGTTCAGGAAAAAGACTTGGAATTCTGGGCTAGATGGAGCGGCAGCTACAGGTGTAAATAGTATATTAGTTAAAATATAGATAAAAAGGATGAACAGTTCGTAATCTTTATTAATATTTGGTTTTGAACAAAAGACGCTCAAGAAGCGATTCGCCTAAACTCCACCGTGAAAATACTTAAAAATGATTATAGTGATAGTAGTATAGAAAATTTAGAGGGAAGTCCAAAAATGGCTGTAGCGGTTGTACAAATGGACATAAATGGTGAATTTCAAAGTTTAATTTTTTTTTAAAAGTCATAATTAAAACATAAACATGATTTGAAGTGAGGAGCTTTACTGTTTTTCATAAATCGAGAGAAGACGGTTGCCTAGAGCATGTCTTCTGCCACCGAGTATTGCTAGTTATAATCCTCTAAAATTGATGTCATTAAAGGAAATTAATGAGAAGAAGAATGAAATTACTTCCTTGTGATTTCATTTTGCCGACTCCTAAGAACTTCATCTTAGGAGTCGGAGTCTTCAGAGGCTCTTGTTAAGGCTTTTTGAAATTGATCTTTAAGACGTCAGCTTCTTGAATAAATCTCCGAAATAAATTCAAATTCAAACTGAAATCATTTTGATCTGTTATGTTTGCTGGGTTTATGTTTAAAATTAATCTTTACTTACAACAAATACAGGTCTTGCTTTGTCATTTTAAAGATGTTCTCCTCTCAGTAACATTTTTAAAAAATCCCCGTTTGGAGAATGATCAGTGGCCGTGTCACTAAAGTTTAATCAATTTGAATATTTTAAATTATATTCTACTAAGGTTCATTTATATGTGATTACATACATTTTTCTATAACGTAAGACATACCGTTTTTTAGTAAAAATCCGTAACCGTCAAAGAAATGGAATCACTGTTTTCAATTAGATCTGTTTGAAGTCGTTTTTTCAAATAAATTATTTATTGCTCAGATCTTGAAACCTTTGAATTTTAAAAGTATGTTTTTTTTTCTACAAGTGAGGTGTTATCTTCCCACAAAAAACCTATTAAAATGGGATAAATAACCTTCAGAATACAGATAATAATAACCTCAGCGATAAGATATTTCTAAATGCTAATTATGTGGTAAAAACTTTTAATTAAAATGCCAAAATAAGTAGTTGGCTCCTAAGTTTGTGAACACTTTTAGGGCTCTACAAATATTTAATATATTAAAAATCTTTTTGTTCAAGTCTGATTTTCAACTTATTATACTGACTAACAATATGCTGTTACCATTTTGTTAAACAAGTGAATTCCGTATACTTTATTCATTCTCGAAGAATTATTTTATCAACGCTATATGATTTTGTAGCCTGGTATTTGGTTGGTAATACAGTATGTCGTCTTTAAATTGATTCTGAATTAAAAAGAATATTTCATAATGGTAAAGAGCACGTAACACATAATCACGTTCATTAAGACTTGGCCAATCATCTTTAAAAAACTAACTTAAAACTTCATTTAAATGTATAGTGAGTTTTCTTTGCGGTGAAATAATTTGAATATACTTCAATTGGTGAACATACTTGTATATTATATCGCAGTTTGTAAAACATTGTTCTTTAGGACTTTTCATTTAAAAGTGAAATACTACTTTATAATAATTATTGCTTTGTCATTGTGTCAGACCACGACTGATGCCGAAAACAATGACCATTCTTTGTCAAATTAAATCTTTGTGATTGCAACAACAGCAACTGACAATGTGCTTTACTTGGTAGCAATGACCGTGACTTTGCGACTTTTTACAATGTTTAAATGCCATGAGAAGCAACATGGGTCAACCCAATGTAATTCTCTAATTCATGTGATCTTCTGTTTCGTCTCTAAGCGAGAACAGCTACTGCTAAGGTTATTGACACAATAATTCTGAAGAAAAACTTAATAAGAAATTCAGTCATCAATCGATGCAATATACGCACTTAAGTAGTATACTAGTCAACATATACTCTACTATTCCTTAAGTCCAGGCTATCCCGTAGAAAAACATGTGAACTAGCACTAGAGAACGCTATGAAAGTGATGTGTTTTTTTGTGCAGTTTGGTGAAATAATATAAACGGAGACAGTAGAAGGGCTATAATTTTTGTTTTGGTGAAAGTCAACTGTTGTTCATAAATTATGAAGTAGCTTCACATACTCAGGTAATTATTCACGTCAAAATATTCCTCCTTAGGGCCGTTCAAGTATTACGAAAGCAGATTTATTACAATCTCAGCAAAAGTAACCAAAGCTCTTACCACCCATGTCATCAAAATAAGCAAAGCAAAGACCCCCACATACTCAGTATCCAGAGATGATTAACATTTTGAATGGAATATTTGGAAATGCAATTATAGCAACGAAGTCAGTATAGACTTTGAAACGTTTGGTTTTCCTTCAATATACATCGTTTTTTTTGTCGATTGTGGTGTTATTGCCCAAAAAAACATAAAAGTAATTATAGCAGCATTGTTTACCCAGGTAATTTTTAATAGAAAAATGTATGCCGTATTGTCGTAAATAACTATGGAGCCTGTGATAATAGTATTAACTATAAAATCAAACAGACAATGAAAACAATTAATGAAAAGTTGGGAGAAGTACAATTGAATATCCTCCAAGACAGCCAGATGTGATTCCATTCGAATTTTCGTGTACCAAACCCAACCAGGCTCGAAAAACTGCACAATAAAGCGAATTTGTTTTAACATTTGAAAAACGAAACATGAAGAATTTTAACTGTTTTAAATACTATCGTAAATTAGCAACATCTTAAAAGGACTTTCGGATGATTTTTCACAGGTGGGAGGTTGGTATTTAAAGTTGAAGTTTTTGGATCTTATCGGGTGTGTTTGTTTAGTATAATATTGTTCCTCTTTAAACTACTGAAATGGTTTAGCGCAATTTTTTTATGAAAATAATAATTGTACAATATAGTTTCTGCTGTGTTTAGAACACTGAATATATTTATTAATGTTTTTTTTTGTTTCAGTTGGCGGGTTTGGCTTTGGTTATAATTGGTGTGTTAATCAAGTTTAATATAGGCGAAGCCTCCAATATATTACCCTCAGAATTTGGACTGGCACCAATTCTTTCAATTATAATCGGTGCTGTAGTCTTCGTTACAGCATTCTTGGGATGTTGTGGGGCCGTGAAAGAGAGTACCTGTATGCTGACGACGGTACGTATTTAATATAATACATTTTTAATTTGTACTTTAGAAATAGTATGGGTTGAGGTTTTTATCACAAATTTTATGAATCAATCGTGATTTTATAATATGAATAAATCTCAACCAAGCCAAAAAGTTGAAACTGAGAATTTCTTAATTTTTTTTACAGTAGTGAAGTTTATAGTGCATTTCATGTACATATAATCAATACTTAATATTATCCTTCTTCGTTCAGGAGAGATCCAGAAAAGAGCTTCAGGATAGAGCTTCTTATGCCTCATAGAGAGCGGGCAATCTGTACCAAATTTACAGGGACAGGAGTGGTTTTCGATGTGCATTGGATTTTTTCTGGTTTTTGGATTTAAGATTTTATCATTTTAGTTTTGAGCTCATTCTATCATCTTTGGATAGTAGTAGTAGATTGATGGTTCTTACAGTCTCGGCTTTATTTCTTGGTAAATGATTTGAACACAATTCCGCACCACCTTTCAATAAAGTCTATATGTTATTTTGTCTATTCTTTGGGTTTTCTCTCCTCCATTTTTTTTCCTGTAACAGATAAGTATTTAAAAATTGTATATGTAGAACAAAGTGTAGTAAGGCAATTTCGTAAAATTGCCCGGATTACTGGCTGTCTGTACAGAGATTCTTCCTCACAGTTTTTCTGAGAGAAAGAGATGTCTATAAAATGAACAACCAGTATTCCTGTATATAAGTAATGTATTGTATATTGTGTAATACTTATCTGTGTATGGAGACGTTTCAACTCCGAGTCTGGAGTCGTTGTCAATCGTTTAGTGTTGTTTTCGAGGTTTTTCTCTAAAAAATTTTCGCTTTGATTTTGAATTTGTTGTTTGTCAAAAAATTTGACACTGACAATTTTGTCAGTGTCAAATTTTACGAAATTGCCTTACTACACTTTGTTCTACATATACAATTTTTAAATACTTATCTGTTACAGGAAAAAATTTATAGGAGAGAAAACCCAATGAATAGACAAAATAATTCAAGACCTCCTCAACAATCTTTTCGAAATTACTTAAAGTCTATATGGTTCCTTAGATCTAGTGGAAAGATTCTAAACAACTGTCATCGAATACGTAAATCAAATAAGCATATTTCCATAAAAAATTAAGCTATCGAGATAAATCAAGAAATCAAATCGGATCTTCTAAACCCTAAATTCTACAGGGTAATTCAAAAGTTGGACTAAAACTAAAATTTGTTTTAAAATGTGAAATATTTTGTCTTCACTTTGCTAATAGGATCAGTAAAAACACTAAAAAAATATTGTACATTGAATTTAGTCAATATCTTAAGGTGTCCTATTTTGATGCCAGTAGGTGTATTCACTTCTTCGTGTTGAGTGTTGTCTTTCCCATTTTTTTGTAAGCTTTTAACTGTACTACGAGCTATCTCACAGCTGCTTTGTATTTCCTGTATACATTTATTTGTGATGATTAAATTATTCCTCTCTCGATCTGATACCATAATTTTAATTTATATTCATGGTTTTCTTCGAGTCTGAAAGTTTTACTTTATACTACTCTGACAGTTTTACTCTATACTACTATATTTGCTGTTAGCGCCCCGGAGACGGGCAATATAATTGTCAATAAAATGGACGATTTCAATGGTAATTGCGATTGATGGCGTTTCAATGAACCCGTCAAGAAAGTGCAGAATTACATCACTAGATGCACCTGATCGCTTTTTTTGGTCTATCTTCTGGAATAAATAAATAATCCTTAGATTTTACTTTCCACAATTCTTGCTGATTGCGATACAATGCAATTACAAGTAACAAAGTCTCTCTCCGAAATGTTTTCGGGTTCTACGGAACTCAGCAGCGTGTCCATCATCGTAGCCGTCTGAAAAGCAACTGCCCAAACAATTGTCAATTTCTCTATTAGACGATCAATTGGGATGCGTCAATGGTCCTCGTTAATGTACTTCAATCAAATTTCCTATCAATCTTCATCCATCGATTGACAATGGCATCAATCGCTTGCTACACGTTCAATTCCCTGTATCAGTGGGTAGGATTGACAATATTATTGTCCGTCTCCGGGCTACTTTAGTTGTTCTAGTTCGCCTTCCTAACTTACGCACAGCCCAGTGTCGTCAACTTAGCGTAGGTTATTAATTTTGGTCCCTCTAATAGATATTCCGTCTTCACAACTTCCAGGATTTTCCTCAACAACTTTTAGAATGACAAAACAAATATTTATACGAGTTTACAGCTTATTATCTTTCCTTGCGCGATTCACCCTCTATTTTGGTTTATATGACTGAAAAATAACAATGTATCTGCATGAAGCAAGCTGTTTGCTGAGTTGGCACATCAGTTCCTAAAGCGTTTGTTTCATAAGCATACCTACGCCTAGTCCTTTGCGTTTGGCAGGCTTTTTAAATAATCATATATATATATATATATATATATATATATATATATATATATATATATGTTTTAGGTGATTTCCGGGAATTCATCCGCGTAGTTGATAACTGATCCCTGCCGGGATCGATGGTAAAATGACGACGTTTCGGCAGAGTCACATCTGCCCTCTTCAGGTCGGTCCGCATAGGCAGAAGGCTACGAGAATTATGCGGACCGACCTGAAGAGGGCAGATGTGACTCTGCCGAAACGTCGTCATTTTACCATCGATCCCGGCAGGGATCAGTTATCAACTACGCGGATGAATTCCCGGAAACCACCTAAAACATTTAGTGACCGCGAAAACTTAAAAACAAATATATATATATATATATATATATATATATATATATATATATATATATATATATTCACTGCCTCTAATTTGTATTCGTTTTCTATATTTTCCAAATATTTTTAAACCTTTATTATTTGGACCACTTTCTATAAGTGTAACTCTAATTCACTCAATATTGCAACCACACTGTACACTGCTTCTGTATATTGATCACCCCTATATAACTTATTTGTCTATCATTTTCTGATCCATCCTGTACAACTATAATTTAACTCCACACAATATTGCACCGGTCCTAATATCTTTAAAACCACCCTGTATAAGTATAAATCCTCTCCATTATATGGTATCTTTCTGTAATATTCCTTAATACAATGCCGGTTAAATCATCAAATTTGCACAAGCCGTTCTTGAATAATCAGCATACAAAACAAAAACGTGACGACGAATTCATAACCTTTTCTTTTTTTGGAAGTCGGTTAAAAAACAAAATTTACAGACTTTCACCATCACGTTTCGTTTTTGAAAAAAAAAACATCAACTCTAGTTTAATAAGCTTGTATTTTTTGTATTTAAATTCAAAGCCATTTTTTCAACTATGAATTAAAATTAAGTAAGAAAAATATGCATAGTTGGGAATTCAATACTCGAAACATTTATCCAAAACGGCAGTATACCATAAAGTTTCTGTTAGTCTACTATGTAAATTTTTGGCTCGTGTGTATATTACGTAGATAAAATAGTAAAATCTTTAATCTCATTCATGTGCAGTCATAAAACATGATGTTTAAATATGAAGTAATACGAGGGCACTGACACGGTAAATATCTACAATAAAGCATAACGCCTCCATTTCTTATGCATTTGACCTGCAATAAATTTTGATTAAATTTTGCTTTATTTGTTTGTACAAGTATTTCTTTCGCTTTACATATGGAATCTCTTAGTAACTTTCTTCTACAGAGTATCACTTTGCACTTATGAACATAAACATTATTATTTATTTACTATTTTTAACCTGAGATAAAGCACAACAAATAATTTAAAAACCTTAGTAAGTTTTTATGATAAAGTGATAAATAAATAAGCGATCTTTATTGTATTTATTTTGTGTTTACTGTTATCTTAGAGAGGCAACGTAGGTGTAGTCGAAGCTTATTCAAGAAATTGATTTATAAATAAACAATTCATTACCGACTCTTTGATAGTGTTAAAACATGTTACGTGTGTATGGACTTTGTGAATCAAAGATATTTTTTTCGGCAAAAGAGGTTTTTATTTCACAACATTGTCTCCTTTATGCAGGATGCACTTGGTCCAGCATTTTCCAATTTTTCTGTTCCTTCCAAAGAATAAATTTCCTCAAGTTCCTCGAAATAGGTGTTCTCAATTCGACCTCAACCAATTCCTTAGGTTTCAAAATCTGAAATAGGAAATTCAGATGAGGCTAAATCTGGAGAATAAGCTAGCTGGAGTAGACGAATTTATGGAGTGTTCTCATACTGGTTACACACGTGTGCATCCGTGCCTTATGTTGGTGGACTATCAATTTGTCGACGCTAATTTTTGCATCAAATCAATATCCAATTTGTACCACAAGTTCACTGGTGATCGTTATATCCTTTTTAAATGTAATCGATGCGAATGGCAGAAACTCTTGTTGGAGAACAGACCCACCTTGGCCTTCTTTGTTGCACGTTCACATAGAGAAACCCACCCCCCTTTTTGTTCCATAGGTTCTGGTGTGTTGTAATGTATCCCCCCATGTTTTGGCCACGGTAGTGAAGCCTGAACGTCTCCAAACACTTCCTACAAGTAGTCACACGGTTGCGCTTATGGTGTGAACAAAAGCGGCAGCAATCGCGCGAATAGCTTTTCCATGTCCAAATATTTATGTAAAAATAGCTGGTAAATTGAGTGGTTTTCAGGCTCAGCTATCTTACGGACTTTCAGTCTCCGCTGGTCCAATATCATTCCATGAATTTTATTGGCGATTTCTGGCGCATCGGCCTCTTTTTGGACAGCCTGAACGTCCGGCGTCACGTATGCTGGTACGACCACAAAATTGTGATCGTGCAGAGTCCCCATAGTATTTATAAAACCTATCCTCAGTCTCGGTGATTCTTTTTTACTCAAAAAATAATGCCTAATCCACCCACGAAAATTCACGTTTGTCCATATTGGATAAAATTCACGGTTGTATCAGTTTCAGATGTTATCAAACACAAACTAAATGTAAATTTAAAAAATTCAATGGTACTGAACGTCAAATTCAAAAAGATTTTGACTTATCAAACTGCCCTCGTATATAGCACCTTCTAATTGAAGTTTGACAGATCACTAGTTTATATTAACAGTTGCTTAATATCTTGTCCATTCACCTGCACATAAGTTTCACACCTGCACAGCAACCTGTTCACATTCTTAACACTTGACGTATTAAAAATAATTTTTGTGATAAGCATAAACATTCAAAACAAATTGTTTTAAACTGTACTGTAAAATCCAGAAATACACCATATAACACATCTGAGAAATATGATTCATTTGCAGGTGATAGGTTTTTACATTAACAAATGACGTTCTCAGTTATACTCTACAAAATTAATTTAATAAATTTACAACTCAACTACTCAATCAAAAATGTTTGTACTGAACACAAAGAACATTTTTGATAAAAGTCTTAATTCTTTATCTGCTGGTACATGGCCATTGTTTACATATGTAAATTAGTGACTAATTTAGTGTTAAAAATTTCCATCCAATTGCAATTTTCTTCTGAACGGACAAAACAAAAACTAAACACCAACTTGTGTCGTATAAAACAGAACTCACTTTTCTCAAACTTTTTGAAGACAATCTCTGGAAATGGGTCCAAAATCAAAACAAAACTGGAACAAATGCAGCCCGCTTGACGGAAACAAGAGTTTTGTTTCAGTTTTTTTTTGTTTGTTTTAGGTTCTAGAAAACACAAGCACAACTTAAACTGTTAGTTTAATGGAAGACCAATAGAAAGTATTTCCTGCCGTATCTGTTGAAAAAAAAAATGTTCAGGCTTGTTGCTTATTTGGATGCATTTCATCGCAGGTTAAAATTAGCGGACACCTGGTGTATAGGGTGTCGTTTAGGATTTTTGATTTTCAGTTATCGTAATATAGATGGAGAATTATACTAAGAAGTATTTTATTTTCTCATTTTGAAAGATAATTTTATCTCATTAGTTTAGAAAAAAATTCAGGATTCTGAGTGTCGTGACCAGCCCAAATCAGAGTGTGTCTTCGACTTTTGGGGGTAGTTTCAGGTTCTTTTAGAGTTTCCTGCTCATTGAAAATTTTGATTGACGTGTTAAAAACTATCATTTTGCAAACTTAAATTAGCCAAAACCTCCTTTTCTTAAGAAACATGCTTCTCCGACCTTTGGGGGTGGGGGGTGGGGGTACTTTTAAGAGTTCCGTATCCATTGAGACTTTTGATTAACATGTTGAGAACTGTCATTTGCAAAAGTTCAAAAAATGTACCGAAAGGCATTTTCCATAAGATACTTGCGTAGTGCTTTCGACCACGGAATACTCGCCAAAAGGAAAATGGAAACGAAGTTTGGACTACCAAGAGACTTACCTCGGCGGTCCCGAGATCTTGATTATACGTGCTTGTCTGCCCCTCCAACTTTTGTCCGCTTTACAAATTTCCCTTAAATTTTTTGGTAGGTAGACAATACCAAAGTCTCGGTAAAAAAAATTTTGGGCGTTCAAGAGTAACTTTAGCGGACACACTGTAATAGGTATATTGTGAAATATATGTAGTTTGTTATTTTCTGAAAGGAACTGAAAAACGGAGAGTTATATTATTTATTTTCAATTTTGTACTGAGTTGTTATGAAATTCAACTTTGTGTCTTATATTTTGAAACGTTATGAGTATATCCTTTTTTTATATTTGGGTAATGGACAATCCAGGGACGGTCAACCGATGTCCCTAACGTAAAGTTCGACTTTCTGTTACCATACTTACTCAGAAAGTTTTGATATTATAGAGAGTACATACATGCCAGGATCGGAGACAAACGTATCGCTCGGTGAAAGAAACAGAAAACCATCTAACACTGTCTAAGCTCGCTTCTGATTGGTGCTTGCTTGTGTTAATTAAATGACGTTGAGCTATTTCTTGCAGCTCTTGACAGATACGTTCACTCACAGGCGCCCATACCTCACGCACTTCATCTTTAGGTATTAACTCTGTTTGAAGTCCATGTGTTATTTACAGTGACATGAAACATTGATGTCGGCCAAGAAATCAAATTAAGTACATGCGATTATTGTTTACAACTTCATATCGATGGTATAAGGGATTCAATCCAGGCCATTTGTTTGTCAGAAGTCAGAAATCGCAGATGGGCTCAAACTAGAAACATTTTGAGAACTGAAAATGTGGAATCAATGGATCTTCGGCTGTATAGTCCTGATTTGACACCCAGTAATTTCTTTTTATTCCTGCAAATCAACAATAAATTACGAGGTCTTCATTTTTCGACACCTGAAGAAGCCCTGTTGATCCATTCAAAATGCATTTTTGGAGGTACCTCAATGGAAGTGGAAAAAGTCCTTCGAAAATTGGTTCAAGCGAATGCAAAAGTATATTGTTCTTCATGTATTATGATTAATTTCCTTTTCTTGTTCTCTATTCCCGAAATCGGAAAAAGTCCTTCAAAAATTGGTTCAAGCGCATGCAAAAGTATATTGTTCTTCATGTATTATGATTAATTTCCTTTTCTTGTTCTCTATTCCCGAAATCTAAAAGGCAACTCTCAGATAGTCGTCATTATGATTTCCCCTTAAAAGATGTTGAGAATAATAGGAAGATATTTCTGATTCTACATATAAACAAAGTTTTCCGAGTTTTAGCCCACACTTATAAGGAACTTTTTCAAGGATGAGGAGACAAAACAAATGTTACTTACTTTGAGGCGACTCCATTCGTTTCGTCTTTTTGTCACAAACACACTTTGAAGCTTCGCTTTTTTAAACTTGTAAAATTGTAAATGAACTAATACTTTGGATCTAGCCAACAAATAAATAATAATTGGCCCCCTGAAATTCCGGTTAAAAGAAGGGTAGGAGACACTTAATAGGATTATTAGGGATTTACCTAATAATCCTATTTACTAATAATTTAAGTATTAGTTCATTTACAATTTGTGCGTCATTGTGACAAGTTTAAAAAAGTGATGTTTCAAAGTGTTTTTGTGAGAAAAAGATCAAACAAATGGAGTCGCCGCAAGGTAAGTAACATTTGTTTTGTTTTTCTTGTCCTTGAAAAAGCCCCTTATAAGTGTGGGCGAAACGTCAGAAAACTTTGTTTATATGCTGGCTTCAGATATATAAACAAATTAATTCGAAAAAATGAGGTGATCCAAATCCGGAAAACGCAGAATCAGCTATGACTCTGGCCGCAAAAACCTACCTTCTCAATATTAAGATATTATTTATAAACGAACTAGACCACACATATCCATTATTTTAAATATAAGATTTAAATTTTGACTATGTAGGACTAAATTAGTACACTGTTATTATTAAGTATATGTATTTGTATGTTAACTGATAAAATCTATCTTTTTATTTCAGTATTCCATAATTTTGTTGACCATCTTCATCATCCAAGTTGCGATTGGCATCTATGCTTTCTTACAAATCAGAAACACTCATCAATTCAGAAATGCTATTAGAGAAAATGTCCAGAAAACATTCGACAAGAGACATGTTAGTCAAGAGGCGAATGAAACCATGCTAGTTACAGAAAGATTTGTAAGTATAAGAGTGATTTTAAATGGCTTCATTATTTCGGGTTTGTTCTTGAAGGGTAACTAATGTTTGAATAAGGAGAATAAGATTCGTGAAATAAAATACTGCTTGGGGGCTTCTCTTTGTTTACAAATTAAGACTATTGTGCTATTAATCAATAAAGCAGTTGATGCTTTATGTGACTATTCTTCAATACAGTTCTTTCTAAAAGTAACGAATAAATTATTTTCCAAAGTGAGAGTATTTCGAAAATATATCCTTTGACACGTCGATTTTGTATTAAACCAAAGCACTTACATTCAAGATGTGTCGTCATAGACAAATTTTTCAAAATGGTTTCACCCAATTTCGACCATGCTAATTGAAATAACGTGTCTTTCTAAGTAAACATCGTCAAAAATATATTTACATTAGCCAGGTTAGATAAAAAAAAAATGAAAAAAAAACATTAATTTAATGCTAATGAGTAAAGTAACTGTTGAAATTGTGAACCGTTGTCTACCTGACACGAAGCAAGAGCATTAACAAATTCTTTTATTTATTTATTTATTTATTTGAGTTTGTTACCCAACAGCTAACCATTAACAGAGCAATATATAAAAATAAGACCATGACAGTAAAAGTAATACAGTTAAAATACAATTAAAACTATGTAAAATTAATTTAAACTAAATAAATTATAAATAATTGTGGCATTTATTTTTTAGTTAGGATACACTACAACAGAACAAATCAGCCCTTTGATAACTTAATGGTATTTCCACACAAGTTATTAATTGGAGATTTCAACAAAATATTGGTCTGAGCTCTTTTGCACAAAAATGTGTTAATTTGTCTAGCTGATACTCTTGCAACCAATATATCAATTTGCCTTAGTAAAAGAGGACAGTCAACTTTGCTAGTTAATAATTTGTGAAGAAAAAATATAGACAGTTCTTTCCTGCGTTTCTGAAGGGAGACAAAATCAAATCAGCTTAATAGTTCGGTGTAATTACATCCTCTTGGCGGATATAGCCCAGTTAACTTAAAACTTACAAACTTTTAAAAAAAATGTACCTGCTCAATGGATAATATATATTGAGAGTAAATAGGACTCCAGATTAAATACGCATATTCTAATTTCGATCTAACTAAACTATAAAAGAATGTACATAATGCTGTAATATTGTTAAAATTTTTACAATTTTTAATTATAAACCCACATAAACGATATGCGGAATTAACAATGGAATTAATATGAAAATTGACAATCAGGTGATGGTCAAAATATACACCCAAATCCTTAATAAATCTTAGTTCTCTCTAAAACAACATTATTTATTGCGTATGGATACTATAATGGATTTCGTTTACGACTACAAGTAAAAATTTTGCATTTGTTTGTATTTCTTGTTGAACATGGTCAGGAGGTTTACGATGTATCTCCTGACGAATTCTCGAATGTAATTCTTTTAATTCACTGGTCTAGTAACGTATACTTTGCTATTTAAGTACCTCCACAAAAAGTAATCTAGGAGTGTCAAATCTGGCGATCTGGCGGGCCTTTCTATCGCCCCCTTCTCCCTATCCAATTCGGGAACAACTTCTAAATAAACCCGGACAAGTGCTGCTTAATGGGGAGGGGCATCATCTTATTGAGAGAAAATGTCATTTCGCGGAAGATCACGTACCTCATTTGGATTTAAATTTATTAGTTCAGGAATAAGCTCGCCTCGAAGAAACTCCAAATATCCTGCTCCAGCTAGGTTTATGTTAAAGAAATAGGGACCAAAATTCTTCCTTTCACTATGTCAGACCACACATTCACTTTCTGAGGATGTTGATCATCCATCGGGGATTGTCGGTAGCCCAATAACGGTTGTTCAAAAAAAAAACGTAGCCTCCTCATCCGAAAAATTCAGTTACTACCTGTTTCCAAATTCGATCATGCAAAGAATTTGAATTCGTTCCCGCTCAGTTAAGTTCACAATTTTTTAATGACAAAGTCACTACTCAATAAACAGTTTAAAAACACTGTTTTTGAGAAACAAATATGAAAAACCAAAAAATATATATATTTCTAGTTTTTATCTGACAGTAATAAAAAACATTCTTGGTATCTAAGGTTACTGTCAGATAACCATAATTTTTGACGATGTCTTCGTTCTATCAATTAGCATGGTCGAAATTAGGTCACGCAATTTAAAAAAATTCGACGTGGTAGAGGATTTTTTTTAAAAACTCTCATTCATTCAGAATTAATTTTATTACAATGTATGCAAATATTTACAGAAATGAGTTTGTTAAGTAGTGTAATAAGTAATAAAAATCATTTCCTAGGTTTATAATCGTTGGGCAACAAATGCATTAAAATTGGAAAGAAACTTTAACTTTGTCACTTTAATTTATCTCCTTATACCGGGTGTCAATTAAGTCCCGGGACGGCTGAATATTTGCTACAGTACTTCATTTCTGGAAAACGTCACGGTCATGCCTTTAGTAGCTTTGGCCGAGGAATCCGATAATGACCTTGGATTTTGAGGTTATTTTGAGATCAACCTAATTTTGTTAAATGGTGACCCCTATTTTTTATTGCGGAATCGGAAAGAGCGGGAAATTTTACGACCGGACATAATGTATTGAGGTATGAGGTTGAGGTAATCCCCAGAGGTGACTTCTTCTAGATTGACATTTCTTACTCGGGAGGTTTTAGAGGTCGCTGAATTCGAATCAACTAACAAACTTTCGATTTGTTCGAATCCAAGATGGCGAATTCAAGATAGCGGATGAAAATCATAGAAAAAGCACATTTTTGGCTAGAATTTTTTTAATGGAAAAGCTGTGGAATCTTTGGTGTGCCACAAATGTAAAAACACAGTTTTACACCCTAACACCAAATTTTTTTACTCGGGGGGTTTTGGGGGTCGCTGAGTTCAGATCCTAACGTAAATTTTCCGCTCCTTTCGAATCCGTTATCAAAAATAAGGGTTTCTACATGGAAACTCTCAAATGACCTTGAAAATGAGGTATAAGGTCAAATCCAAACTCACCGTTGAGTTCGTCGTTAAGACTTACCTAAGGTATGACCTTTGTTTTGTTTTAACACTGAACTCGCGAGATTTTACAATTTATTTTACTCATCTATGCACTTCTGTTGTCGACTTTTAAATAAACACTTATTGTATTTACTTCTAGTTGCACTGCTGCGGTGTTTCTGGGCCTGACGATTATGGCAGCGAACCAGTACCTTTGAGCTGTTGCCACAATTCAAAAGTACAATGTCCAAGTTTGAACAACAATATTTACAACGAAGGCTGTGCACAAAAATTATTCACTAAGCTCACGGACAGTTCACAAATTGTAGGAGGAGTAGCCATCGGCATTGCTGCTGTTGAGGTAAGTTGCTGGTGTTGTAAAAAGTCTCCAATATTTTTCTTCATTCAAACTGTATGGTTGCTAACATATCCATAGATTCCCCTGACAAGATTTATTGTGAATTCTTTTTCGCAGGAGTAAATTTGAATTCAATATCTTCTGCCCTTACGTAGAGATAATTTATAATATTTGGATTGTATTAATTCATTTCAATATTAGCTTTGAAGATATTTTTTTTAAATTAAAATCGGTTTTAAATTCTGTTAAGATAGAGTTTTTAGTACCTTTTTGCTTACTCTGCGATTTTTTACTACTTTATTTGAATTTAACTCAATTTCGGACATAAAATTCAACAGTAATTCGCTTATACCATCACGTCAGTAACAGTTCATAGATAACTATTGCTAAGATTTTAACAGCAAACTCATAGAAATAAACGATTTAAGTAATAAAAACCCACAAAATTCGAATTTCTTTTGTTTCTTGCTTATATAATGAAAAGTAATGGAGGAATCGTAATGCCATAATTAAGAAATCCTTCTTAATGAGTGTTTATACATCGTGATTGGATCAATTTTTAACGGAGTAAACTCAGAAAAACTGGTCAAAGGTGGATTTTTTTCAAAAATTTAAAACTTTCTGGTAACTAATACTGGAAAATTAGTCATCGTCAAAATTTAGAGAGCTATTTTGCACATCCCACCGTATTAACGAGAATAGTCCGACCGGGATATACTAAAGATGTTCCACTTGAATTTGCCTATCTTGGTTTTTCGCCATAATGTCGAGAAGTTGGTTTAAATCAATAGTAACCATCGCCTACAAATATGCGACAGCCAGCCAGTGGTGCACTGACAACAGCTGTCAAGGCACATGGACAGAAGTAGAATTTTCTTGAGGTGGGGGCACGAGATAAAAATTATATTAAATAGTATTGTTATATGTTTTTTCTCAGCAGTTTATTACGTTTTTACGTACATAACTATTGCCTGCTCATATTGGTCTGTTTTTTTCGTTGGTTTATTAAGTTAATTATTACCTGTATATATTTTACGGATATTAATTAAATGACTTTTTTCCACTGACTGGATCCACCACTGCCAAAACATCGGAGGGTTCATCGTTTAAGCCAAATTTAAAAAGCAGTATTAATACATTTTTCGGCACTATGACAAAAATTTAAGATATACGAAATGAAGTGCATTTTATAAGCTTCCAAAATACATTTTGCATATCGCTGTCAAACTATCGTGCTTAATACCATACGACTTGAAAAATATTTCTACAAATTATTTAAATTGCAATTCTGCAAGATCTACTTAACGTACAATATTGGTCTTCAGCGTCATTAATGTCAACGTTATAAGCTATCACTGGCAGGCAGATTAAGGTTCCCGCTGTTATTACAACCAAATTATGATTTTAAATATACTCACTTTACATATGTTTTCCCAGCTTTTCTTTATGAACAATTCTGCTATCAAAATTTATAAACCTTCTTTTTCAAGATTTTCTGATTCTCTACAATTTTTCTATTGACGGCATTATGAACAGATCATTACTTTTTACACTATAAGCAAAAAACGAAAATACCGCATATTTTTGGGGGTTCAAATAATTTACCTAAAAATCTCTATTGGTTGGTGTAAGCACGTAGTATAGATACAAGGAGTCCGAACGTAATGTTAAATAAATGGTAGCATTTTAGGGGAGAGAATGTTTTGCCGGTAGAGCGCGCCACGTTTGAGGAAGTACTCGTTTAAATCCTTACGCGGGTAATCTTGTTGATACTGACAGCCACCTGACAGCTCTGAAAATATTATTTCGATAATCTGCAAAGCTAATAATGTGTGATATTAGTAAATAAATAAATACAATTAACCAGCAGCAACCAATCTTTAAGAATTAAAATTATAGTTCATCTTTTGTCTCTACGTGTTAAACTATTAAACAAACGGTAAGTGAAGTAAAGAATTTAAACATAGTTTCTGCAAATTAAGTAGTAAATATAAATTCAAAGATGGTTAAATATCTATTTATTTCAGTATTACAATGCTTGATAATAGGAAAGTAATTAATTGATTACAATCAAATATATTGTTATTACGATTTTTAAATAAAATGCCGGGTAAAGTTTATATAGTTTTATTCAACTCGAACTCGACTCAATAACCTCCACGCCATTTACTTCTCACCAATATTATACACTAACTCCCTCTTTTCCTCCTTGACATCTGACAGTTCTTCCTCATCAGAGAGTATCTCCGTGTCCACCTGTTGCTCATCTGGTCTATCTAATCCAGCGCCCCCTGACGGCTGGTTCGCCTCGTGCCGCCATCGGGTTTGAATTTCGGCTTAACACTCGGCCATCCTGAAAATATTAATGTCCCCATTAATACAAAAAAAAGTTAAATAGAATGTTAATCCGGAATAGTATTCCCATTACCTCCCAACTGACTCCCATCTTACCACTCGATATACCTCCCAACCTATATTCACCCATCTCCTTTAGTGTACCTTCTCCCTCCCTTAACGTAACATCTCCCTCCCCGTAAAGTAACATCTCTCCTCATTTCTCCCTTCTCTCTCTACTCCAATGATACAAATCTCCTTCTTTTATCGCCTATCCCTCATCTCAGTGCTCCCATAGGTATGACTTATACTTCTTCATCTCCCGCCTTAGATCTCCTTGAATATGAACTTTACTTCTCCATCTCCAGTCTTAGATCTCCTTGAATATGAACTTTACTTCTCCATCTCCAGTCTTAGATCTCCTTGGGCATGACCTTTGTCTCTCCATCGCCTCTCCTTTCGCCCATTGCCCATCTACTGTGTAAGCAAGTCCCCCCCCTTTTTTTTTAAGCTGAAAGAAAAGTAAGACTCATGTGGACAACACAACATCAACATTCATTCTTCATTCATTGGCCGGCTTATACTCAGTCACTCTCACTGTCATACGTCTCATTCTCATCTTCAACCTCACGGACACCAGGGTATCTGCGAAGGGAGTCTACAGCCACCGTAGCTGCAAACCGTTTGTAACTTCTAATACCTTTAATTGATTCGATTACGTATCGATCATTATGTAAAACCTTCGTCACTCTAAAAGGTCCATCATATTTATTTCCCAGTTTACGATTCACGCCCTTATCTCCAACTGCAGTTGATGCCTTTCTCCATAGAACTAGCTCGCCTACCGTATATTTGGTAGCTCTTTTTCTTCTGCGATCATATGTGGCTTTCATTTTATGAGCAGACTTTACAATATTCTCCTTCGCCCGTTTTCGTCTCCTTAGTAGCTGTAACCTCCGATTTGAAGCTTGTGCAAGGTCGTCACCTCGCTGCCTCTGGGTGCTTGTAGATATCTCCTCGCCTGCTCCTGCACCCTGAGCTTCCTCCAAGCTCGTCAGGCTACCTCCAGCCTGAGGGTTTTCACCGGCCCGGTCGCTAGCTAGCTCTCCCATCTCCAAATCAGCTACTACTCCACGCCTTGAATGTGCAAACATCAGCTCAACAGGAGAGAAATGCGTACTTGAGTGTACTGAATTATTAAGGCCCCAGACAACTTCAGGTAGCTTCTCATCCCATCGTGCCTCTGTTTCAGCACTTGCAGCCAAAGCTCCAATTAAACTCCTATTCACCCTCTCCACCTGACCATTCGCGCGTGGGGTTGCGATTGCGTTCAATGCATGCCTAACTCCTTTCTCTGTTACAAACTCCTTAAATTGCCTACTAGTGAATGCTAAGCCACGATCGCTAATTATTCTCCGCGGGTACCCGTATTCTCCAAATATCTCCTGTAATCTCCTGATAGTCTCCTTCGCCTTTAAAGTCATAGTCCTACATTGCAGACAAGACTTAACATATTTTTCCACAAAACGAGCCATTTTGGGAAACCAGTAAGTTCTCCTCATCAACTCCAAACACCTCCTATAACCAGGATGACCAATGTCATCCTGGTGCTTGCGAACTAATGTAAACCTCACCATATTTGGCACATATAACCGATCTCCCGTAGGTAAAACCCTATACAATCTCCCATTGTTCACCTTAAAATTCTCTTTAATATCTGACTCCGCATGTCCAGACAATAACGCCTGAATATGTTGTCTAGCCTTGTCCTGCAATTGCACCGTTAAAAACCAATCCTCCTCCCCTAATGCCACCACGTTAACTCCTATCTCCCATTTATTTCCGCAATTCACCATATCGACTGGATTTCGACTTAAAGCATCCACGTGTTGCATGTTTTTTCCTGCCCTATACTCCACCTCCATGTCATATTCCTGAACCACTAGCCACCATCTAGCTATCCTCGGAACTAAATCTCTTTTCAACAGAGTTGCTCTCACAGCATTACAATCGGTAATCACTTTGAAATGTACCCCTAGTAGATACACCCTAAATCGTCTGATTGATTCGACAACTGCCAATGTCTCCAATTCGTAACTATGATACATCTGCTCTGCTTTTGTGGTACACCGACTAAAATAAGCTACAGGTCTCCAGTGTTGGTCCTCCAGCTTACTTCTTTGCATAAGAATTCCTCCTAAACCTAACTTACTAGCGTCAGTATGTAGTTCTGTCTCTCCTTTTGGATCGTACATAGCTAACACAGGTCTCTCGCCTAAACATCCCTTTAATTTTTCAAAAGCATCCTGCTCCTTATGACTCCAGCTCCACGACACATTTTTTTTTGGTCAATTCTGTAAGAGGCTTTGCAATTTCTGAAAAGCCCTTGACAAACTTTCTAAAATAAGACGCCAATCCAATAAATTGTCTAACACCTGAAACATCCTTAGGGATTGGGAACTCAATTACAGCTAGTATCTTCCTTTTTCGTGGCCGAATACCATCTCCCGATATTTCATGCCCTAGATATTCCAATTCTGTTTCCAGAAAAGAACATTTATCCAACTTTAATTTAAGTTTTGCCTCCTTTAGGACTTTTAACACAGAACCTAAATTTTCTATACCCTCCTGAATGCTACAAGATGGAATTAATAGATCATCCATATATGCTAGCACCCGATTATGTCTCAGTTCCCCCAACATTTTGTTAATCATCCTCTGAAAGACTGCCGGTGAATTAGCCAATCCAAATGGCACCCTTAAGTACTCATAATGACCATCCGGTGTAATAAATGCTGTCTTCTCCACAGAATCTGGATGCATAGGCATCTGATGATACCCCTGAGCTAAATCTAAAGTCGTGAAATACTTTCTCCCAGCTAACCTATCCAATTGATCAGATATTAATGGCAAAGGATACCTATCCTTGACAGTTATAGCATTCAACGCCCTGTAATCAACACACATCCTGATATCCCCCCTTTCTTAGGAATAAGCACAATTGGGCTTGCATAAGCCGAATTAGAATCTCTGATGACACCTGCTTCCTTCAGAATATTCACCCTTTGCCTCACTATTTCCCTCTCTGAAATTGAAAGTCTATATGGCCTATGATAAATTGGTGTATTTGAATTCAATTTAATTTCCATTCTCCCCAAATTAGTAAGCCCCAAATCCCCCTCACTTGATGAAAAACAATCACGATATTTCTCTAGCAGTTGTCTTAGTTCATGTTTAGTATTCAAATCAATATCTCCTACCCTAAGATTTTCAAAAGTAACATGATTAACACTGGTAATGGGCAAAATATTTACCAATTCTCCCTGGGTGGATGAGTCCAGTCGAGCAATCACTCTGCCTTTCTTCCAAATCAACTCTTGTCTCCCCTGATTGTGGACTGTCACCTTTTGATTCTCCCCTCCCACTGTTAGTAGCTGCTTCTGGACATGAACACCTCCCTTGTCTCCTTGTGGGATTACCCTATGATCCAGAAGTATAGGAACACCTTGCTTAGTGCCTACCACTTCCACCTCTACCTCTTGGATAAAGCCTGCGCTGCACCTGAAATTGCGAAATAATTTCACCAGACACCTGTTAGGCTCTGCCTCCAAAGTTAATTCCCTCAATTCCTCCCCAATCGTTTTCTCCCGCATTAAAGTGACCTTAACTCCCTTAACTACTAAAGTTACTCCAGGACTGTGAATGCTATTCTGGCCTAGTAAAAGCTGTATCCTCCCCATATCACAGTCAGTTACTAAAGCACTAGTGTTTAACTCCAAATCTCCCAATCTCAGAACAAAGTCAACTGTGCCTATCGCCAAAGCCACACCCCCTCCAAAACCCCTTAATTCAGTATTTTCTCCCTTTGAATTAATAGTCATGCCAAGCTCATGTGCAGCTTCACTGCTCATGATACTTGTCTGACATCCAGTATCTATATATACCCTAACATTCCTCCCTCATATTACACCCAATTGTCTATAAGCAGTATCAGTAGGTTGAATAATTAAACTCACCCTTTGATGTCTCTGGATTCCTGGCGGGTCTTGTCTTGGTAGACGGCAGTCCTTAGCACGATGGCCTTTCTTCCCACAGCGAATACATCTGTCCACTCTTTCCTGTGGACAATCTCTCCCTAGATGGTCTCCAATCTCCTGGCAGTTGTAGCATCTGATTCTTGGCGCAGGGTGCTCTCCTAACCTCCTTTTTACTCCCTCTTGCCTCTCCCTTGCATGTGGCGACTCCATTTTATAGTTGTCCAATGCCGCCAAAAATCGATGGTATAACTTCTCCGGGGTGGTATAGCCTCCTTCCGCTGCATTGGCTCTCAAGTCCTCCGGTAGACTCCTTATAATTAAAGCGACAGCTTGTTCGCCTTTTATGCCGACCCGAGAGCACAACTCTATTTTGGCATGGTAGTAGGCAGTCATGGCCCTCTTCCTCCTGTGGACCAACTCCTCCATCATGATGGCAAAATTGTTGCCTTTTGGAAAAGAGGCTCTTAATTTGTTTTGCCACTCCTCCCAGGTATAGTCATAAGAGTCCAGCCTCTGAAACCACTTTCTGGCAGGTCCTCCCAATTTTACCTGCATTATGCTGGCCCTCTCAAATCCTATCCAGCCATTTATATCTCCCAGCTGGTTTATTCTTTGTAGCCACCTCTCCAAGTTGCTGTCGGGAACCTCCGGGTTAAATACCTCCACTATCTCCATGACGTAACTGATCGGGTTCTTCTGAATGCCACTACTCCCGACCATGGCAACATCCGAACGTGACCCACTACGGCTACTCCCTGCATTAGCGTTCTCCCGTGCTTCATAGCTCTCCCACAGCCAATCGCACTTCCCGTCGTAGCGAATTCATTTCTTTCGAAAATGTCTCCATAATCGCTCGTACGGTAACCTCCATCATCGTTTTAGCAGTTTCCTGTGCATCTTCGCTGCGGCTCTTCCCTTGCAGCTCCCGTCTCGGCGATTCCCTCCCTGAATGCTCCATCTCCAACACCTCTTCTCCAGTTAACGATAAATTTAAGCTTTTCTCGGACATTTTCTTTCAAGAATCACAATTTCGCCCCGTTAATGTTCTAAAACTCCCGGTTTTTTCTTTTTTTTTTGTTCGCGTTACTTCGCCACGCCCAAGCTCCGAACTTTTCGCACTTTTCTTTTTGACTCCTGAAATAACTTCACTCCACTTTTTGTCACTCACGTAGGCCGATCACCACTTCTGAAATCTGTTATTACGATTTTTAAATAAAATGCCGGGTAAAGTTTATATAGTTTTATTCAACTCGAACTCGACTCAATAACCTCCACGCCATTTACTTCTCACCTATATTATACACTAACTCCCTCTTTTCCTCCTTGACATCTGACAGTTCTTCCTCATCAGAGAGTATCTCCGTGTCCACCTGTTGCTCATCTGGTCTATCTAATCCAGCGCCCCCTGACGGCTGGTTCGCCTCGTGCCGCCATCGGGTTTGAATTTCGGCCTAACAATATTATTTATTAATCGTATTAGTTATAAATAAAAGACGTTTATATACCAAACAATTTAGATTTGACAAATACACTAGTGTATACAATACAATATTTATTAACAACACTGATGTTTAATATTATTTTTAGGTTACTTACTTTCGGAACTTTGAATATACCCACTTTAGCCACATTTCCACTTGCCTTTCGGCCACTGAGGCAACCATGAACAGCAGAACACCTTCCCATTTTTTATTAAAACTATTTTTAAACAATTACATTCATATTTTATACTTAGTTTTATAATTTTAATAATTTCGACATTCGACAGCGCGTATTTACGTTTGATAATAATAATAACATCGGTACCTCCTGAACATTTGCGCAGCTAGTGGCAGAAAAGAGAACTATGATCTGGGTTTAAATTGTATATCACGAATACTGCGGAAAAGCCTATACCGTTCTCCTTGTATCTATACTTCGTGGGTGTAAGTGTCGTTTCTTGAAGACTGCAGTGTTTCGCCATTTTTAGGGTTCCGTGTATTCAATGTACGGGACTTAGAGCATGTACTTTCTGGAGATAGCCTGCAGTTCACAAATGTCGTGGTAAGACTAAGGAGAGAGAGGGCAAGAGGCTATTTCACTCGGTTGGGAGCTGCTTCCAATGAAATACGTTCAGCATGTTGTTCATTGGCTGGTTGCAAAAATCGACCATTCCAGGCTCCATTTACGAAATTATTTATTGGGGTAAAATATTGAAAAAATTTAGGACCTTGTTCAAAGTTACTGAAAGAATAAGGAGAAACCGCTAATATCAATTTTTGAGGGCCATATTATCATGTAATATATCAAATGATAAGGCTCATTGTAAGCAACACATTGAGTTGTTGTGACTGATACTTGATGTAAATCCATGATAAGAAACACAAAAACGAAAATACACTTCGCGATTTACAGTTTATTTTGACAGAACGACCCGCGTTTCGGCATACAATGTCTTTATCAAGTTTAATAAAAATAATATTTTGTGAAACTTGATTAACAGAATTATAAAGTTTTGGGGGACAAATTTAGGAATTAAACGGAAATTAAAAAAATATTAAACTTATTTCAGACTCTTCAATCAGCAAAATATTTTTTTCATTTTTGTAAACTAATTTGTTTAAAAGGTATTTAAACATAAAAAAATCAACTTATTCCCCCCCTTATCTCAGAAAATAGACGACCTAAAATTTTGAAAAAACAATATGCATATGGGACACTTGAACTTTACATAAGAAATAAGCAGAAAACTCTGAAGTTAAGTTGGAGAGCTAATTTACAACATTAGATGAAAAATAAAAAATTAAAATTATTTCACATGCATCATGTAATATTTCAAGGGAAAGGGCTCATTATGAGTAGTACAAGTATATTTTTTTCATACTGTTAAAATATTTTTTTTGCTTTATTAAAAAATTCGATCCATTACCTGCTATATCTGCGAACTACTCAGCTTTAACTTTGGATAATATTGCGGGCATCACTCATTTACCAGGAAAAGTGATTCACAAATTCTTAGTGTTATTTATAAATTTAAATGGAAAATAATAAATAACGAGATGTATCAAATGAAAGGAATCGTCATAAATGGACAAATATATTTAGTTTATATTTTTAAAATAATTTGTTTAAAAGATTTAAAAATGTAAAATTTGACCCTTTCTTCCCACTATGTTCCAAACTACTAAGTCTAATATTGAGATAACAGATTACACAGGGCTGCACTGAAAGTTTATTGGTAAAATAAAGCGAAAACCGTAATCTGAATTTTTGGGGCCAAATTAGAAATAAATAAATATTTTTATAAAAATCAAGCGCATCATATAGCAAATAAAGTAAAAAAGGCTCGATGTGAGAAATAAAACTGTATATCTTTATATACATATACAGGGTGTAACCAAAGTACCGGTACGGGGGTAACTTCCTGTGATCGCATTTTCCGAGAAAACGTTTCGGCCAAAAGCTGTTCAGTTTTGACTTAAAAATTCAGTGGTGACCTTGTCCTTGACCCCAAGGTCATTTTTAAAAGGTCATTTCAAGGTTAGCATTTTTTTAAATGTAAACCCCTATTTTTTATTCCGGAATTAGAAAGAGCGGAAAATTTTGCATTAAGGTGTGTATTTGACCTTAGGGTCTTAGTGACCTCTCAAGCTTATTTCAAGAGCAATCATTATTTGAAGCGAATGTTGTCACTTAACTTTGAAAGAAGGTGGGGTCCCATCTACATTTTATTCGTATATTCGTAGTTATCTTTATCTGAGGACGCATTGTGTAGTTTTGTTGTGTTGACGGAGCCCCTCTTAACAGTTTTTTTGTTTTGTTTTTTTTTTTAATTTATTTTTATTTTTTTATCTTTTATGGTTTTTTTATTTTATTATTTTTTAGGTCTATATCAATCAATTGCTCTTTAAAGTATTTCTAGCCAGTTCCTGGATATTTAACATTATCTTCGATCTCATCTGTTCAAAGTTATTATCCTCAGAAAATAAAAATGAAAAATTTTAGTTGCAAATAACAATTGACCTTAAAATGACCGTGAGAGGTTGATGAGATCCCAAGGTCAAATACATAACTGAATATAAAAGTTTCCGCTCTTTCTGATTCCGGGATAAAAAATAGGAGTTTGGGTGGGTCCCTGGATGGTTTAGATTTACAATTGGACCCGGTAGGTGGCACAAAGATTGGCTTCTGGGAATTCCAATTTATTTTTGACAATTTTTTTCGCACATTGGTATAGTGTTTATCGAATTCTTATATCAAAAAACATTTGCTGAACCCGCTAATAGTTCCAAGCCACATTTGGACAAACAGTTTATTAATATTATTTTTATGTGAATTTTAATAATTTTAGTAGTAATTAAAATATAGCAATTGTTTTAGCTTTAATTTGGAAACTGGGATAATTATTTTTTGAGGTAACTTCTTTTAAATACTTGTTGCTATTTTTTTGTAATTAAGACATTTTTCATTTATATTCGAAATACGCTTTTGAACTAATAAGTGTGGTGTTCCATCTTGAAATAATGTGCAAATGTGTAACAGGAACAAACATTTTTACAAGAGTTGTTCGTTACTAAAAAGATATTATGGTTAATTTTTTTGTTGGCATTTCTGTTTATGCATATTTTAAAATAGTATTGTTTTCTTACAGATTATTGGTGCCATTTTCGGATTGTGTCTGGCAAGTTCGATAAGGAATCAATATAGAAGAGGTATATACGCCTAACGATCGATTAATAAAATCTTTAATATACCTGATCTATGTACCATAAAATATAAATATGTCTGCTTATAATGTTCGTTTAATATAAGTTTTGTTTTTATTCATTTAAAATGTAAGTTAAGTTTTTGTTTGTAGTAGAATATTTAAGTTTACTTTAAAGAGAAAGATAAAACAGATTTTTGTATACCTATCGTATAAAATATAATTTATATTAACATAAAGTGAATATTTTTGAAAGTTGCACCTTTTCACCTCTTTTAACCACAGAAAAAAGTTGAGAAAACAAGACATTTATCTTGTATACAAAATAAAGAATTAACCAAAAATACCTTTCTGATTGAAATCAACACAAAAACATTTTTCGACGGAAAAATAAAAGATTCATGGTATTTACAACTCATAATTCGTATAGCTGATAAATTCTTCAAAACCTGAAAAATATTATGAAGTAAAATATAACAAAAAAAAATGAATTATTTATGAAAAAACATTAGTTGGTATCATCCAAAGTCCCAATGAAATTCGACACTTAACAGTTTAAAAATATATAATAGTTTAAAAACTAAGATTTGTTTTTATAGATTATCAACATAAAAACTGAAAACTAATTTTTATTTATTGAAATAGATAGAAACTCAACTAACTGGATATACTGTAGGGAATTTAGCCTTATTTTAATACCATTTTTGCAAAAAATTCCTCAGGTGTTTGAATAGTTTTTCTTGAAGAAGGTACACCGCATAATACCAAAAAAGTTTTGTGAACACATTTTTACTTAGTTAATTATATACTAGGTATAAAAGTATCAAAGGTAAGTGTGTTGTATGCGCATTTTTAGAACCTACTAAATGAGATGTTGATCGATAGGATTGGTTAATTAATAAGTGAGTCATTCGCGAGAAATGTGAAAAATGCGCATTTTTCAATCATTCTTGGTTTCAGAAACATTAGTGTTCGATGGGTTCCGGGGTTGTTGCCTGCAAACCAAAAGAATATGAGACACGAGATCGTTAAAAGACTTCTAAATGGATTTCCTCGAGAAGGAGAGCATTTTGAAGCGCATCATCTAAAGTGGCGAAAAAAAAGAAAAGTCAATACTCGTCTGTCATCTGTAAAAGCCTTTGCCGCGATTTTTGTTTTACTAAGGAAATTTACTGATCGATTTTCTACATGCTCCACGTACATTTAATGTGGATTACTACTGCCAGTTTTTACGGTTGATAAAAGCCGCGTATTCGAAACAAAAAACAACAAGGCATAGCCCTGACTTGTCCTCTTGTAACTATTTTTTGTTCGTGCTTCTGAAGGAATTACCGGGACGAAAACGATTTGGAATAAATGAAGAAATCGAGGAGCACACTCGCAATTGGAATTTCGACTACTGGGCCACCACTAGTGTTAATAAATATTTTTAGAATATCTGGCTTCTATAAAAACTGATCACGTGAGTTTGAAACAAAGTTTTATAAAAAGGGAATTGTACCTGAGACATTAAATGACGTCATTTCCACATATTCAATATCTACAAAAAAAAAAACAGAATGTATGGGAAACATTTAATTTTATAATTGTATAAAATATTGAGTTGTTTGTTCAACAGATATACAATCTGTTACTTTTTGTTCATAGAAAATAGATTCAAATGTGATTTGAGCATAAAGGCACACCATACAAGGTATAAAAAAGCTACACTTTCCCTTGTAACTTCTTATGGTCGCATTTACCGAGAAAACGTTCCAAACAAAAGTTGTTTAGTTTTGGTTTAGAAATTCAATGGTGATCTTGCCCTTGACACCAGAGTCACTTTTAAAGGTCATTTCAAGGACAACTTTCTTTTTTTTAATGGAAATCACGTTTTTTTTGTTTCGGAATCAGAAAGAGGGGAAAATTCTATGTATTTGATGTTGGGGTCTAAGTGTAATCATTATTTTCAGCGATTATGGTCACTTAGCTTTGAAAGATGGTGGGGTCCCAACAGCTGTCAGCGACTAATTCGTATATTCGTAGTTACCCTTTATCTTCTATACTCAACATGAGGACGCACGGTGTAGTTTTGTTTATGGAGCTCCACTGAACACTATTTTTTATTATTATTTTTTTAAATTTTATTGTCTTTTTTGTTTGTTTTTTTTTAAATTTTATATGATTCAATTGCTCTTTACAATGTTTGAAGCCAGTTCGTGAATATTTAACATTATTTTCGATCTCTAAAGCATGTTTTCAAAGTTATTACCCTCAGCAAAAAAAGAACGTTAAAATTTTTTTGTTGCAAATAATGATTGCTCTTGAAATGGCCATTAGAGGTTACTGAAATCCCAAGGTTAAATACATATCTGAATGTAAAATCATCCTCTCTTTGTGATTCCGGAATAAAAAATAGGGGTTTCCATTTAAAAAAAGAAAGTTGACCACTGAATTTTTAAGTCAAAACTGAACAACTTTTGTCTGGAACGTTTTCTCGGAAAATGCAATCATAAGAAGTTACAGGGGGGTACCGGTATTTTTGTAACACCCGATATATATTTTTCGTATTTTTGAAAAATTCAAACTGCGATAAAGAAATACGATAAGTACATACAGGATTGCTCGATAGATGTACATTTTTCCGAAAGCAAACGTCAGAAAGGGGCTGCTAATATTTGCACCGTAACATCTTCTAATTAAGTTGTTACAAATATCACATTAATCCGAAGAAACCAAACCAGAAAAACTCTTCAATTATCAATAGACAAAGCGTCACAACTCGTGAGCGGGGCGAGGACACGGTACTACGTCACACAAGGTGTCTGGTTTTGTTACAATTATTTAAACATTTATCAAACAATTCGTTATACAGGGTGAGTTTTTTTTTGATGATCAGTATGGGGATTTCGGAAAGTAGCGGAGATAGAGCAATGGTTAAATTGGGTAAGATTTGCAGTTTTACTGGCCCAATTTAATGACACTTTCGGATTTATGTAAAAAGTTATGGCTTACTAGATATTTTGAAAAAACGAAATTCTGTGGATTTAGTCAAATCCCTCTAGCCCCTTTGTTTTTGATTTTATAAAAAAAGTGTAAATATCAAAATTGAAGGGAATTGTACCCCGAATATGATTGTCATGTCCTCGTTTGCGTGACAGCTCTCGTTTTCGAGATATGACACAAACTTATCTTTTTTTGAATGGAAACCATAGTTGGCTATGACTTCAAAAAATCGGACATTTTTAGAGCTTTTCAACGATTTAATACTCGATATAGTTATTCATAAAAACAAAGGAGTTAAGGATGCTTTTCTCTCTTATTTTCATTTTTAACGTAGGTAGCCATGAAAAAGATTGTTTTAACTTTGACGTTTCCTCATTTGAGAGTAATTCCATTTGTAGTGCTGAACTGATAGTCAATATTAACAAGTTTTCGTGCTAAAATGGAATATTCTAACGAAGAAAAACTGAATATGGTGGAATGTTATATCATATGCCATAAAAATTCAGTTCGCGCAGCTGAGGAATACTTTCATAGATATTTTAATCGTCGTCAACCTGCTCCATTTAAGAGGCTTTACGATAGTTTACGCAGATATGGATCTTCTACTAAACTACCAAAGGAACGTAATCAAATTTACAAAGCAGCACAAATAAATGTTTTGGCAGGGGTAAATCAAAATCCATCTACATCAGCTCGTGAGATTGCGTCAGTAGCTGGTACATCTCAACGAACTGTAGTTAAGGTATTGAAAGCGCACAAGTTCCACCCGTACAAACTTTCAGTTTCAAAAACTGTGCATGCTGGTGACGAACATCGACGTATTTTGTTTTGTACATGGTTTAGAGACATGTGCCTTGACAATCCGCAGTTTCCATTAAAGGTATTATGGTCAGATGAAACTAGATTTACTAACTGCGGTATGTTCAATAGACACAATGAGCATATCTGGGTTAAAGAAAACCCTTTCCATGTAGAACAAAGACGACCCCAGATAAAATTTGGTTTTAATGTTTGGTGTGGCATCATAATTTGAATTTGAGAACTCATTTAGAAATTGAGTGGTTCCAACATGATGGAGCACCTGCTCATAACTCGTTATTAGTAAGACAACACTTAAATAATATCTATCCAATCTCTTGGATAGGAAGAAGTGGCCCACGCGAATGACCACCTCGGTCTCCCGATTTGGCAGTTATACACTTCTATTTATGGGGTGCGCTAAAAAACAAAGTATACAAAAGAAAGTATGAGACAGTTGGTGACCTAAGGGAGATGGTATTAGAAGCAATTGAAGAAATTGATAGGCGGTCTGTGAGGAAAGCGGTAATGTCAACCTTAAAAAGAGGCAATTTCTGTCTAAATAACAATGATGGACTTTTCGAACATAAATTGTAACCATTATTATGTACTTTAATTTCTTGTTTTTAGTAAATACCTACTTATTTAGTTTTTTCGTTATATCTGATATACCTAATTAAAAAATCGTTCAATGTTTTTTGGAATAGTTATTAATAAATCAATCTATTTCATGGCTACCTATGTTAAAAGTGAAAATAAGATAGAAAAGCATCCATAACTCCGTTATTTTTATGAATAACTATATCGAGTATTATATCGTTGAAAAGCTCTAAAAATGTCCGATTTTTTGAGGTTATAGCCAACTATAATTTCCATTCAAAAAAAGATAAGTTTGTGTCATATCTCGAAAACGAGAGTTGTCACGCAAACGAGGACATGACAATCATATTCGAGATACAGTTCCCTTCAATTTTGATATATATACACTTTTTTTATAAAATCAAAAATAAAGGTGCTAGAGGGATTGACTAAATCGACAGAATTTCGTTTTTTCAAAATATCTAGAAGCCATGACTTTTTACAAAAATCCGAAAGTGTCATTAAATTGGGCCAGTAAAACTGCAAATCTTTCCCAATTTAACAATTGCTCTATCTCCGCTAGTTTCCGAGATCCCCATACTGATCATCAAAAAAAAACTCACCCTGTATACTATCCTTGATCCAGAAAGTAAGACTGATTTTAGATGATGGTGTGCTACAACACTATGGAGGGTTGAATAAAGGAGGGCAAACTTATATGGGAATAAAACTAAAAAAGTGTCCAGCGGACGCTTTCAAATAAGAAGAATTAGGTAATTAAGGATTTACATAATTGCATTATATAAAATCTGCCTTATCTTTGAAATCTCTTATTTAGAATTCAGGTACTTAGGATTTACCTTTTGTACTAATTACTTAAGTAATAGTTTAGTGGTAGGTATAAATTAGAGAAAATTCTAATTTTGATTTAGTTTGGTTTACTCCTTGAAGATGACAACTTAAGAGTTGTTGAAACGGCGTTGAGTGTTTAAAATAAAGGTTTGGTGTTAGGGTGCAAAACTGGATTTTTACCAATAAGAAGTTCAAGAAATAGCCAGAATGGCGCAAGTGTGACGACAGGGAATCTTAGGAAGTTAGCAATAGGCCTTTTCATATTCGAAAATTTCTTGTGAGCAAGCGTCAACTTCTGTCATTTTTTTCGAGCAAAAAATTGTATTTACAGGCCAATGGTCTGACAACTGCTCGAAAAAAATGACGCAAGTCAACAAAAAAATTTCGAATATCAAAAGGCCTATTGTCAACGGATTGAAATGCACAAATCCTACATTTAAAAGTGAAGAGGCTGAAAAAGGGAGAATGATGTAATTATTCCTAAAAACCGTAAATATAAGGTATAAAATCTATTATGTGAACTTCTCTTTGTAAATGGTTGTCTCCGTTTTTTGTAATCTCTACAAGTGATATGAGTTTATTGTCATATAAATTAATAAGCGTGTGCCCCCGTTTTGACGTTTTATAAAACTCAGTGATTTTGTTATAAAACTGTTTGAAATAGTTAAACAATGGGAAAAATTTGTATATTTGTAATATTTTTATACTTATTAACAAATAGATGTTGGTAAATTAGATGTAAATAAAAATTATTTATTTTTACATTCTTGTGTTCATATTACATATTTATTTTGAAAAGTTGGTGTTTCTACTTCTTTGTTCACCTCTCTCTAGATAAAAGGTAATTAACAATTCTTTTCATCACTAATTAAACTGCTATGCTTTCGGTTATCATTATGGAACAAATTTCACTTGTATTTTATTCTAGAATAGTTTCTTTTTCAAGGATTCTAACATTTTCACACACTGGTTTTCCACATATTTTTTCTTGTATTCTTCTACAAAAAGCTCTATTAGCTACAATTAAATGACTATTTTTTAGGAGTTCCGGTAAAATGGCGGGATAGCCACATGTACATATTTTCTCTGTATATAAAAATCAAGAATTTGTGAATTTAATTTGATATCTACAATGATTATAAGTATAGAAAGTGTATATAAGGAAGAACAAAATCTAGTGAAGTAATAAATGTGGTGTTTAGTTGGTTAATTGTGATGAAATTTTGAAGTTATATTTATGCCCTAAGTCTTATCCTTGTTATCAGTTTTATCGAAACCCAGACCCGTGAAAAACGCTTATAAAGTGATAGACGCTAATACAGTGATTAAAGTAGTTGTAAATTTTTCAAAAAAGTGAATAGAGATATAGATTAGAATGCCGGAACTCAAGAGCTATCTCGCCGTGTAAATAGTTATGGATTGGAAAGAAAAGTTAATTTATTTTAAGAATCTTGCTTTGTTTATCATCTAAATTCAAAAGTTTGTACATAAGGTGAAGGTTATTAAAAGATTATAAGAATATTTTTAAAACTTATACACTTGTGTCTGGTCATTAAGGTCGAAAAGGCCAGGACCATTAGCCTTGTGCTAAAAAGGCCGTAAGGCTACTTGAAGAAGAAGAAGACTATTTTTTACATCTTTCTGCTGTTGTTGTATTTGAAATATTTCCAAAGGTACGCCTAGGGAATGCCGTTGGGAAAATATCTTCAGAAGTTTGTTGAAGTTCTCGAGTTGGTGGACAATGCCATAATCAGCTTGGTAATTATATAATAATATGGGTTCTTTAGAGTTTAATTTATCTAGGATATTGATCTTGACTCCTAAAAAAATGTGCAAATAAAATTTTGCTTGTAAGTCATTTTTATTTATGTATTGGTTTAACACTTTATTAATGTTAAATACAAATCTGGTTCTTTAACTGTGATGGTTAAATTTGCATTTTTAGGGTTCCGTATATACAGTATACGGATACCCTTATAATATCACTCAGGATTTCTGCCTCTGTCACATCACAGCAATTTTCTTCTAAACTACTGGATGGAAGAGGTTGAAATTTGGTATGAAGGTATAGTTTGGTGACCTGATCAGGAGCACATATCGCAAAAGAAGAAATATTGATTTTAGGGGTACTTCTGGGGGGAAAAACTAAAAAAAAACGACCGTTCCCCCCCCCTGATCTCCGAAACTACTGAACCTAAAATTTTGAAAAAAATAGAAAATATAGAAAGTTGCCCGAACTTTACAGGAAAAATAAGGAGAAACCATTAATGTTAATTTTGGGGGGCAAATTATAGAATTAAATAAAAATTTAAAAATAAAAAAAATTCAAACTCATCATGTAATATATCAAATGAAAGGTCTCATTCTGAGGAAGACAAATATATTTTTTTCATATTTTAAAAAAAAATTAATTAATAAGATATTAAAGAAAATATACCAAAATTTACCCATTCCCCCCCCCTTATCTCCGAAACTATAAAACGTAAAGTTTTGAAAAAAAAAATAGTTTTATAGGTTCTGACCTGAAGTTTACTGGAAAAATAAGGAGAAACCTCTACTTTTCATTTTGGGGGCAAATTACAGAATTAAATGGAAAATATAAAATTAAAATTGTTTCTAACCCATCATGTTATATATCAAATGAAAGGGCTCATTATGACGAAAATAAATATATTTTTTCATATTTTTAAAAAACTTAATTAAAAGTTATTAACAAAAATATAAAAAATGTTACACATTCCCTCCCCTTATCTCCGAAACCATAAGCTGTAAAATTTTGAAAAAAAAATATAGGTATAGCGCCTCACCTGAACTTTACTGGAAAAATAAGGAGAATCCCCTAATATTCTTTTGGGGGGATTATAGAATTAAATGGAAAATAAAAAATTAAACTTATTTCTAACGTATCATGTAATATATCAAATCACAGGGCTTTATTATGACTAATACAAATATATTTTTTTAATTTTTTTTAAATAAATATTTTAAAATATATTAAAAAAATATTTAAAAAATTACCCATTCCCCCCTTTATTCCCCAAACTATAAGACCTAATTTTTTTATTTACAGGAAAAATACGAATAAATCTTTAATATTAATAATGGGGGGCAATTTATAAAAATAAACGGAAAATAAAAAATATTTTTTTAACGTGTCATGCAATATATCAAATGAAGGGGCTTGTTATGAGGAATACAAATATATATTTTTCATATTTTTAAAATTAATTGTTTACAAGATATTAACATGAAGATATAAAAAATTCTCATTTATCGCTTTATTTCCGAAACCATACTACCTAAAATTTTGAAAATAATTAGGGGTACTGGGACTCACTTGAGATTCATAAGAAAAATTATTAGAAAACCTCCATGGTAATTTTAGGGACAAATTATACAATTAAATGGAAAATAAAAATTCAATTTTCAAACGAATCATGTAACATCAAATAAAAGACTCATTATGTGAATTACAAATATATCATATTTTTAAATCATTTGTTTAGCAAAGATATTAAACATCGACTTAATTCCCATTTTAGAAACAATACTATTTAAATTTTGAAAAATATATTTTATTTGTATTTTTAAATAATCTGAATAACAGATTTAATAATTTATAATTTAAAACTTGACCTATTTTGCCCTTTATCTTTCAATCTATAGAGCCTCAAAATTCAGACAATAAATTATAAAAGGCTTCCCTGAAAGTTTATTAGTAAAATAAAACTCTAATGTTAATTTTTGGGGGCCAAATTAGAAAACTAAATACAGCGAAACTTGAAGGTGGTACGGAACCCTTACAATGCGAGTCCAACTCGCACTTGACCAAATTATTTGAATGTGAATTCTTCACATTAACCTAATTTTATTAACGTAGGTTTGTTCGTAGAAAACTGATTTCTACGAACAAAAATTACCCGGTCGTCCCAGAGGCTCGCTCCCCCAATTTGAAACAACTTTTTGTAGACACTTTTTCTTACACAGAGTGTGTCCTCCTTTATTCATCCAGCCATATACAACACCCAAAGTGTACTTAAAATGTTAAACAACTCTCCACAGTTTTTGTAGTATTTCATATAAACTTATTCTATATCATAATTTTTCTCCGGCAAAATATTTCAATTCCTGTACTGTTCCTCTAGCTAGACACTACATAGACTGTCTATCAGTGCACAATTCTAATTAAAATGAATCCTAGTTTGATGTAGAAGATAATAATAAAATTCAAATATAAGTAAAGCTCAAAAGTTTATTTTATTAAATATTTTTAAAATTTACATAAATTCGATGATATCTCATCAAGATTAAAAGTGTTAAGATCACAATATCATATAGTTTTATTAATATTAATAGTTAATAGAACAATAAAAAATGTACATGAAGAGAAAACGTAGTCGTTCTACTGTGCAGTAATTATCTGTGAGAATGTGCATCTACTTTGAGGATGGAGAAAAAACTATATAAGTTATTATTTTAACAAAATTATTCATGCCATAAAATGGCCAGTCAAAATTTAAATATGGAAATTAGACAAATAATAATTAAAAATATTTATACAAATATAAAATATGAATGATATCATAGAACAATCTATTAAATATATTCATTAATTTGTATAACAGTTTTAAATATTTATGAATAATTTACAGTAATGATAAAAATGTTAAATAATATTTTATAATTATAAAAACACAAATACATTAAACTAAAACTACTTATAAATATGTTATCTCGACCTGCCATTAGTCAATAGATTGAATTTAAATAAATCTGAATTCGAAACACATAGTCAGAAAATGTAAACAATTTTTTTAGGTACAGCGTAGGTATCAATAAATTTTCTCGGTCATAATATTCCTGTCGGTTATTCTAAGACACTTTCTTTCCGCGAATATTGTTTAGTTCCAATATTACTAATTCTACATATTACGTTAGTAAATTATTATACCAAAATATTATAAAATATTAACCTTAAACAAAATAACAAAGCATGTATAATAGATGAAACAGTTTATAAAATTTCGAGAGTTACGTAACAGTTGGAAATATAGAAGTGTTCAATTTATTGGCTAAATATCTAAATGTTGTTATGGAAGAGTTGAAGCGTCTTAGTGTTATTGTTAAGGCTCTGAGGCCATTCTGATCCGAGCTGATTCTCTAGATCGATTGTGGATTTCTGCTGTTCTTAAAGTTATACCAAATATGTCTTCGTGATATCTGTTTTCATCCTGAAATGAGTAAATAATTAATAATTAGTAATATATGGTTTCTTATTCATTCATGAAATACTGTTTAGACACTTTCAGGCAAACGCATTATGTGTAATGTTGGTAGTTTGCATCTACAGTTCAAACCGTTGAATATATAAATCCTTTATAATTAGTTAGAATATGGATTCTCAAACTTTTTTAAATCTTTGCCATTTCTCAATAAAATCAAATACAACACTCTGTGTTTCACAAAAAATAAAATATTCATGCATATAATCTATCATATCCATCTTATCCGTGATTGAAAAGGTAATGTGAAATATGTGCAATTTCTTAGATGTTGAAACTGAAACCATACTCAGCATAATAAGTGCACTTAAAAATCGTGTATTCTTGTGCAAGATCCAGGACAGAGATGTGGTATTAAAGTTTTGAAAGCTTAGTTTTAGCATTCAATCTAGAACTTTAATTTTAGTTGTTTGTTAGTTGTGACTTGTGAGTTTACTATTAAAAGTAGCCACCCAAAATAACTTTTAAAATATCTTTAATAGAAAAAGCCAAAAAAAAACACGTTAATTCATATTCATGGGTGGACACATTTTACACGTATCGGTCACCGTCTAAGCCTCTAAGCGGGGGTGAATATCACTTCTAAAAGTTTAGATACAAAGTGGTATCACGTGATACCTCTTTTTAAAGGTCCCTTTTTGTCAATCTTTTGACACATCATTTTTTAAAATCAGATTATTTTTACAGAGTAATACCATTTTAAAATTTCAAATTAACATAATTATTATTTACATTGTATTTACATCCCGACTTGACCATACAATGTATGGCATCACACTCCCTCTAAGACACTCTATGAGTGGGAAAATTCACTAAACCCCAGATATCCTAGATATCAAAAGGGTTTAGCTCTGTGGGAGCCCTTGCCAGGTTTTCAGGCCCGTGGTTGGAGTCGTGACGGCAGTTTCCCATGAATTTCCTGACCGTCCGGGCTGTTCCTAACAAGACGGCTTTTTGCATTTGTTTGTAAAGATGTTCGTCCAGACCGAGGTATTTTAAATTGTTTAATAGATAGATAGTATTTACATTATTAATATTGTATTAGTGTTAGAATTCTCTTGTACTTAATTTAGATGTTCAAAATGTCCACTGTTGTTAGTAAGACAATGGTAAAGTCGCAGTTTGAATTCCTCCCGCACTTTTGGAAGGGTTTCTGGTGTAATCCACTCACACTCCTCCACTATTCTACGTTTAAGTTCAGAAATATCGCGGGGTTGAGTTTTATACACCACAATTTTTAGATTTTCCCATAAAAAAGTCAAGGAGTGTTAGGTCGGGTGATCTTGCTGGCCATTCTATAGCGCCCCTTATTCCAATCCATTTATCTGGAAATGTCTCATTAAGCCAATTTCGTACAGGCCAGGCATAATCTGGAGGTGCTCCTTCTTGTTGAAGAAATAGGTTTTCTTCCTGTAGCAAGTTCCACCTTGATCTAATTAGTTTTCAATTTCCCAGATAAATTTTCTTCCACGAATAAAGGACCAATAATTTTATTTCTGAGAATTCCGCATAAGTTGATTTTCTGAGAATGTTGGTTGAGCAAATTGTGGATTGGTATCGTCCCAGTATCTACAACTATGTTTATTGACAAATCCGTTTAAAAAATTTCTGCTTCGTCAGAAAAACAAGTATGTTTAATAAAATTAGGGCAAGCATTTGCTCTTTGAGTCATTAATTCGCAGAATTCTAACCTTGTATCATAATCATCCTCAGCATGTAGTTGTAAAGCAGTATTTTGTAGGGAAAGAATTTATTTAGGCGTAACGTTTTCTGCGGATACCGAATATTTTTATCGGGATGTCTCTGATGCAAAATTGAACCCCCAGACCCTCCCCCCGCTGGCTACGGGCTTGTTTACAGTTACAAATATCTTTGGCAAAATATTTAAGCAATTTTACTTACACACACTACCGTTTCTAGGTCATTATTCTGTAAACAATAATCTGCTTAAAAAAAAAGATTGGCAAAAAACAAACCTTTAAAGAGGTATCACATTATATATATTATATAGTATTGTATTTAAACTCAGTTCCAATCCCCGCTTAGGGCTTGGAACTGCAGGGTTACCGATACTTGTAAAATGTGTCCCACGTAAATAAAAATTAACGTGTTTATTTGTCTTTTTCTTTTAAGGATATTTTAAAAGTTATTTTGAGTGGCTAGTTTTGAAATGAAAGCCCCATATGTTAAAAAAAAGTTTTTCAGCCGAGTTGAAGTTACCTAAAGACATAAATATTATTGCATGATGGCTACTACAACTTACCCTCAAAGACAACATGTATGACTGGACTTGGGCTTCATTCATTGCACCGTATTTTTGTATGATATTCTTCAAAGTTTGATAGACGTGTTCTGCCATTGTGCAATCACCGCATACATAAAAATGACCTTTTTCTACTACAAGGAACCTATATATTTCGGCAGCTTCCTCCAAAGCCAAATTCTGTACATAAGTCTGGAAAAAGTAAAAAAAAATTAAAAAAAACATTGCAGTTACATTTTTTTAATATTAACCTAGACGTCATTGTCCAAAATCATAAAGTTATTATTTACAGAAAATGCATGTACATCTGAAGGGCTTCTGGTGAACTAGTTGCGACCTGTCACCAATACTTGGACATATGTGTTTTATAGAACTATAATAGTGAGTTTAAAATAATGTAAGGTGTGTTATGATGATAAACAATGAATTTCGGCAAGTTATGTAATTATACTTCCAATTGTGCAATGAAATCACAACTGAACAAACTGAATTGCAGAGACCCTTAAGCACATAACAACTACAACTATAACCCCCCCCCCCTTAAGATTGACATTTGACATTTATTGTTATCGACAATTGCTCTGACCAATGACGTCGGTTTTGAAATACTTGAATTTCCCATAGTTTTGTTTGCTCTTGTGGGAGTCGTGTGTTTGCGTATAATTGTATCTAGGGCACTTTTAATCTGCTGCCCTAGACTCAAGCATACTCAATCTGATGAACTGGTATAACCCTCCAAGTGAAAAATGATTTGGAAGAGAATAGTAACGATAAGCAATACCAAATTTGTCAATATGCTTTACCTTCGGAATGTCCTTCTCCCTTGAAAGCGCTAGAAATACTTTGTCAAAAATGCCCAACTTAAGCATTTCTGCTTTTTCTTCTTTATATAAATCCATATCCTTAGTTCGGCATCCAAAGAATAGCCACATTTTTCCTAATTTTTGTTTCTGTTTCATTTGCTGATAGTATCTTTGTTGCCAGAAAGCTCTGAATGGTGCAATGCCAGTTCCTGGCCCAACAAGAATCACGGGTTTCATGGCCTCAGTTGGAAGATGGAAACTAGGAGCACTACAAATATTCTAAGATAGTAAGATTGCTCTAGTAAATTTTAAAAATTTCATACCTTCTAACAAACATATAGACATCATCATTTATAACAACATTCTGTAGATAACTCGAGCAAACTCCATAGTGTGTAGGTCCATCTCCGTCTGAAAGCAAAATAAAATACAAATTTGGAAGACCAGTCCTATACGACTACCGATTTGGAGTCTCTGTGAGCTAGTTTTTGCTTATCCTCCCAGATGTAAAAATTCATGTCGCAATAGAATATTAAATTCAGTTATATGTACTAAATACATGAGATTTCATTCAGTTGAGGGGAGCGCAACTGATGAAGGTTCTCGACTAGAAACTATATATTGTCTTGTGTTCAATCAATTGAAAAATCTCCAAAAGATAATGAATGTCATAATTTTTTTGATAGGTTTTAGTTAACCTTCGATTTTTTCTTGTGAATCACGACTCCCGATTTGAAGTCCTGAAATTCCTAGATGTCGAAATTCATTTTGCCATTAAATGGCTAAATTATATTAAAATGGAATGTCCATATGTTCATGTCAATTTTTACTGTCAGTTATATAAAAATGAGTACATATGTAAAATCTAAATCGTAATTAAAGAGCTAAACCAATAGTTACTTTCAAAGAATCAAATTTCTCTTGAGGGATCAGATTCATGCTAAAAATAGACGAACAGTTTATGGCCCAATTACTAAAACTGACTTTTTTGAAACCTTCCGGATATTACAACGACGCTGTTAAGGCAAAACAACATAAACATCATTATAGTTAAAACTGAGTTTGTGGTTTCATCTGAAAACTAACAGTTTAATGTAAATATGTTGAAAAAAATGGTTATGCAAATCCATAAATTGATTTGAAACTGGACAAGCGAGACTGACGAAAAGTGGTTAACTGTCAATATGAAAGTTTGAATTAATTGAATTAGAAACAATTTGTTCAATATGACGCTATAAGAAAAGGGGAGGATATCTTTGTTTTCAATAAATTTGATTCAGCGCTTAGATGCCTGACAGATATTTTTATCTTCCGTTCTTCCGTGTTAGGCAACCATACATACTCAACTGCAAAATATTGATTGCATAAAAACGTAATGGAAGGTTATTATCACTGAAATAAATGTAAAAACAAAAAATTGTTTGATTTACAAATGTATGAATTAATCTAGTTTTTCTTTTTTTTGAATGAAACGAAATTTGTTTCGGGGAAATTTTTTACACCCGCACTTGGATATAACGAAAATTTTATATCATAAGCAAGCGAAGCTCAGATGTTGTTTAGGTAGATACTACTACTGAGTACCTAATACCTTGTTGAAGATGTTGTTAATTCATATTCAATAAATTCTGTTCGATTTTAGGGAACTGCTTATCACAGTAAATTAAATTAACAACTTCGTATGGAATTTACTTATGTTTGTTTCATAACCGTGCATTGCAGAATGTTATTGATACTGAACTATAACTTTTAACTACATTTTAATTTGTTTGGAACAGATAAATTCTTGCGGCTATAGTAATATAACATGTTGTGTAACAAAAAAGTGTTTTCTCATTACCTTGAGTTTTATAAACTACAACAGCAACAGTTAAATGAACTTCAGTTGGATGCAGCAATGGACTTGAAGAAATTGAGTAAAATCTTGGTTGCAAGATGCTGAGTTGTGTAACCAATAGTGGTGCATAAGGTGCTACCGACGGAAACTCTTCTAGTACTTCTAGTAGATGTGGATATCTCCAATGCCTCCAGTCTTCATAGGAAGCTGAATCCTAGAAGAAGAAAAAAGAACTGTTACACCAGTCTATTGAAGTCATTTTAGGAAATAAAATTCGCATAAACTATGACTTCAGTAACAGTTTATACAGAGTAATTGATAAAATTTTAAGAGACAATTCGTTGGAAGTAAATTTTTTACTTAAATAATGAAAACTCAAAAATGTTTTTTGTTTACTTCTTATATTATGAAAAGTAATGTAAACGGAAAAATTGTAAAGAATCAGAAATCATTTTTATTAAGTGTTTATAAATACTGATTGCATCATTTTTCACCGAGAGAAGTCAGAAAAACTGGTAAAAAGTAGATTTTTTCAAAGATAAAGACGTGATCCTGTAAGGAAAGGATTGTCTCGCTTCTGCCAAGCAGAATTTGATGTTGAGAGTAGTCCACAAAAAATGGCATAATTTTTGTGATTGGCCAAGTAGGATCAAGGGATAGAAAATATATTACCTGGCCATCTGTTAACCTAAAGCCAATGTTGTTGTGTACTAGTCTCGATATTAACTTTTATTCTTCCGCTTGACAGAAGCGACAAATTGTTGCCGTATTACTATATTTCCTTACAAGATGACGTCCTTTTCTCAACCCTTTGGCCATATGCGACAATTATGCCTATCGTATTTTGACTCTAGGTTGCATTATGTTGATTCTATGGAAATGAGTTAGTCAATATGACAGAAAACATTTTATTTCGGAAAATGGAAAACGATTTGTTCCTATGTTAGCCACGTGGTTCTCTCGCAAATATTGCCACATTGTACTCAGCAATAACACACTTTTCAACCCCCTATGAGGAAGAAGCCAGAAAATGGTGGACCAAAATCTGTCACCTGCTAACGCTCCATTCATTCATTAAAAAAACTTACCGTGGCAAGAAGATTCAACTTCTTCTGATCTTCCTCATCGGTTGCAATAGATGCAAAATGCTGTAATAGATTTGGAGATGGAGGAGTTGTAATATCTAAATACCGAGTTAGAAGTTCTCTAGTAGAACATGATGGCAAACGGTCATGCGGTTTCCAGTTTCTCATCACCCCTAGAAAATTTAACCAATAGTGTTTACAACAGAAATAAGGCAATCACTGTATTAAATTAAAATTTGCTTTCTAAGCTCCAACAAAACAGTGGGCATAAACCCTGAAACCCTTATTGCTCTTTAGTGGTTTACGATCTTAAGAAAGCGATTCACTTTCATAAGGGTAAAGGTAGCGGCCTGTATTGGTTGAGAAAGTGACGATTTAACACCTGGAATAGAGCACCATAAATTTTGGCGAGGAAACTAAATTTTGTGTGTGTGTGATTTACACTGCACCTCTTACCTAAAGAGATCATTCATTAATTCAGCGGGTGTCTGAGACATCATTGGTGGGCAATTTACGCTTGCACAGTTTCAAGCGGCATTTCCTGTTTAGAGCTATTATATAAGGCCGTACTTGTGAAATATTGCATAATGCACACACAAGGCAGTTCACTTTTTTCAAATTTATACATTTTCATGAAAAACTCATTTTCTGCTGATGATTTATCTTCACTTTCTACTACTTAAAAAGTGCAAAAGAGGCCCAAACATTTTTAGAACGAATGGCAGTTATAAATATTAATGTGGCAGTTACAAATGTGAAAGTGTTTAAGATTTCATGTTGATGATGATGGCTGAATCACACTAAGAACAGCAACATTGGATTGAACTCAGAATAAATGCAATGAAGCAATCAATCAAATTAAATCATTTTCTTTTTCTAATTTGTGGATGTTAAGTATGTTAATGACAATAGCTCTAAAAATGTAAATGGTTTATTAAAGCATTGTACCTGGCCATTCCTGCGAAAATAATGATAAAAAGTTAAACAATTCTTAGAATTAAAAAATATAACTCATTTACCATTTGATGTATGCGTTTCCTGCATTGTTTGCAGTTCGACAACTGTATCGGCATCGGTGACCCCTTTGAGTCTTTTGATTATTTCATCCACCAATTCTGGTCTATTCATTGCGAATACTCCCATATGATCTCCCGGTTTATACAGGGAATTATTCTGAAATTCTAACAATAGAGTTGCTTTCGGAGAGTTCTCCCCATGTAGATTTTTGCTTCGCAAAAGTTTGGATGCTATCACCTTAAATATAAAAGATTTTTAATAAAGGGTTTGACATAATTACCAATGAAATATTCACCTTTTTGTTATGACATCTTGCTAGTCCTTTTGCAGCGGGGGTGATTTTGGAATCTACAAATCTTACATTTTGTGCAGTAAGCGATTCACTTTGTAAAGTGATTGTGGCCTCTAAAAATGTATCGTCATCATCTAGACAGAATGTCTCACATGCTAGCTGATTAAAGAAATATAAAAGATGAGAATATATTGTGACAAGTCTACTGAATTAAAGCTTACTTTGAAAATTTGTGGTGCCCATTTTCGAAATGCTTGATCTTGTCCACACATTTCGTCACCAGTAGATAGCTTCATCAGTCTCTCTCCTCCAAGTTCCCCTAGAAGATTGTCCACGTATTTTCCAAACGCGCAAAAGTTGGGATAAGCACTGGATCCAAGAGCGAACACTGCAAACCTATCAAAGACATGAAAATTAGATTTATAGTATTTAGAATTAAAAGTTTGGGGCTTCATCATTCGAATCACAACGGCAAGACTAACACAACATGCAAAAAGTTGGATAAAGTGCATAGTTTTGAATTAAATAACTTGAATATAATTTGGAAGAAAAGAATTGATTTTATCGAGGAATGAGGTCTATTTGTATAATATCTATGCAATAAAAATGAAATATATATATTTACAGAATATTACCGTAATTACAAGCATTTTTCTCTGTTGATTTGTTGAAGTTTGTTCAAAGTTTGTTTTTGACACTGATTCAGGGGCGGATCCAGGGAGGGGCGATGCAGGCGATCGCACCCTCCTGAGAGTTTCAATATGACTGAGTTTAACATAATAGAACGAGGAAATCTTACATCCACACGCTTAAAATAAAGCCACATCTGTGAATTTAATCCACTATTTTTAATACAACAAAGAAAATACAATGTTTTAAACCCTAGAAGCCTGTCTTACTAAAATAAATTTCGCACAACATTTTTCCCGCCCTTGACGTGACTGACACCTCACTAAAGCCCGACCCTGGATCCACCCCTGCACTGATTTCAGTGCCTCTTTTCGGCACTCCTACGAATATTTTAAAAATAATTCGGTTAAAACGGGATTCAAATTCGAGTAGTTAAGGTTCGCGAATCAGAAACTCAAATTCTGCTTTGCTGATATAACTTACTATGATATTTAATTGAAGAATGTATAAACCTGGTCGCTGTGGTTAAGAAAAAAGGTGAGAAACAATCTATGGTATTAAATGTCTATACAAAAAACAACAACACCATGCAAAATTGGCAAAGATCAGATATATTTCTGTATAAGGAAAGGCAGCATAGACTAAAAGATCCCGGAACTATTCCCTGATTAGATTACGTGGTTTCTAATGGAGTTCCAAAGAAGGAAAAACTTTCTTAAAACATTATTTACTAGTATTGTTATACAAGATAATAAGAGTGAAACTAATAACAATGTCAAAAATAAAATCGCAGAAACATCTATGCATCCAATGTTTTGACTTCCAGGCCTGCTTCGTAGTTTAATGTCAACATAATTAGCAGCTGAAAACGTTTGCTCAGGTTCTACACTAGTTGAACGAAAAGATAAAAGAGATTTATATGTTATTTGTAACTGATATATACGAATTTCTCCATTTTTAAACCGGCACAATTCTATTTACCAACTTGGATTCATTTTGTACTTCAGTATCTGGTGACTCCATGCTTTTAAAAGTTTCAGGCTGCAACTTTTCCTGGAAGCTCAATTGGGATTGGATTGCATTGGCTCATCATCTGTTTGTGATCCTGACCCTATTTCCTCTTCAGTGTTATCTCCACTGTCTAGTTCTTTAGTAATACTCTTTATTTGCTTCCTTAATAAAGCCTGTATAGAAATTGGAAATATGTCGAATCATTTCAAATCCAGTAATAACTGATTCTTATAATCTTTTCGTGGATTTTGTAAATAATTCAGTAAACCAGTTACATTTTATTGGAGCTGTTTTTGTAGATAATTGTTTTATAAGAATTTTCAAAGCAAAATCAAATTAATTGGGCTCAGCATATCAACAATTTTATTTACGAAGTCAAAATCACAATGTTCTAGACAGTTTTGATGATTGAGATCTGTAGGAGCTTGTTAAATGCAGGGTTATAAAAGAGAAAATCGCTCCAGCATGGTTAAAAGACTATTGCAGCTGGCTTTACAGTCGATGTTCAATCACCACATATTTTTGAAGTATTGCATCATTTTTCAATAGTGATCTTATAAAATAACCTACAACTTTGCAGATTTTTTTATCAGCACATCACTGTTTTCGTCTACTGTTAACTGTGGTTTGAGTTATCGGGTAAGATCGTTTCGTGACAATGAGAATAAATCTGCTTCTGAAAAGTTTGAGCCTTCTAAACTGTCGTTAGCATCGCTGTCGTCCATATAAACAGCAGTTACAGCTAACTCATTTAGGGATGTCTGTTGATTTTCTGCCGTTATGTCATAAATGTAATCTGGGGAAAGTCATTGATATGGTACAGTGGATTACGGAATACAAACTATACCTGTTTGTGGTAATTCGGAAAATCCTGAGATTTGCTAAGTACAATCCTGGGATTTTCGGGGTCAAAAAACGACCGAGATCCACAGGAATTGTATTGTCTTTTATAATAATTTTAAAAGATACAATCAAAGTAAACTTACTTAAAAATAATATGAATACCTGCGAAATGGAAGTTCTTAAGACTATGAGCCAAACTAGAAGTAGAAAGCACTAATTCGGGCAGGGTAAAGAATTCGAATGTTTTAAGTAGAAGTAATAATTCACCATACGGGATCATAATAAATGGACATAAATAATAGAATGGCAAGGAAACATTACTATGCTTTGAATAAAAATATAACTTATATACCACGAAAACTTACTGACAGCTTGGAAGTAAAAATGTGAGGATATTGAACTATCAATTGGAAATGAAAAACTATATACATTACGGAATGCTGCTGATCAGATGATTATCAAACAAAATGAGGAACAACTGAACTCTATGCTTAGGAAACTGTTTTAAGGATTGTTTATAAGAGTTTTTTTTTCGGAGGCTCACTTGTTAGGATTTAGTTTGGTTTTTATCTAGACAGAGTTATCACTTTTTATGTCTTATGATAAAAACGGAAGGATCTCTATAGTTTCTGGGCATTGATTAATAATTTATCGCTCAACCTCTAGTTGGGTATTTTGATTCTCTACAACATATTATTGATTTTTCCTTTCACAATAATCAACGGTTTCCCTACACTTCCTTAAAAACTGATTCTCTTTTCAAAAATTAGCAAATTAATGATTAATAAATATCGGCATCAAAAACTGCGTTTTTAAAGATGAGGGGTTTGTACAATTAACCCAAACAGACTTTTACCCGGCGCTGAGGCTTTGGACTTTGGAATTAATGTGTGTAAAATATCTAATTGGGACAGTCTAACAAGGGTGAACTGTTTGCTTCTCATTATTATGAATTGTTACCAGGCTGTGTTATATTTATTCAGATCCACTTATCCATTGATTAAGATCGGACAGAGTATTTTGGAAGATTTCCTCACTGTGTAAATGTAACAGCAAAACAGCAAATATCTCCTAAATTAAAATGTATTAATAAGTATTGTATTGGATCAAGTCACATACTAATAAGAACCAAACATGCAGGTCAGAAACAATATGCAATAAGATAAAAAAATATTAGTAAATGCAAAAATATTTACACATCCTAAAGTAAAAGTGCTACATCAACGTGCTCTCATTCTTTTATGTACTTTACCTCACGTTGCTTAAAGGACCGAAATTGTCCTCTATTAGAGGCTCACTCAATACAGAGCCTCTCAGAGAATTTAGCCGATCAAGTTTTTTGTTGACTTGAGGTATTTCTGATTGACTGTTGGCTTTTATGAAGGACTTTGAAGTTGCCATACTGATAGCGAAAAATAAGATTACTGATATTAAAAAGTATATACATGATATTATATAATACAACATAATATAATAAAAAGTAGTAGAAAAGTCTGTGTGTTCGATTTCTTATTATTTTTTTTATAAAAAGTTGTTGACAACTAATGTAAACTTGAAAATACAAGAAATGTAATCAAACTTTCATAAGTACTATAACTAATGATTATAATTATAGTTTTATTTACTAATCATATTGTTAACTTTTTAGAATATGTCATGACTACTTGGCAAACCAACATCTTTCTGAATGAAGCCGACTGTTCGATACACACCGACTCTATCCCTATCAGAAGGGGTATATTCCAGGGAGACTCTCTTAGCCCGCTGTGGTTCTGCCTTGCCATGAACCTACTCTCACACAAATTGAACTCGACTAACTTTGGGCTCAGTCTCAAACACAACAACGTACAAGCACTAAAGATAAACTATTTGTTATACATGGATGACTCAAAGTTGATGGCAGCTACGCAACAACAGCTGCATGATATGCTTAAAATAGTAGAAGGATTCTCTAGTGACATCCATAAGCAATTTGGCCTAGACAAATGCCGAATTATTAATATAGTTAAGGCAAAAAACAGCAGGGGCCCTATGAAATGGGAGATGGCACCTCAATTGAATCCATGGAGGAAGGCCATACTTACAAATACCTTGGAATAAAGCAGGCTCAACGAATTCATCACACCGCCATGAAAAAGGACCTAGGAACAGAGTTTTATAGAAGGATAAGACGACTGCTGAAGACCAAGCTTAACAGTAAAAATCTGTTTCAGGCTATTGATACCTACGCGTGTTCAGTGCTTAGTTACTCTTTCGGTATAGTTAACTGGTGCAAGACCAACATTGAACAATTACAACAGAAAGTTCGAGTACTACTAACAAAGGTTCAAAATCACCATCCAAAGAGCTGTGTAGAACATACAACATTTCCTCGGTGTGAAGGAGGAAGAGGATTGGCAGATATAGGAAAGTTACGTGATTAACAAATTTCTAATTTGCGTAATCATTTCCAGAGACTCGCAGAATTTTCTGATCTACACAGAGTCATATGTCAGATTGATGACTCAACACCTCTGCGACTGACAGAACAACAAATTCAAGTATACCATCAGACAACTGATCAGAAACTGCTCAAATGGAAAGAAAAGCCCCTTCATGGAAGACATAAATGACGTCAACCAAGATTATGTCGACATTTTATCGTTGAACTACTGGTTGATCTCTGGTCATATGTTTCTTGAAACGGAAGGCTTTACATTGGCAATCCAAGATCAAGTAATTCCAACTAAGAACTATTTAAAGTACATTGTCAAAGACTCTTATATCAACATCGACAGATGCAGACATGGTTGCCAAACATCTGTTTCTATCCAGCATATCACAGGAGGTTGCCAAGAGTTGGCTGCAAACTGAATACAAAGAACTACACGATGCTGTGGCAAAAATACTGCACCAGGAACTAGCGCTGAAACTTGAACTATCCCAGTCGGTAAAAACACCCTACTATATATACAAACCAGAATCTATTTTAGAAAATAATAACTACAAACTGTACTGGGACCGGAGGATATTGACCGATCGGACTGTTGGTCACAATAGGCCAGATATAGTTTTGGTAGATAAAGTAGAAAAACAACCTTAATTGACATAGCAATCCCTAACAAAAATAATTTAAATATTAAGCAGGCTGAAAAAATAGCCAAATATAGGGATTTCAAATACAGAGACAATGGGACATGAACAACACTCGAACGGTACCAATTGTTATGTCAACAACTGGAGTAGTCCCAAAACATCTATTAAACAATTATAAATACCTCGGTTTGAACGAACATCTTTACCAACTGACGCAAAAAGCCGTTCTGTTAGGAACAGCCCGGACGGTCCGAAAATTCATGGGAAACTGCAGCCACGACGCCAACCACGGGCCTGATAACCTGGCAAGGGCTCCCACAGAGCTAAACCCTTTTGATATGTAGTATATCTGGGGTTTAGTGAATTTTCCCCTAAAGGTACGCTATGCGTGCCTTATAGGGAGTGTGCTGTCATACAGTGTATGGTCAAGTCGGGGTTTTACATGGAAAATATACTGAGTTATTATGTCACTAACTTTGCTAGGCATAGGTGTGAACTACTTGATGGTAGTAGCCACTAGTGTTAACACTAATGTATTATTTTTACTTACTGTACTGTAGATTACAATAAATTGTATAATGAACCTGATGGTGGAAGGAAATTTGTGATATGAGAGTAACTAGAAGCGTAAACAGATACGAGAATTAAGCGAGCCGACCTGAAGAGGGCAGATGTGATTTTGCGGAAACGTCGTCATTTTATCATCGATCCCGGCAGTGATCAGTTATCAACTACGAAGATGAAGTCCCGGGAACCACCTAATACATTTAGTATCCGCGAAAACTTAAGAACAAATATATATGAGATGATCCATGTGAAATGGATCATTTGTCTCGCCAAAATTGACGTCGGAAAAATATGTTTGAATAGTCAAATTAAAGCTTAAAGTTATGCCTATCGAAAGCCGAGTGCGGATTTAATTGAATCAAAATAGCATGTTTAAAATCGCACCCACAGTTTCTGTTTTCAAATCTTCACCTTTAAAAATGGCAAATGATATTTTGGCAAAACGTGAGGATAACTGTTCTTTTCAAAGCACAAACCAAGAAAAGAATGTACACCGGATACAACATAGAAAATATACATACCGGGTGGGCCATTTTCATTTATGCTCCCCAATAGTTTAGTTCGTAAGAATGGTATGAAAAAAGAGTTCATACAAAACATGTTCGAGGCGACGGGAGACACGTTTTGGTGCAAATAATTTTGACCTTGAACTTCATTTTCAAGGTCATTTCAAGGTCAGTGTATTTTCTTTAATGGCAACCCGTGTTTTTGACACCGTATTCGGAAAGAGCGGTGAATTTTACGTCTGAGGTGATATAGATTTTTTGTGAGAATATAACCTTAATGTAAGAAATATGTTAAACTATAGATTTTACCAATATTTTTGGTAGATCAAAAGTGTACAGAGATTGTTTGCTTCATTTACGCCATGTTAAATACTTTATTAGCACAAGCATTAAACGGAATAAAGGAAATCAGCAATAATTATTAAATATCGTAAAAACATCTTAAATGATTTCCAGAAAACAAGAAAAATTATTTCAAAATATATTTTTCTATTACTGCGATGCGATAATTATCACTCAGGTGCCTGTGTCATTGTTATTTAGTCGAGAAAATGTGAAAAATAGCCATTTCAGGTTTTCAAGCTTTTGACCTTGAAATAACCTTATGAAGGTCACAAAAAATTGTATTAATATCACTTCAGACATAAAATTTCTCGCTCTTCCCGAATACGGTGTTGATAACAGGGGTTCCCATTAAATAAAAACACCCTGAAGGTCAAAATTAATTGCACCAAAAGGTGTCCCCCTTCGCCTTAACTAAGTTTATTTTATTAATACTATGCTTAGGAACGAAGCAATTCGGGTGCATAGATTAAAATGGCCCACCCTGTAAATCAAGAAATATTTATCCGGGAATACATCCGTTCGTTATATTGATTCATGTTTGAATCCTGCAGATGTTTCCAAGGTCTCACTTGGTATTCTCATTGTGTTGTGCGCTTTAATTGTAAAGGTTTGAGATCTTAATTACACTACTCAAATGATCTTAATATCTTCAAATAATTTTTTTTAATGCGTATTGTTTAATTGCTTAATAATGGTTATAAATAATTTATATTTAAAATAGCTGACTTAAAATAAAAAGCCGTTTAGAAACCGTTTTCAGACATATCTTCTTTTGGTCCGCTAACTCTAATTCCACACATATCCACACTCTATATTCTTTCTGTGTATTGTTCACCCTATATAACCTACTTGTTTTATTATTTGGACCACTTTTTATAAGTGTAACTCTAATTCACTTTATATTGCATCCACACTGTATATGCTTCTATGTATTGGTCACCATATATAACTTATTTGTCTATCATTTTCTGAACTACCTTGTTCAACTATAATTCAACTCCACACATTATTGCAACGGCCCTGATATATTTAAAACCATCCTGTATAAGTATAAATCCTCTCCACACTATTGATTGTTTCTATTTTTCTATTGTTTAAATTATTCCTGTATACCTATGATTTTACTTCGCTCCATATGTCAATTATTTTATTTATGCAACTGCTGATAGTCTACCCTATATAACAAAATTACCTTTTTTGAACCCCATTTTATAACTATAATCATACTCTACCACTTATTTCAATTACCCGGTATATGAAACTGCTTCTAATTATTTTTTGAACCCATGTCTATAATTATCTTATATCCCATCCTATAAGTCAAATATGTTAACTGCTTATGCTTATAAAACAAATTTTTGATACACCCTGAATAACAATAATTGTACTCCAGCCTTAATTAAAACACTTATGTTCCACACTATACAACTTTTTTTAGTCGCCCTGTATAACTGTAATTATACAGCATCTTATATTTCAACTACCCTGTATGTTCAACTGCTTCTAACATTATTTGAAGCCGCGAGATGTAAGACCGACATCTAGGATTTTCAAGAGAATCAGTACACAGAGGTTCCGAATCTGGAGCCGTTCCGTGTAATTGCTGTTCTCCCTTAACTCCTAGGACAGAATGTCACGATAAAATTTTTCAGGTTACTTCACCTGTCAGAGATATTGAATACTCTCTTCGAGGTGTCATTCCTTTGTACGTCTTACATCTCGCGTCTTCAAATTTAACGAAATGCATCAAATGCATAAAAAAGTGTTCGAGAGGACATTCAATTGTGGGAAGCGCAACTGATGAAGGTTCCCGACCAGAAACAATATATATTATATTTATATATAATATATATTGTCTTGCGTACAAAAATACAAAATTACCGTTTCAATAAACTAATGACATTTTATTTGCCATTTCATGCGACTTTGAGCCCAGTAACATATCTTCGTCTCTAAAAGAAACTGACTTCAAATGTATCAAAATGAACACCCTGTACGACATACTTCCATGGCATATCTTGACATTTAAGCTAGATATTTATGATTAAAATTTGACATTTCCATTGATGCCTACCGCTTTTTTTGTACATATTTTTCTGAGCATACATAAAAAACATGCGGAAGAATTGATAACCTCTTTCTTTTTGGAAGTCGGTTAATAATTCCTGTTTATAACAACAAAACAACTAAAATGATACTGTTCTTAAGTATCAAGTTTGAGTCTATTTGAAAAATTCGTTTATAAATTACGAATCATATTTGTGAGATATAAGAATTAATGATTCATTTTATAATATTAGCTAACATGTTAAAGCTTTTTGGACGTGATGCATTATACACGTTACATTTTTGTACAGAGGGTTATTCATATAGTCATGATGCAGTAAATATGAGAATAACTTTTCATTTCAAGCCAGTTTTAGATGTTTGATGTTGCAAAAGTCGTACACATGCTTCGCTTGCTTGTTCGAGCTCCAGAGGGCGGTCAAGTTTTATAGTTTAATTAAGAAATTCGGCTTGTATTCGATTTTTCCGTATGAATGGCAGCAGACAGACTGACTCAGTCAATAACGAAAAGAATCATTGCTTTCTGTATAGCCGATGGGCCCCATCAACTTCATCTTTTATTGGTCGTAGAGTGGCATTTTATTTCGGATTTATCCCCCTTAAGAACTTTTTGCATATCCGCAATATAATGGGATTTGTCAGAAAAGTAATATTGTTCAGTATAATTGTTGATTTTATTGTCAAGTTATAGCGAGTATGTACTACGAATTGAAACAAAGGTATATTTTTACTTTTGTAAGTAATATAAACTACACTTAAGTACAATTACTTAAGTATTTACAAAAAATCAGTTTAAAACTTCTTCAGAGGAAGCATTATTATTAACAGAAAAAAAATATTGCTGGGATGTTCTTAGTACTCTAGGCTGCAATTTTCAAAGTATATAGTTTATTTTTCTCATATAAGTGAGCCCTCAAAACCTCCTGCAATTCACCACTAATAATAGAGACTTAGGGCAAGCATTACGTATACTTAACAGTAAACGTAAGGCGGTACGTTTGGCTCCTCCCACATTACGTATCTTTCTACGTATACGTCTTACGTATCCCGTATTGTATTATAAAATGAAGCACCACAGAACAAGAAAATCAATTGCTCTATACTCAGTAAACCTTTGTTCTTTGGAGATAGACACAAAACGATCATAATGTGAAATGTGTAGATGTCTTAAGTAAAACGTATACGTAAACGTATCGTCTTACGGATACGGATAAGGATACGTAATACGTAGTGCTTGCCCTAAGTCTCTATCATCTTCCAGAGACATTCCTCTGTCAACTTTCCGAAGATTTTATTCATCATACATGTCACCAAAAATGCATTTTTGGGGGTTATTTGATATTTCGTCACAATGTTGACATGTAGAAACAGGTGAATATTAGATATGTCTGGAATCATAGGACGCTCTAACTGGGGGAAACAACGGACCACACAACAGTTTCGCGAGCTCGGTCATGTAAGACAAATAAAAAAGTAGCTGCCAATGCTCTAAGTAACAAAATTTGATATTATGCTTGAGTTTCAAGAAAACCTACATAATTCTGGTGGAAAAGCAGCCCCACTGTTCAACGTTAGCCACACATCAACTTTTCGAGTATTAAAGGATGGTAAAATGCATCCCAACAAAATGATGCCGACTCAGGAGCTCATAAAGGACGATTTTGATAGGATATGATAGTATTTGTGTGAAAAAATAATGGTAAGGTTAGATAACAATGTGATCCAATTAGAAGATGTTTTGTTTTCTGATGAGAGCACATTTACACTTCACGGTCATGTTAATCGTCAAAATTGCCGCCATTGGTGTAATGAGAATGACAGAGAAACATACGTAATATCATGAAAAAGTTAATGTTTGAGCAGGAATTGTTGGAAATCATATCACTTGAATGGAGATAAATATTTGGAACTGCTCCAAAATAATGTCATGCCAACTTTGACAAACTTATATCCTGATCCAGTAAACCCACAAGTTCCTGCCAATACAATATGGTTTCAGAAAGATGGAGCACCGGCTTATTACGAAATCAATGTCCGGCAGTACCTGAACTAAATTTTTACAAATCGGTGGATTGAGAGGCGCGGAACGATAGTATGGCCAGCAGGATCTCCTGATTTAACGTCATTGACTACATTTTGTGGGGATATGTCAAAAGTACTGTATTCAAAACTAAACCTCAACTTATAAGACCTAAAAAGACGAATGACGCTTGCGATTAGATCAGTCACGCCTGAGAGTTGAGTAACGTTAGAAGGCATTTCTCTACCAGATTAATGTTGCCAAGAGGTTCACGGCGAGCATTTTGAACATTTTCTACACTGACATTAATGGTTTTCTTTATATATATTATTAGGAAATAATCAGTATTACTTATGAGGTTTTTAGTGTAATGCAGCGAATTTGTGAAATACCATAATTTTCTTTTTTAAAAATTAATTTTTGTAATATCTGAAAACGCTTAATATTTCCGAAACAGTTGAAGATAGGTGTAGGACATTGTACATGAATTATGTCTAGACTTTTCTGGAGCACCAAAGAAATAAACAATATACAATATGCATTTAAAATAAGAAAGTTGGTATTGGCCACAGTTACATGATACACCCTATATAATTTTTAATTGTTGAAAAAATGCGCATTTAAAAATCCAAATCGACTTGTCCAAGCGTTTTTTCCAACACGCCCCCCTTTATTCGTTATCGAATTTATGCCATTTGGCTGTTCCACACCGTATATTGAACAGCTAACGGCAGCTGAAGTTATGAATACTAATAATAATTTGCTAAGGCGTTGGACCTAATTACGCTATAAATTCACATCTTTAACAATTCTTGAATTCATTTGGATTATTTTCCAGAACTGCAAACATTACCGTCTATCTTGCATTTTGTAACATCTTTAGATATTCTTAATACCGGTTAATTCACCGGTTAAGTTTCTATTGGGGACACAGATCCAAATATATTTGTGTTACCACTAGTAGAGAAGTTTACCGTTTACTTCTACCCTCCAAATTTTATTAGTGTAAGTATAACCGTACAAAAGATACGAGTGGGGAGGGGATTTTTGACTGAACCTGTATAGTTTTTGTTCTCAAGAATTATATTAGTTCCCAAAAAATCTATAAAACTATACTAAAAGTTGCCAGAAATAAAACTAGGTAAGCAATATTTTTTATCTATTTATAATGTAAGGGAAAAATCATCAGACCTACTAGATTATTTTTTCTACAGTAATATAGTAATTCAAATATAGAGAAATACAGATTATCATTTCCCTCTTTTGAACTTTTTGTAATCTTAGATTTCATATTATACCCTCGTCATACAATACCGAGTGTTATGCAAACTATACATCTTGTTACCAATTTTTAATTTTTCTTTGCAAAGTTTCAGTTTTACGTTTATAAAATGAATTTTACTTGGTATTCACCAAACGTACTATGAAATTTTTTCCACTGATATACAACCTCGTATTTTGCGTTTTCAATTTACTTTTTCCGACTGAATGTACATAACTGTCTTTCAGACGTTATAACTTTTACTTTGCTGTGAAATTCTTGTACGGAAAACTTTTAAGGAGTAGTTTTGCTCTTTCTGAACGGAGCGTGTTGTTTGTATAATGAAAATAGAAAGAAAATGGGACAACACATATTAAAAATTACTGCGACTTTGTGTATCTTAATTGGAATTAAGATATTTTTCAAATAACGTGTCCATGTCTTCTTAACAATGTGTATTACATGTTTTTCCTTAACAAATTTAGTTTTCACCCCATCAAAAAGAAGGAGGTTCTCAATTGATGGGAATATTTTTTGAGTATACTTGTTGATTTCGATAATTTAAACTATATTGTGTTAAGTATTGTCACGAAGGAGTAACTACTCCGAACGTTATAGATCAAGTTAAGCAATTTTTTGCAAAATGGGGAATAGATCAGTGGGAATGGGTTCTAGACAATAAGTATAACATTTAGAGGTTTTTACAGACTGTAGAAAAAATCATAACAAAACTTGTTTAGAATAAATTGTTCTACAATTTGATGCCATTAGCTATTTGAAAATTAACACATTTTCTCAAAAATTGGGATATATTCTAAGAAATATGAAATTTGTAAAATTAAATTTTAGCTACTGAAAATTTATTCCAATTTGGTTCAAATTCTGAAAACCAAATATTTTCTTTAAAGTAGTTAATCCTACCGAGAATGGGCCTGTAGCAGCGCGATACATAAGTAATAATTAATTGTTAGCTTAAAAAATCGAAAATTTCAGCAATTACCAAATTTCAAACAATGACTAAATATGTTTGGATTTTTCGCTGCATATAAAGTTAAGATACTTTTATTATGCACAACTGTGTTTTTTTTTATTTTTTTGCACAGTTTCGAAGCATTTTTGTTGATTTCACTATTAAGATCCCTATAAACAACTTGAATTTTCTGGATCTAATCTCAACAATTTTGATTTTACCAAATGGATTTTCGAAAACGCAAATCAAAGATCTGGTAACGATCTTTCTTTTCCATTTTACACCATTAGGATAAACTAAGAACTTACCACTTAACTGAAGCTTGTTTAAAAAGTTTTTGTTTGTGAACTAAAATATAAACAAAAAGTTCCTTTGCACACGATAAAGGTTATTTTGAATGTTCATCTGGGATTTTCTCTCCTCGCAATGCTGTTATTTTGTGACGTTTCGATTCTTTATCAGGAATCGTTGTCGAACAATGTTTGTTTGAATGTATTGCACTATATTCGTCGCTTGACTTTTTTTGGCAATGTCAAGTGACTGATTAATTGACTTTGAAGTTTCCTTTTTGATGTTCATTCGTCAGGAGCTGTTACCACGCAACCGGTATCTCTACAGAGGGTGTCCCAATTTATCTATCATTCAACAACATGCAACCACTTTCTTTGAATTTTCTTTTTTTTGGTATGTTCTTCTTTAAGTAGTATTTTTGTCTTATTCCAGTCTATTATGTGTGTACCATTATCCGTGAGTACATGATTTGCCAATCTTGATCTGTCTATATATCTTCTTGAGACGTTGCATTGGTGCTCTTTTGTTCTAATTTGGAGAGGTCTTGATGTTTCACCGGTATATATATTTCCACAGGCACAAGGTACACTGTACACACAATTTTTGGAACTTTGAGTACCGTTTTCCGGTTTTGTTTTTGTCTAATTTGATCTTAATGTATTATTTGTTTTAAAAATCGTTTTTACTTGGTATTTATTGCCAATACGTTTAATTTTTTCGGAGAGGCCCGAAACATAAGGAATAACGTTTATAATTGTACAGTTAATATCAGTTTGTGTGCTGTTATTTAAATTGGAAGTATTGTGTGTTGTTTGTGTCGTTTGTTGGTTTCTTCGTTTTTTCTCGATTTGGTAAATTGTTTTGTTTATGAAATTTCTTGAGTATTCGTTTTGGTCTCAAACTTCCTTTATCAAACATAACTCTTTCTCAAAAAATTCTTTTGTTGCTGAAACTGCTTTGGCTTTGGCATTTAAGGATTTAATGACTCCTTTTTTTACATTCAAAGAATGATTTGAATAAAATTTCAAATATCTATTAGTATGCGTTGGTTTCCTATAAATGCTTGTAGTGAAATTGTTGTTTGATCGGTCAACCAACATGTCTAAAAATGGAAGTTTATTTCCATTTTCTGTTTCAATAGTAAATTTAATTGTAGATTCTTTGTTATTGATCGTGTCTAAAAAGCAGTATAAGTCGTCTATGCTATGTGCCCATATTGCAAACATATCATCAACGCAGCGTCACCATACTTTAGGTTTTTTTGAAGAATTAAAGATAAAAGTTTCCTCAAAGTATTTCATAAATATATCACTTACTATGGGTGACCCATTGTAATCGCGATAAACTCACTATTGCAGAAACAACAATTTCACTACAAGCATTTATAGGAAATCAACGCATACTAATAGATAATTGAATATTTATTCAAATCATTCTTTAAATGTAAGAAAGGAGTCATTAAATCCTTATATGACAGAGCCAAAGCAGTTTCAGCAACAAAGGAAATTTTTGATAAAGGAAGTTTTAGAACAAAATGAATACCCAAGAAATTTCATAAACAAAACAATTTACAAAATCGAGAAAAAACAAAGAAACCAACAAACGACACAAACAACACACAATACTTCCAATTTAAATATCAACATACAAACTGATATTAACTCTACAATTATAAACGTTATTCCTTATGTTTCGAGCCTCTCCGAAAAAATTAAACGTATTGGCAATAAATACCAAGTAAAAACGATTTTTAAAACAAATAATACTTTAAGATCAAATGTGACAAAAACAAAACCGGAAAACAGTACTCAAAGTTCCAAAAATTGTGTGTACAGTGTACCTTGTGCCTGCGGAAAAACATATACCGGTGAAACATCAAGACCTCTCCAAATTAGAACAAAAGAGCACCAATGCAACGTCTCAAGAAGACATATAGACAGATCAAGAGTGGCAAATCATGTACTCACGGATAATGGTACACACAAAATGGACTGGAATAAGACAAAAATACTACTTAAAGAAGAACATACCAAAAAAAGAAAAATCGAAGAAAGTGTCTGCATGTTGTTGAATAATGGAGAAGTTGGGACACCCTCTGTAGAGATACCAGTTGCATGGGAACAGCTCCTGACAAATTAACATCAAAAAGGAAACATCAAAGTCAATTAATCACTCAACAGACATTACCAAAAAAGTCAAGCGACGAATATAGTGCAAAACATTCAAACATTGTTCGACAACGATTCCTGATAAGGAATCGAAACGTCACAAAAAACAGTATTGCGAGAAGAGAAAATCCCAGATGAACATTCAATATAATCATTTACCTCCTCAATGATTTAGAAACTACATGATAAAGGTGTTGTACCTTTATAAGTATAAATAACTTCACAGATTTGCACCTGTTATTTCAGATTTGGCTACTCTTAAAATTTCCTTTTTTTAATATACAAATTAATGGTTGCTCTCTTAATGCACCGATACAGACGGACTCAAGAGAAGAGTAACTACTATTAAGAAAAATTCCATATTCCGGAGACACGATAAAATTGGAGTAAACCTTCTGAATCAAATGTAAAATTTAGCATTTTCATATATTTTCTAAATTTTTCTATTAATCGAGAAAATCTAAGTGAGAATTTTTCAAAATTGGATGTCATCCGTCCTGTAGAATATTTCATTCTAAATCTATATCATGGAACTTTTTTTCTACAAGTTCCAGGAAAGGACACTGCAACACAGTCTCTTATTCAACATTTATTTATTTATAAAAAATGTTCACAACTCTCTGAGATGGCCACATAGATCCAGTTATTACACATATAGTGTAGAACCCACTTCTAGAAATTTTGCATGAACTAAATAATAATTTTCGTCAATTTAATCTCACATAAAGTTCTTTACGGATTTCTCCGCAGTTAATGTCAAAATATACATTTTTCTATATTGTGTAATATGACCTCGAAGACTAACTAACAAATCCATATCCCGTTTTTTATCAGTTGCTCGTGTGAGAGAGTATTTCTATAAGTTGATTCGGAGAAAAAAACTGTGATAAATCGGCGCAATCCTATAAAATTCCAAAAACGGCTAACTTTGAATAACATAGTATAAAAAGTACATATATTAGCCCATGAAATGGAGGTTTTCCATAACTTTATAATTTTTCATATATATAATCTAGGGTTATTGATAAAAATATTGACAGATATCGACTTACCTAAGTTTTATAGAATCACCATTGGAAATACCATTCTCACTCATTTTCAATGTGTAGAGGTTCTTAGCAAACTCCTGGAAAATACACAATAATTGTTTTTTAATAATTTTGGAATGTATACTACCCAATTTAGTTCTGTCTGTGTGTTTAGAATTATCACTGTATAAATAGGCGTCGCCAGACAGGTCTACTTCGTTACGTGTGCAGTAACTTAAAAATATTGCTATAATTTTTCTCTGGGTCACTTACAAATTTTTACACTTTATTCGCACCAAAATAAGAAACACAAAAACAATAATACACTACGAGATTTACACTTTATTATGACGCAACGAGACGTGTTTCAACATACAATGCCTTTATTTAGAACAGGAGAGTAAATCTTATTATGCACGTTATTTAATAGAGGATAATCATGACTTTAATGATAATGTCAATATTTTACATTTAGAAACTAATCCCAGTAAAATTAATTTATTAGAATCCCTATAAATTAACAGATAAAAATATACAGGTAGGCTATTAAATAATCAGTTAGATCTTAATCCATCCCCACTCTCAAATCTCATTACATAATTGTGTAGTTAGAATAAGTATTTTATGATTATATGCCGAAACACGTGTCGTTGTGTCAAAGTAAAGTGTAAATCTCCAAGTTAATTTTCGATTTTGTGTTCTTATCATGGATTTACATCAAGTATCAGCCACAACAATCCAATATCGTACCAAAATAAATTGTAAAAGTTCGATTTATTTACGTCAACAGTAATGATTGGTATCGAACAGATGATCATTAGTTTATTTATTCGTAAAAATAGTTTTAATTATGGTGATTATTTTCTCGAAATTTCCTATTTTGGCAGCATAAAACGAAATGTTAGAACAAAAGTATATCTCGAACACATGTTTTAAACAAATTAATATCAAATATTATTAATATTTTCAATTTTATTCATGTTGAAAGATATTTACACTTATAGTTTTAGTTTATATTCTTCTAGAAGCTCTTAATTACTCACGTCTTAGAAAATAGTTTGTGTAATAAATCTTATGCTTCGTTTCAAGAAATCTGTCGTCTGTGTGGACGACTACCAACATTCATTTTTCAAATGGTATTTTGTAGAGTTAAAGAGCTATACTCACCTCGCCGTTTTCTGGTGGATCCCCATTGCCAAACGTTGACGTTACGACAAGCAGAAGTGCTTCGTGTTCGATGCTAGAGATATCGTAATCAGACATACAATAAACTTGGGCATTGAAAGCATGTCCGAATATTTCTCCCAATTTTTTGGCGTAATTTTCGGATTTTCCTGTTTCAGTAGCGTAGAGTACGGTGGCCTTAATTCTTCTTGAGAGCGCTCTTCCGAACAATTTAGACGTAAATTTCACAGCTCTGTAATAAATAAACAACTAGTAAGTGTAACACAAAGAAAAAGCAGCTGATATCTGAGAATAGGTTCAATAATTTCGATGTACTCGCTATATCCGAGATTAGTGAATATTCCAGACAAATTTCGATTTTCATTATGGAATTAGAAAATCGGTCAGAATTTTGCTAATTTAATATACTTAAAATCTTGTTTTCTTTTCCCCAAAGATAAATTATACCTACTGAATCTGCAAGCAGCAATTCAGTTTTCGAAAGTTATCATAACTTAATATTGTGTTAAACCTACAGTTAAATATTTCATTTGTTTTAAAATGTCATCGAGAGGGTGTGTTTGTCCTCAGTTGCCAACTGCTTTAAGAAGGTAGGTTAGATTGGTAACTAATTTTATTTTTGGTTCCACAGCTCTGGATTACTCTATTGAACAGGATTGATGCCACAGTCTCAAATTGTGTGACGAGGATATATGATGTGGGTCTTTTGCCTAAGTTTCAATGTATTTATCACTGAATAAATATGTCCAGCAACTGATACTTCTCAACTCTTGTCACATTATTTAAAATCGCCGATTTCTTATTTTTATGGTGTCTCATATCTCTTTCCCATGTCAATACTTCTTTGTTCGATATCATATTTACTCAGCTGATCCTCAGAATTGTCATATAACTAGTACTGAAAAAGGCATAACACTAGGATCTTGATTTTAAAGCCTAATCAAAGATCCTTGGTACAAAACAATACTTCTGGCTTATAGAATCCTTGTCCTTATTTCTTCTCTGTATCCACTGTTTTACCTAAATAATTATATTAATTAACTTTTTCCACAAGTTTTTTCATGAATTTATTTCTCACATGTCAGTCCGCTTCTAGAGACTGTTCATAAAGTTAGAAAAAAACTTGTAACATGTACAGAAGCAGTAAAACAAGTCTAATGTCCATAACTGTTGCAGAAAATGAACAAAATCAAATGAGTCGATGGAAGTTTTTCTGGGCCAATGTATGAAAGGCAGTTGGTAGTAGTTGCTTTAAGTAATGGATAGGGTGTTGATGGCAAGATCATTCAAAATGTCACTGAGAGCCTCTATTCTAGAAGTACCGGAAACCATTTTTGTTGAATCATGGACTACAGTGTTCGGTAAAACGTCTAGCAACCAAATTTTAGGACAAGTTCACCCAGTTCACCTCAGATTAATACAAAAGTCGGGCAAATTTTTAGGTATTTGAGGATGAAACTATAAAGTGGCACAAAGAAATGCAACAAAGGCTATGCTCCTTCCTTTGGAATCCAAATGCCATTAATTTCAAAGACGGTCATATAATTTTCTAATCTGGTGCTGGTATATCTGTCGTCAAACCCAGAGGTGTGAGGCCACATACGGTTGACGATAACAGCCAGCTGCTAACTCTCATCTGTAAATGAATGTTGATATAAGTTGAATGAAAATTATACCTACGGTTGGGTAAAGCCAGCACACGGGAGCAGACATTGAGAGAGCAACTGTAGAGCTTGTGTATGACTTTCTATATGAAGAGACGTTAGATGAGTAGATTCGATGTTACTTGTGACGGCTCAATCTGTTCCTTTCTCAACAGCTTGAGCCGTGAAAAATGATTATCATCCAAGCAAAGAAAATTTACGGGAAGAATCCTGTCTAAGAGACATCTTCCTAGAAACAATACTAACTGTGCAAAAGGGAAAAATTGTCTCCACATAGTTCTACGGGTTATATATGAGGGGGAAGATCTGTCAGATCGGAACGATCAGATTCAATGGGAAAGGTGATCCGAATAAGACGCTCGCCTATGGTTCCATCAAATGCTTTCCAATATTCAGAACAACGCGACCAATATTTTCGTATCAGAATGAAACTTGTTTTGAAACCTGGGAACGTCGCTGGAGTCGCTATGTTGAACTGTGCTGTAATTATTGTGAAGGAGTAAAGCTTTGTTAATTAAGTTATTACTATAGCTATATAACTTATATCTATTCTTACAACTGACATCCCTTGTAAACAGTTTCTAGACAATCTATCAATTGGTCTGTTCAATTTGAGAATAATTATAATTTTAATTCAATTATTTCAATAGTGCTGAGCAATTACTTAATCTTTTTGTTGTGGTGGAAATAAAATTTAATTTTATCAGTGTGTATATAGTACGAGTTATAAACATATTATAATGATTTTATTTTCCCTTCGGGTTCAGTTCAGTTCTTGAATTTATTTACAAACACACTCCCCTCACTATAATTTATTCCCACTATTTTAATTTATATTCACAGAACTATTTACAATTTACCTAGAACACCTGATCTTTACTATACGGCAATCGAATACTGAATGAATCCTCCCGTCAACTCTCCGTATTTAGATATTTCTTCTCAGAACTCTCCAGAAGATCAAAGAGCCACCGAGAGATTTCCTTCTAGAATTCTTCGAGAACTTCACAAAGCCAGCCGTCGACCTCAATGCGCCTGGCGAACAACATTTTGGATTCCTCGAAATATCGGATGAATGTCGATTCCACGAAAAATCGGATGAATTCCCGTCACAATATAGTCTAATTTGAGATCCATCATAATTACAAATATTTGTCAAAGTATCGGAATAAATCATATATTTTACCTTGCAATTTGTTTGAAGTGGAATTTCCTTCTTGGTTTTTTACTTTTTGCTGAGTCTCTGCCCTTTTTCCAAATGTGGCTCTTCCAGGCTGGTTCCTGCAAAGGAATATTATATTTCAATTTTTTATATAAAGGATGGTTATAAAAATATGATTATTGTTCAATTAGTTAGATTTTACATTGTTAGTTTAACATGAATATTAAAACAATATGTCCCTGTGGCGCAGAGGATAGCGCGTTGGACTTCTAATCCAAAGGTCGTGGGTTCGATCCCCACCAGGGATGACGTGTTGTTTTTAAATTTTTGATAGATTATCCTATCTTGTATTCCTACATTCATTCAAAATAAATATAGCTCTATAAAATTATTATATCAGCAGATAATACAATTAAAACACCAAATATAAGTTAATCGTTCGCTTGTTTGGAGGGATTGAGGTATTGATTTTATGCTTACGAAGGTACAAGTGCGTTCCCTGCAATAGAGGTGGCGCAGGTTTGAGGATGAGATCTCTACAATATAAATTTCGTTATATATTTTATAAAAGCGATGTTTCTATATAGAGACACGAGAGGATAACGACGGTTATGATCTTGTATGTAGTCTAACTGAACTTCGATATCAAATGGAAAAGGAATGCTATGTGTTATTCCATACTCAAATCCTTGTTTCAAATCTGCTCGAACTGAACTTTGTTAAATCCATCATCTTTTGAAAAAGTAAAATTTTTTGACAAACAACAAATTCAAGATTAAAGCGAAAATTTTTTAGAAAAAAAACCCTCGAAAACAACACTAAACGATTGACAACGACTCCAGACTCGGAGTTGAAATGTCTCCATACACAGATAAGAAAAAATTTGGAGGAGAGAAAACCCAATGAATAGACAAAATGAAAAAGTAATATTTGCCAATTTCAATGTTACTGAATAACTCAATAACACACAATGTGACCTCTCCTAAAATTTTGCAATGTTCAGACACTTGTGTCGTACTTATTCCTTACTGTCAATTTGTTTGTTTTAAAGATCAAAAACCACTTGAGCACGTCGATTTCCAAAGTTACCCAAATATCGAACTATGTAAGTTTCAGGATACGTCTTAACCCCCTTCAGGTGAGAGATACACTCTTTATTTTTTTGTCAAAAACAGGAGTAGACTGGGTCTGAATGAAAGTTTCTTATTTTCTGGTATTCAAAATCTCATCATCAGGGTACTGAGGTAAGCAGTAACTACCAAGAAGCCGTAAGAAATTATAATCAATTCTTGTGCTTTTTTGTCAGTCGTGGTCATTTAAACATTTTCTTACATATTGATGCTAGGGCCCTCTTCTTGGTCCCCACTTACCGTACATTTTCCATTGCAGTTTTAATTGGAGGAGACCATATCGTCGCTCGTTTCTCCTTAGATGACCCACGTATTCGATTGCAGCTATAGCCCCACATTGACGCTCCAGAGAGCGTCCAAGCCTCTGCTCAGTAGAGCAAGACTGAAAAAGTATAAGTACCACAGTAGGAATATTTAGATTTTTAGCGGCAGATCACGACTGTAGACGGTAATCATTCTTAGAAACGCTGCTCTGGCTTTGTCGATACTTTGTTTCTTTTTTCAAATCAGTGATCTCATTGACTATTTACATTAGTGCCCAGGAATACGTCGTTTTCAACCGTTTCAGTTGGTTGATAGTTGATTGTTCGTTCTGTATTTAGTATAAGGGTTATAACAACCATATAAAGGCAATATATCTCATGTCGTTACTGTTTGTAGGCCTATCTGCAAATACAATTGCGTTGTCTGCGGATAGTATTCCTTCAATGCTTCTTTGAAAATATGTTTGGAGTAAATATTGAACATCGTGGGGGCAGTATACATCGTTGCTGCTCTCCATGTTCTATTGAAATTATTAATGTCTCTATAGAGACCATATCTAGAATATCTACCGCCAGAATATTTGTAATTATGAGTGATCTGAACTATTCAGACACCAAGGCATGGACGATTCAGTAGCTCCATGTCAAGTATTCGAATCTGAAGACTTCAAAATATAAATGCCCAGGCTGCTCGAAAACGAGGAGAAGAAAGTGATGCTTAGCAGCAACAGCTACTAGAAAAAGAACGACGTAAAAACACCACAGGCCAACTAAACAAGATAGTGCGTAAAGCAACAATTAAAATTAATTGCGGAATCTTACACTGTTTCGAACTCATCGATATTTTTTTAAGGATAGTTGCTTCCATGGTAGATTTTATATGGAACATCATTTTCCTATTGAATTTCATAAAATATTTTGAAACTTGGATGCTTGTCTTGAAATTGATTTTATCTCTGTCAACGACGATCAATAATAGACACCATATTATTATGGGTTTGAAACAATTGTTACAACAAATATAACCGTTTTTGTTTTCATCGAAATAAATCACAATACCTCCCAAATATTTACTTTCAATGGTCGATGAACTCACGCCTCGATCAGTGCTTCGTTAGTTCGCTATCTACTCAACTTCACTTTTCCTGTACGTAAGAACTTTTATACTATTGCTATCTTCTCGATCCTTCCAGTCCTGTTCTCTGCCTGCTAACGTAGGTAATTTCTTTTCTCTGGAATAAGATGGATATTTCCAATACTGTTTTAGGCTTACTCCTGCATTCAGATAATTGTTGTTTTTTACTACCTGTTTATTTACTAAGGATAATTAATTACTAGAATGGGTCCTTTTTAGGCAGCGTAAATTAAAATTATATAACATTGCCCTGATTCATCGGCCCGATCGGAATCATCTTCTTCATGATATAGAGTAAATCGATCCAATTGCACCACCTTCATCTTAGCTCTCCGATTCCGGCGTATGTGATTGAGGTCGCCATTGATCCTCTAACCATTTCTTCCTGTAAACTATCCCAGGCTGTTGTGAGCTGTGGAAACTGGGTTTACTCCTCTAGAGTTATATAGCCAAAATTTGTCTCCCTCGTGAAACCCTACTGAATTAGTCTTCATTTGATCCCTGGTTGTTAACATCTGCATAGGGGCTAGTTTGTGTGTGGCCAGCATTCCTTGTCGGAGTGGGTCGGCATAATCGTTAACTTCAAAGGGCGTTTTTTCTGGTGAGCCAAAGAGCAAATCACATGGCAGGCTCAGCTCCTTTCCTAATAGTACTATGGCTGGCGTCAGTTCTGTGGTGTTGTGAACGGCCGAACGATGTAGATTTCCAGTACTTTCTCCTTACTTGTGATTTTTTTTACTACCAATTTATTTATTGATAAGATAATTTTTTATTCAGGTTGATTAATTTCTAGAAGGGTTTCTATTTTGGCAGCGTAAAATAAAATGTTATAACGATAACAACTATAACAAGAGATTTTAACATCTGCGCGTGTCAATTTTACAGATCTTAAATAGTGTATTAAGTTTGGTGCTTGTAAAAAAGGGCCAAAATTACCAGACACCATAAAGTTTGTGAACTTTTATTTAAAATAACTTAACTATTAAAAGTGTTTTGAATTAAACCACTTTATAGAAAGTAAATATATAAATGATAGAAAATTAAATTCTGGTAGTAAACCAACATAATACAAAGAAGCGGAACAAAAACAATCTAGGAAGTGAAACAGCAAATGTATTTTGCCGCGCTTATGTCAACAAGTCATCACTTGACCCTAACTAAACAAAAATGGAAGGAAATGAAGAAAATAATAAAGGTTACAAGTGTAAAAATGAAATTTTTAATGATCAATATTATAGATGTGACTCCTGCTTGAAAAATGTTAATAAAAACTGTGCTAATTTATCAGCATCTGAACTGAAATATATTCCACGACAAAAATTTTTTTACTCTCCTTATGTGATGATTGTAGGATTTTATTGGCTAGAGTTCCTTACCTTGTGAAGCTAATTGAGGACTTAAAAAAAGGATATTGTTGAAATCAAATCAAATGTCTTGACTAACAGCAGTCGAATGCGTTCTTACTCTGGGTCCTTGAAAAAAAAGGAAAACTAAACTAACAAAACCAAAACAATAAACCCAACGTTAATTATCAAAGGAAAATCAGGCCAAGGTATAGAAACCACAAAGAAGCGACTTCAAAAACATGTGAACCCAGCATTACTAAATATTGGAATTAAAAACATGAAGACCACTAAGCAGGCTAACATAGCTATATGTGCATCGAAAGAGGACATAGAGATACTAAAAAATGCTGCTCAAAAATCAATGGGAAAAATTATACCATCGAGGCAACCAAATAAAGAAACCCAAAAGTAAAAATTACTGATTACAGGGGTAAAAAATTGGCAGAGGAAATTGAAGATTTGATAAAAAAAAGAATAAATGTATTGAACAAGATCAGCTACGAAAGGTAACACATAAGAAAAAATAAATTTAAAGAAAAAATCAACAGTATATGTGGCATACTCACCCAAAAAGTACTATAAATCAATGGGTTCAAAAAAGTTTACGTCGAATGGGAACGCTATCCAGTTAGTTTATGAAGATCTAAGTGTTTTAATTTTCAAGGGTATTATCATAAGAGAGATAAATGTGATAAGACTGCAATATGTGCAAACTCCTCTGGTGATCATGATACATCAACATGCTGCAATCAAAGCAAAAAGTGTAATAACTTATTGTAATTAATATATGGGGCCAAGGATATCATAAGCTTAATACTGAGGCTCAATCGACTTAAAATTCAAGAGGTGAATTTAAAAAATATGATGCTTTCACTAAACGTCTAAAAGTAATATGGGCCATCTTTGTATGTATATGTATGATTAGCTTTTCTCAAAACCGACTCTACTGATTTAATGAAGTTTTCACATTTGGCTAAACATTTATTCATTCCATTTTAGGAGAACATTGTAAATTTGAGCATTGAAGTATTTTAATAACACAGCTGATTGCTTTGATCTTCAGTTTAGGTAGATATATTCATATGCAATGAAGAATAGTTTAATTTTTTGACCTAAATGTAAGTATGACAAAAAATAAATACAAACGAAAAATTGTATGTTAATCTAACTGCTGACTATTTGTCTATTAAATAATAACTATTAGTGGGTACATAAAAAGTCCGTCGAGCAGTGCTCGGTAACACGGTATTAAGAAATTATTAGAAAAAAATGTAATGGAAGTTTGATAAATAACAATCTTTTATTGTACCTTTTTTGAAGTTTACAAGCAATTTCAGAAAAGTAATCTTCTTAATGGACCATATTCCATTTAAATAGAGGTTGTAATTAGAAAGATGATCGCTTTGGTTATAATAGACGTCGCTCTTCCACACATTCAGCAATTTGAGTAAGAGCTTAATCGGATTGGGATCATTTATAATCGGATCTATGATTTCTCACATGCTTTAATGAATGTAATTTGCTCAATATGGATTTCAGATTATCGTTATTTCCGTCAATTTTTCAATAATGATTTTCTTTCAGAAAGAAATATTGTCATAACTATTCTTAAAAATCGAAAAAGTTTTTGTTATCTTTGAAGTTTACCTCATTCTGAAAGTAATTATTATTAATAAAGTGAAACTTTGTTTTCTCTTCAAGTTTTTCTGTCAGTCTTCATCTATGTGGCGTTACAGTTAAATAGGTTATGACTGGGTATGCAGGTTGCAGACAAATAGTTTAATTTTAACCACGTTTTTTTTTAAAGTATTCTCAGTAATTATTCAAAAATGGATTGGGCAACTTTGATGATTTAAACGTCATTGTATTAAGAAAAAGAGAGAAACGTTAGTTACTACTTCCGTAATACAGACGAACGAGTTTTGTATAGATATATGTTGATTTAATGTACAAGATAACAACGTTTTTATTTTACTTTTTTGGTAGTCACTAAGTGTACTACACAATGTCGGATATTCCGAAGAAGGTGACAGGGATCTTATAGAAAAGTCAAACTGTCTTTTCTAAGACAACTAAACAATACGCACCAGAATACCGAGAATCTTCAATTACATTTCATATTCGTGAAAACATCCGAAGTAACTTAACTTATATATATATATATATATATATATATATATATATATATGTATTAGATGGTTTCCGGGAATTCATCCGCGTAGTTGATAACTGATCCCTGCCGGGATCAAGATGGTAAAATGACGACGTTTCGGCAGAGTAACACATTTGCCCTCTTCAGATCGAATACTGTATTCGAGTAACTAGAAGCGAAAGCAGAAGGCTACGAGAATTATGCGAACCGACCTGAAAAAAACTATATTTCAGTTCAATAAGTTTTAATAATATAGCACAATACTAAGAACGGTATGTACCTTTCTCAACTTCTTAATTTATTAATAGTTTACATTATTTTTGTGTTAATTATCGTAGATGAAAAAACAACTATAAGTTCCGTAAGATGTTTCTGAGTATTTTCGCAACGAATGTTCTTAACGTCAACTATCCGGATTTTTATTACCTTTTTTAAGATTATTAGCTAAAGCACTTCTCATCAAGTCATTTAGCTTCCCTCAGCATCACAATGCAGGGAACATTAGTGCTCTGTTTTATTGGTTTGTTCCTTGCAAACGATTCCCTAAAGCATACGAAAATTGCGAATCTTTTTTTCGCAAGCACCTTTAAATCAAGATACGGTGGATGTTATAAAATTTTTTAGTCACATTCGATAATGAGATTGTACATATTTTCATTTATTTCAATGTTTTAAGTGACATAAGGTGTATACATCATTCGTATATTAGGTGTGGCGCAAAGGTATTAGGTTAGCCTTACATGGGAAAACAATATTAGACCAGGCACCTTTCTTATTGAAAATGGACTTCAGCCAAATTTTTTGAAATGTCAGTATGTCGTAGGAGTTTCAATAACATAGTTTGTCCTTTATTAGAAAATCAGAACTTTTTACCGATTTTCTTATACAGTAAGCTTTGGTGGAGGTGCTGATATTAATAAAAATATATATATATATAATAAGTTGAAAAGAAATTGGATTAGTTCTAGGGATCTGGAAGTGGCCCCATGTTTTTTTAATATCATAGATTGTATCGTTTTCTAGAAAATCGGGAAAAACTTGTTTAACAACTTTCTTATACAGTAAGTTTTGATGGAAGTGCTGGTATTAAAATATGAAATTTTTTATTATCGAAACTTGAGGTATAATAAATTGAAAAGATATTGGATTAATCAAAATAAATGTCAGTTAATTAACTTCAACGTGAAGATATTCAATTAGTCTATATATACAGTGTCTTCATCAATCACAAGAATTTTTTTCCCGCCCCGCCATTCAATAATGTTTAGATCTAATGGAATGGTTCAAAACAACTATCGTTATCAAATTCGACGTCCTACAGTACTTTGTTTTATTACTTTGTTTGATGCATTTTTCTTCTTCTTCTTCTTCCAAGGTTGGCCTTGCGGCTGGTAGTGGTCTTGATCTTTCGATCTTATTGACCATAAACAAGTGTTTTTATAATGTAGATAAAAAATATAAAAAAAATTGTTCCAGTAAATATAATTTTCGATAAATACCGTCGTTTACTGTAAACCTGTTTTTTCTTTTAGCTGTTTTTACTTGATTTATATCTTTAAAATAATGTGCATCTTTGGAGATATATTGTAACAGGACTTAAAATGTCAACTTTGAAATCATACATTCATATATTTCCTTGGATTTCTTTTCCTTTTTCCAGTTAAAGATAGATTTCACTTTACTGTTTTTTACTTGTGGAATTACCGAGAACTTGCACATGTGTCGAATGCAAAAATATTGAAAATAAACAATTTCTTGAAATAAAATGACTAATAATTCTTCCCCATATATAGCTAGTGGTTATGATTAAGTAGATAAATCTAGAAAACTATTTACATAGTCGGGGTAGCCTTAGATTCCCGTTTTACACGCACATAACACCAATTATCACTAATCACTCTTAGAGCGTCTTTTCACTATCAAAGCGTCTTTCTGGAGAACAAGGGAATTTTATAACAAAAAACGGTTTCACTACTCGGTTGATGGCTTATACTGTGGATATCAAGCGCTGGACCTGCTTAACTTAACCTAAGACGAACACACACGTGCGGCTACCCCGACGGCTTAAACGGGAATCCTGATGCATTTTTAATCTTTCAGTTTTATTCGTTGCTAAATTATTTTGACAAATTCCTGCCCCGCATTTCAATAATGTTTATATGGTTCCTTAGATCTAATGGAAAGATTCTAAGTAGCTGCCATGATAAAACGACGTCCTAGAGTACTTTGTTTTAGTACTTTGTTTGATGTTTTTTTACTCTCTCGGGTTTGTTTGCTGCTAAATTATTTAAACAAATTCCCTCCCCGCTCTTCAATAATGTTTATATGGTCCTTAGGTAGAATGGTTTTAAACAACAATTTGCTTTTAGTACTTTTTTGATGTTTTTTACTCACTCGGGCTGATTTGTTGCTAAATTAATTATACAAATTCCCGCCCCGCCTTTCAATAGTTTTTATATGGTTCCTTGGATGTAATGGAAAGATAGATACCTACCTAAATGTACTCAATACAAAGTATCGAGTACAAAAGTATCGGTATCGAAAAAACAGTACTCGATACCACAAAGTGTCCCTAGTGCCAGGCTAACGCTCTTTCAGACCATCATGCTAAGACTGTCTTTGATAGTTCAGCATAAAGCATTGTTAATTGTTTAACGGTAAAATAGTCAATGTATCAGGAGCGTTTCCAGCAAAAAATTATTTCGAATACCTATATTTGATTAAATTTTTATTTTCTTTTTATTTCAATAGATTTGTCAATATGACGTGAACAATTTTGGTTATTACACCTACTTCTCCGATTTTTCCTCAACTTTATAAACTTTTGTCAAAACAACCCCAATAGTGTTAACAATTTGATGAAATAGGGTAGAATTTCGACTACTGGGCGATCACTAGTTATCACATTACAAATAAGCGAAATATTTCCAAAGACGAAAACTGATCAAATTGAAGTTTATAACATAAAGAAAATGGGAGGTTCTTTTTTATAGATTATCTATTAAAATATCGACAATTCTGGTCACCCTGTTCACGTCTAATAATTAAAGGCCGTCTCAAGAATCATTACTGAATTAAAATTTATACATGTACAAAAATATCATTAAGAAAATATATAAAATAGAAAGACATATAAGCGTGAGAGAATCTCATTAATGCCCTGTAAAAAAATTCTATTGCTGGCAGGTTTCATAATAACATATTCACAAAAGAAGCAGTGAACTCAATATCTAACAGTAAGTTGTGTGAAAAAGAGATGTGCTCTATTTAAAAACTCTATTATTCAAGAAGGCTTCAAGAATGCTCTTTGTTCGCTTTGTAGTTTGCTCATGCAGTAAATTATCCTATTTAATCTATCCCACTGAATCCGAAGAAAAATCTTTTTCAATGAAATAATGCCGGAGAATTTTCATGTAATCAACCTTACCACGAACGAAAACATTTATTCCAAAATTTGAATAGCTGCTTTCTTGAAGAAAACATTTCCGTCGACTATTCATGAATTTTTAATATTATAGTTGTAGCACAACAAAGCTGAGGTTGGAGAAACGAGAATTGTATAAATAAATTTAAAAAACGAACCGAGCAAAAATCAGATTTTTCTGCAACAATTAATTTTTGATTTATTGTTAATGTAACTAAAACATATTGTTAATAATGATGTTATTTGTAACTGTTTAAATAATTTGGAAGTTAGAATTTTATTTGGCAGCGACTTCAAAATTATATAAAATATTTACTAAGACTTATACTTTTAACAATTATTCTCGGCTTTATTTGCTGCTAAATGATTTGAACAAATTTCTGCCCCACCTGTCAATAATGTCTATCTGGTTCCTTAGATATAATGGATAGATTCTAAATAATGTCATGATAAAATTCAACGTCCTACAGTATTTGGTTTTAGTACATTGAATATTTTTACTCTCTCTGCTTTATTTGTTGATTAATCATTTGAACAAATTTCCGCCCCACCTTTCAATAATGTCTATATGGTTCCTTAGATCTAATGAAAAGACTTTAAACAACGGTCATAATAAAATTCGACGTTCTACAGTTTGTTGATTTAGTAATTTGTTTGAATTTTTTTACTCTCTAGGCTTTATTTGTTACTAAATGATTTGAACAAACTTCAGCCCCACATTTCAATAATCTCTATATGGTTCCTTAGATCTAATGAAAAGATTCTTAACAACTGTTATGATAAAATTCGACGTTCTACAGTATTTTGTTACAGTACTTTTTTTGAATTTTTTTACTCTCTCGGCTTTATTTGTTGCTATATGATTTAAACAAATTTTCACCCCGCCTTTCAATAATGTCTATATGTTTCCTTAGATGTAATCGAAAGACATTTCTTAACAACTGTCATGAAACAATTATTGCTTAATTACATTTAATGAAAACAAAACAAAGTATTCTATTTGCAAATGCTGTGCGTAAAGCCATTTAACCTGTGATTCCTACGAAATGAATTACTCGAACAATATTTGTAGAATAAATAAACGTTCAAAAACTAAGTGTAAAAATTATTATTTACGCGTTTTATACATACACCTGAACTACTTTTTACAGCGAAATGATAATCCTAAAAGTTTCTAGGAAATGATTACTTGGGCTTTCATTTCAAAACTAGCTACTCAAAATAACTTTTAAAACATCTTTTAAGGAAATGAACAAAAAACACTTTAATTTATATTTATGTATGGACACATTTTACATGTATTGGTCACCCTTAAGTTTCAACTCGAATTTATGGGAAAGAGCAACGCTGTGCAGGCAGAAATGTTTATGTTTTTCATCAGAGACATCCCTAAAAAATATTGGGCATCAGTATGTGTTGTATTCAATAAATTTCAATAAACTGGAAGTGAGGGCAATAAAATTGTGAAGAATCGTAGAGTTTTAACTGAAGCTGTACAGGTTGAGATTGTAGGTCATTTTGTCATGGATCCTCAAACATCAATCCCAAAAGTATCAAGGTTAACAAATATTTCTGTCGGCTCTGTGCATAAAACGTTACGCCTAAATAAATTCTTCCCTACAAAATACAACTTTTCCAACAGCTTGCTGACGATTATTATGACAGAAGTTTTCCGACGTGAGATAACTTTGTTTATATGCTGGTTTAAGATATATGAATAAATTAATGGAGAATGGGTAATTTTTTTTTAATATTTTTTTATTATATTTTAAAATATTCATTTAAAAAAAAATAAAAAAATATACTTGTATTCGTCATAATGAGCCCTGTGATTTGATATCTTACATGACCCGTTAGAAACAATTATAATTTTTTATTTTCCATTTAATTCTATAATTTGCCCCCCAAAATGAATATTAGGTGTTTCTCCTTTTTCCTTTTTCCAGTAAAGTTCAGGTGAGGGACTATACTTCCATTTTAAAATATGAAAAACATATATTTGTTTTCGTCGTAATGAGCCTTTTCTGTTGATATATAACATCATGGGTTAGAAACAATTTTAATTTTATATTTTCCATTTAATTCTGTAATTAACCCTCCAAAATTAAAAGTCTCTCCTTATTTTTCCAGTAAACTTCAGGTCAGAACCTATACCTCTAATTTTTTTCAAAACTTTACGTTTAATAGTTTTGGGAGATCGGGGGGGGGGGCGGTCGATTTTTTTAGTTTTTCCCCCCAGAAGTACCCCTAATATCATTTACGTTATGTACTCCTGATCGGATCATCAAACTATATATTGATACCAAATTTCAACGTCTTCCGTCCAGTAGTTTAGGAGAAAATTGTTGTGATGTGACAGTGGCAGAAATCCTGAGTGATATTATAAGGGTATCCGTATATTGTATATACGGAACCCTAAAAATAACGATTTAGGAAAATTCATTAATTTTGTATTGTGTATAAAATAATTTCGTCCTTCATTTTAAAATATTTCTAAACGACCAATCAACCAAATCATTGGCGGAAAATATTATATAAGCTTTTATTGGTAATAAAGTTAATATTTATGAGAAAGTCAACATCACTAACACTATTTCAGAGATTTTATCACCCAATATCCTGGCAGCATAAGCTAAATCACTGCGGAAATGAGAACACTGTGAAATTTTATTTATAATATTGCAGATTTTATGTTAAATGAACATCCCTTTTAATTATTTGAACTTTCGGCATCTGATGGTGGTGAGATTTTCTCAGTCTCTTCGGAGTAGCGTCAAACTAGTTATAATGAATTTGGGGAAAAAAACTTTTACACTTAACTACCCCTCGGTTTCGCATTATCGCTTTAGCTTTACGAAGTGAGAATATTGCACTTCATCTATCCAGAAAAGCTGTAAAATTTGGTTTAACCTAACCAGATTTTTCGACAAAAGATTTCATTTATATCACAAAACAAACGTTGTTTTGAGAATTATCATAAGAAAGAAAAAGCAAAGTAGGGAGTAAAAATAACATAAGGTACGGATAATAAGTTTTGAACGGATTTTCGAATTTTATGTCGAGATGAATTATTGTTCGAAAATCTTCCCCAGAATCGAGGGATTTATGAACATGTAATGCGTGAAATGCTTTTCCGTAGTACTTGATCCCGAGAAATTACTTTTTTATAGGTATTGTGTTCAATATTTACAATATAGGAAGATTACAAATTTGGAAGGGTTCGTTTTTATACAATACCGAATAAACTTTGAATATAAAATTTGATATGTTTGAAGGAAACAAAGCGATGTGTCCTTCCTTTCATTGAGACAAAACTTGAAAAATACTAGTGCTGCTCATGTTTTTCATTATCTTGCTACTTTTTGGACTGTAAGCCATCAGTTTACATATCAGGGGAGTTGAAAATTCACGTCATCATTCAGTTTCATCACAAAATCTCAATATTAAAAATTCATGTCAAGAAATTTTTACCAACTCCAAGCTTATTTTACAAATTATTAACTATCCACTTGTTTCGAATCAGTCGGGCGTATTAGTTACTTATTAATATATTTTGTATCTTTTCGCAAAATTCAGAACATCCTTTTAAAAAATATATTGATAAGATAAAAATGATGGGTATTTTGGAAACTGTACATAATAACTTTTATGTTTTTTTTTGGGCAATAACACCACAATAGAAATAAAACGACGTATATTGCAGGAATACCAAACGTTTCAAAGTCTATTCTGACTTCGTTGTCAATGGCTTTATATTTATTGATGTAGATTGCAAAATGAAAATTTGATTTATGACATTTAAAAGACAATTCTGTACATACTCAATTACGGATCCAAATATTTAAGTTTTACGTAATCAGTACTAACGATATCAACATAACGGTTTTCTAAGTATTAATAAACGGAATGCGATTTGTTTCCCAAGGAACATTCGCCAAATCACTGGCATCATAACCATAATCTTGATTTTTTTCAGCACATTTTAATCCAGAATTTGAGTATAAATATAAGTTATACTAGCGGAGATAGAGCAATGGTTAAATTGGGAAAGATTTGAAGTTTTACTGGCCTAATTTAATGACACTTTCGGATTTTTGTAAAAAGTCATGGCTTACTAGATATTTTGAAAAAACGAAATTCTGTCGATTTAGTCAAATCCTTCTAGCTCCTTTGTTTTTGATTTTATAAAAAAAGTGGAAATATCAAAATTGAAGAGAATTGTATCCCGAATATGATTGTCTTGTCCTCGTTTGCGTGACAGCTCCCGTTTTCGAGATATGTCACAAACTTTTTTGATAGAAACCATAGTTGGCTTTTCAACGATATAATACTCGATATAGTTATTCATAAAAATAACGGAGTTATGGATGATTTTCACTTTTAACGTAGGTAGCCACTTTGACGTTTCCTCATTTGAGAGTAATTCCATTAGAAGTGCTGAACTGACAGTCGATACTGACAAGTTTTCGTGATAAAATGGAATATTCTAACGAAGAAAAACTGAATATGGTGGAATGTTATATCATATGCCATAAAAATTCAGTTCGTGCAGCTGAGGAATACTTTCATAGATATTTTAATCGTCGTCAACCTGCTCTATGTACATCTAAGAGTCTTTACGATAGTTTACGCAGATATTTTTTTTACCAAAACACCAAAGGAACGTAATCAAATTAACGAAGCAGCACAAATAAATGTTTTGGCAATGGTAAATCAAAATCCAATTACGTCAAATCGTTATTTTTATGAATAACTATATCGAGTATTATATTGTTGAAAAGCTCTAAAAATGTCCGATTTTTTGAGGTCATAGCCAACTATGTTTTCCATTCAAAAAAAGATAAGTTTGTGTCATATCTCGAAAACGAGAGCTGTCACGCAAACGAGGACATGGCAATCATATTCGGGATACAATTCCCTTCAATTTTAATATTTACACTTTTTTATAAAATCAAAAACAAAGGAACTAGAGAGATTTGACTAAGTCGGCAGAATTTCGTATTTTCAAAATATCTAGTAAGCCATGACTTTTTACAAAAATCCGAAAGTGTCATTATATTGGGGCTGAAAACTGCAAATCTTTCCCAATTTAACCATTGCTCTATCTCCGCTAGTTTCAGAGATCCCCATATCATAAAAAAAACTCACTCTGTATATATCTTATTGCAAGGAAAAATCAGTTATATTATTACGTAGTATGCTTCTGGCACGCCACCGACTGACAGTAGTTTACGAATGTTTTGTCGAAGGGCTAATAACCACAAAATAATATACCAGAGGTCACATAGAAAATTCTACCGGCCGATCGCGGTTTTTCTAAAAGGCTTTATGTCGGATTTCATAGGCGAAGTTTAGATACACCTTATAATAAAGTGTACGAAGTCGCTTCCAAGTTACATTATTTCGATGCAGTATATATCAAATAGGTAAAAAAAGTGTGGGTGTTAATAATGCTGAATGTCGAAAAAACGGTTGATAAACAAAACTATTCAGTTAATAATTTTTTTTTGATAAATTTCAGAAAAATTATGGAACATTCTTTACATGAGTGGACAGAAAGAAATGAAATTACAGAAAAACATTCAAGTAGGGCTTTTATTAACAATCGTATAAAAAAGGCACATTGAACAGCCAAATCCCATTGAAATAATGATAGATAGAAGGGAACAGAAAAAAACTAATTAACACACTGAAGGAAAACAAAATTTGGATTAAGTGTTTAATGAAAGACAACATGAAGAAAAATCAAATTTTGTTTAAATGTTCAACAATTCAAACAAAAATCATCTTTGTTGAACACAACATTGATAATGTCCAAAAAATATACTATATTAAAAACAAAGTACACGAATTATTGAAAACTAAAGTTTAAGTTGAAATAGAGACAAGGAAACCAGTCAACTGAGCATATTCAAGACAATTTTGGACATACAATTTAATAGCAATTCGTTTATGCAACCACTTCAGGAGTAATTTGTAGAAGATAATTGAAATTATATTAACACCAAATTCATAGAAGTATACTATTTAACAATGAAAACCTAATAAATGAATTTGTCTAAACTTTTGAGTATATTGCGTGATGCTCTTGATTGGAGTTGGCTACCTCGGTAAACAAGAAATATTTTTAAAAGGCATGTTCCTTTTAACAACTGGAAAAAAAACTGTTTTCAAAACGACATTTTGTAATTTTAATTGCGATCAAGACTGATAATGTCGGATAAATAGGTTTTGAATAATTATACATGAAATAATATTTTGCAAGTTATACTGTAAAAATCAGTATCGCCGATTAATGTCAAGACAATGCATCTTCATAACGTTAGTGACGGCCAGCGGAGAAATGACAGTGCTTATCAAGACTTATGAGGGAAAGTAAGGGTGCTGTAATATTTAGAAGCAACAATTTTTACGTTATTGTAGCGACAATTCTAAATATACAAATTGAAGTACATTTTATAAGCTTTCAAAGGGTTTTTCGTATATCTCAATCAGATAATCGTGGTTAATACTGTGCGTTTTGCAAACTATATTAAACTATAATGCTACAAAAACTACTAATACTAATACGAATAATCATAAACCCAATGTTTTCCGACTAGGTAAATCAGTTAGCTCCACTAAGCGTCTTCCCGTTTTCAATACAGTTTAAGTCTTTTTTTTTGAAAAAAACTGACTTTTAGCTGGAGTTTTTTGTACATTCCCTGATTATTTTCAACTTTATCATTGACGATTGCTGTATTACTTTTTAATTCTATTAAACAAACAACAAAATATATTTTATTGGAGTTTTTTTATGTATTAAATAGTTTTCATGTACAAATTTTCTGTGAAAATCTTGACATTTATCGCTATGGACTACTCATTAATTAAGTATAAGCAGTTTGCTGTTAAATTTCTCATCACTTGAACGTCTCTACTGACTGTGATATACTGAGAAACAGTTATAAGGGCAAAGTGGTTTGGACCAATCGCAACAGCTAATGGATGGGATAACAATGGTGGCCACATATGGCATAGTTTCTTTGCCTATGAAAATGGGGCTCTGACCTACACCCCGGAATCTTGAGACGTAATTTCGAGTATTGTGTTGTTATTTAACAAAAAGTGCTTAAACAAGAATAGGTTCACATTTGAGATTTTTGTATGGATATGATCTACAGGGTAAAGCAGGAAACAGAGGTTTGAACCACGTCAAAGGCAACTTCAAATAATTCAGAATTAGACTTTTGTTTTAGATGTAGTGGATCCGTTGGGAAGTGTGAAGAGCATTCCAAAGAAGAAAGAGATTCAGAAAGGGTTAACTCCGAACCTAGCGAATGACCAACGTTGAGGTCAGCTCCAAAAAACCTCATTACAGAATAAAAATTGAATTGGTGTTTTATAGTTAAGCGCATTACCGAACAACTCGAAAAACCATTGTGCAGTTACTGGAAATAGCTATACAAATCATTCCACAGCTAGCTGAAACAACTAGAAAAAACATCTTCAAGCTACTGGGCCCAGCTAGACAAAAAGGGCAACTGTAGATGTTTTATGCTATTCATTTGAAGAAGCGGTATTAGGTATTAAATAAAATCATCTCGTTATCAACCGGAACCGGGGAAAAATATCTGGTAGGATAGCTAGTTGAAAATAAAGTTCCAAACATAGCCCAGAATGATACAGTAAGTAGGAGAGGAGAAGAGATATTCTAAAATATATTTGATGGCCAAGTCTTATCACACCTTGATCTAAATTTAAGAAAAAAACATGCCAGAACTTATTAATGTTATAATAAATACCCTCTAAATGTAACTTTAAATTCGTCTAAATGTGTGTGAAAATAATAACAGTACAATTATTGTTGTACCAACAATTAATGAGTTAAAACAACTGAAAGAAATAACCAATCTATCGCCATTATATTTATCAATTTAGTAATTAATTAGGACCCGTGGTTTGTGCGCTAATTAATTATTCGCAACGAGGATAAACTTTATCGTTTTCATTATAGGCGAAATGGCTAATTATTTCTTTCTAATTTCGGTTTGTACCGAAATCTGGGTATAAGGTAATTTGCATTTATAGTAGTAACGAAATACACTAATAATTGCTCTCTATTATACTGCAGCACATTTACATAATGATAATATATATTTGTATCCATCGACGAAAAATAGATAAAATCTAATTTGTCAGTAGTCTAATGGTTCTTGCATTATTATTGTAAGCTTTATGGACCAAATTATATCGATCAATCAGTTGAGAGTATTATTAACAGAAAATAGCGGACGAAACCAAAATGACTATTAATTGGAATCACAGTATAAACGGAATTCATAAATAACAAATATTTCGATCTTTAGACAGAATATATTAATATATTGTTGTAAATGTTGTTGAATATTTTGGGTCATGCTCTCGTTTTGACGAAAATTTTGATTTTATTGTTGCAATCAAATAATTTACCATTTCAACAACACCGATCCAACAACTTTTTACAAAGTTTTGAGTGAATGATCCTGCATACTTAATACTATAAAATGTATAATTTCTGTAAACAAAGTGTTATGTGCCTTCAAAATTTATATCTAAAGGTCTCTAAATTCTTATGTTGGGTATCTTAAGGGATATTGACCACAAATGCTTTAGTATTCTCTTTATTTCTTCACCAAGCTTTCGAAAACATTATTTTTTCCTTCATCGGGGTTATAGAATTACTGAGATTCGCAAAGGTTCATTGAAAAATTAGCATTGTTAGTGAACTTTTGCGAATCTCAGTACACCTAAACATGAAATATTTTCAACAGCTGATTCTAATACAATAGCATCAAAATAATAACACGAAATAAGCTATACTAACTAAGTTAGAAATTCTGTATTGCTTTGTGTATTACTTTTGTTCGCACACCGTCGGGATCAGCAGTTTTTTACCCGATTCGAAAATTCCAGTTATTTTTTTCTTATTACAGCGATTGATGTCTTATCGGAATGAATACTGTTTAACGTTGCTTTAGTCAGGGACGGCGTAGATAAATTTTTTAACAATATGTTTATTTGCTCATTGCTTTCGTCTGCTATATTCTTATAAAAAAATTCTTAACGTTTCGCCGAAATTTGACATTTATAATGGGTACTAAGTAACTTTTGAAAATGAGTTCCTCGATAAAGACATCTCTTTAGTTAAGAGTAAGTAGTAGAGTAGAGAGATTCTAAATGAAAGGGAAGACAACATACTAAATGTTCAAGGTAGGTGGATTTGTAGCCAAATATTGCTACTTAAATTATCGAAAACATTTTATAAAATTAATATGACAGCATTCATGAAATTTTGAATTTTCTACTTCAAGTTCATTCAAGTTTCAATAAAGGGGTTTAATTGCTTTGATAAGGTAACTTTTCTTTATTTGTACACTATACATTTTTGTTTGATTAAACTCCCATCTATTCTCATATGTTTGGTACTTTTTTCCACTATAGTCGTCATAGTACTTTTTGTACGTAGGAAGAATGGTTAATCAGTTTGTTGACCAGGGTGTATTAAGGAGGTAGGCTAACGACGCTCTTAAAAGTAAACACTAATTGTGAATAGTACGGTAAATTACCAAAAAATTCGAAAAAGGAAATAAATGGCGAGGGTTGATTTAAATTAATTTTATAAATCAGTAGAAAGTGAATGGTATAAAATGGTATAAAAAATGTCACAGGGAGATTTGAGACATTATATCTGTATCATATTGATTATCTCTTTGGTCTAATAACTTAATGTAATTCGGGCTCGCTCTTTAGAACCCAAAAAACTGACATTGATTACACTGACAATTTACACGGAAATCGTTGACTGACAACGTCGTAGTAAATGTAAGTCATGCCGGTAATGAGCTCATGAATTTCACTCCGTTAATTCACTAGAAATGATTGAACAGATCTGGGTGTTCTAGTGAATTATTGTTAAACAAGTTTTATTTTTTGTGTTAAATAAATCATGGACAATTAGTACACAGTGCCTTTACACGTTAATATAATTGGACGTATTTGGTGTTAACAGGCAGTTTTATGCACAAAAATGTGCAGTTAACTAGGAAATAATTAATACAGATTCAGAAGAAATAGGTAAATTTAATAATCACTAATAAATTCCAGACGTTGTTATTGTTGTTTATAATTTTAGGTTAAGCATGCCCAAATAATGATTGAAATTGTGAGAAGCTTCAATCCACAGTTATGTATCATTAAATTCAGCTGAACATAATTAAAAAAAACTTAAATTTGAAAAACATAGACATGTATTTTATTTTACAAAACTCATAGTTTTTTCAAATATAAAAATTTACAATGAATCAGTCTTGAAGTTTAAATCTAATATATTTTAATTAGTAGCAAATACTATAGATATAATTGATAGAGAATAGGAAATGTAATAAATAAATAAAAGGTTTGTTTTCATATATACAACTTCATAAGACGTTACAGGGGGTTATACAATTTCAAACAAGTTATTATTCTTTTACATTGTGTAATTAAAATTAAGCAACTCAAATTGAATTCGTTCCTTTTTGTGATTGAATTTTAGATTTGTGGTGTAAAACAATTTTAGTCAAGTGCAATGTAAAATGTTATTCAAGAGTAGCAATCAAATTTAGCTACAAGTAAATGTTTTCAAAAATTGAATATTCTTAATTTAATACATCCAATCTCTTTAAAACAGAGAAAATGCATTTTTTGGCCACATAAGGAGCTGAACTACAAAACACGCATAAATGAGAATAAAGGCAGTTCAGGACTCAAACTGTCAACTGAAAAAATGAAGTATTAATTTTGTAAATGTAAATTGTGTTTGGCATAGACATAGAAGTATTTTTCCTGAGGGTCAGCCGAATGGCCACAACAAAAACTGTAGTTTTTACTAATTATATGACACTCACTAGATGTTTAGAGGGATGTATGTGTGTATTATACATGTAGTAACATATAATAATTGTTTTCAATTTCACTAAAACAAATATGATTCTCACATATTCATGAAAAATGTTTATATTTTAATAAAATTAAGTAATTTTTCAAGCAAGTAGGTACAGATCAGGGTGTGCACCCTGGTACAGATGAAATGACATCAGTAATTGTCTTTTATTACTCAAGCTAGTTATAAACTTCAGCAGTTTTTATGTATTTCTTGTATATTTGTAACTTTAAAAATAAATGTCTAACCACTTGATAGTTTCACTCTCTGGTAGATAAATCAGAGTTTTTAGGGGCAATAAATAAATGAAATGAAATTGATTTTGATAATTTTTGATGAAAGTATTTTCATATGTATATGTGTCATCAAAAGATTGACGCAACATATTTTGACATGAGGATATGGTCGTTGCGTTTAATAGAGTATGTATGTTATGATGAACCGGAATAAATATGGTCAAATGTATATCCGGAATGGTGAAAGAATTCTATTGGTAAAGTGATGAAATTTGTGAATGAACACATGCGTGCATGGAATTCGACCAGTATCCCTAAGATATTGGTCGAGTTTTCGAGAACTCCTTATGGAAGTGTATAGTTTTTAAACGTTTAATCTATTAAGGAAGATCCCTAAGTGATCTCATATACTTTTCTGCGATCCGTAGAAAATCGTGATCTCATATTCCCATAAATATTTTAATTCCAACGTAATAGTGCGGGAATTGTAGGCATTGGAAGTATGAATTGTGAATTTGAAATTTTTCTATGTATATCTCAAGCATATAGGTTGTAAAGCATAGTAGTTTTGGTTCCTTAAATCAATAAGTACCAAGAACGTTTTGTTTGTATACCAGGCAAATACCTATTTAATTGCAAATTTTTCCATTTTGCGAAGACGGTGCTTTTGGTTGTCACATTTTCCCGGCCTAATAGAAAATTCAATGACTACACATGTCTAAACTGCTATTTGGTGCGTTTATACACAGGATGTTTAGTTAGAGCAAACAAAATCACAAAGTAAAGTGATAGGCATTTATATGATGATTGAAATATAGGACGGAGTGGAATGATACTGGTCCATAGGCAGCCGTACATACAGGATGGTTGGAATATAGGGTGGAGTGGACGTTTGGTGGTATAAAAATGTTGGAAAAAATGTGAAATTAAAATTATATAGGGTGATTAAAAAAACACAATATATAGTGGACGTAAACAAATCATATACAGGATGGTTGTAATATATACTGGAGTTAAATTATATTTATACAGTGTGAATCAAAAATTATTTATTTTATAGCCCATAAGAAGTAGCATAAAGTGTGGAGAGGAATTAATGTTACACAGGGCGATAATATAAAATGTTAAAAAAGAAATAATTTATGGGGTAGCCCACAAGGAGTTATATACTATGTTTGAAATATAGGATGGATTTGACTCCGTAAATATGGGATGGATTCTACTTCGTCCTATAGTTTACAAAAGGCAGTTAACAAATTTATGCTTGTCCGTGGGCAGTCGTATGTACAGGATGGTTGGTACATAGGGTGGAGTGGAATTATCTATAGTTATACGGAGTTGTCAAAAAAAGTTGAAAAAAGGTTACATGGCGTGGTCCATAAGACATAAATATATTTTGGGCTTATTAAGTCAACGCGTACTAGTATATTTTGTTGGTAAACATTTACCTGTTAATTTAAATGAAAATGTATAATTGTGTAGTGTTGAGGCTTTCGCGGTTACCTGGTTCTGTCTATTAAGGTTATACATACAAAATAAAAAATAAAAAGTTGAAAATAAAACATGTTTTAAAAAAAAATATATAACCGACTTCCACCTATAACTAAAAAGCTAAAAATAATTATAACAAAATACAACCAAATAACAACATTCAATGTTGTTAGGTACCTACCCAGGAAGTAAAAAATGTAAACATTAAAAAGTGCTCATTCTGTACAAATTAATTACCTACCAATCTAGTATATTTCTGAAGTCTGTGCCAAGCAACAATCAGGTTTGATGAAGTAGTAGATAGGTACGCAATAAAGGATTTTAGATTGCTTGGAACCGACTTCAAAAATATACTAGATTGGTAGGTAATTAATTTGTACAGAATGAACACCTTTTAGTGTTTACATTTTTTACTTCCTGGGTAGGTACCTAACAACATTGAAGTGTTATTTATTTACTAGAGTTCTATTTTGTTATAATTATTTTTACCTTTTTAGTTATAGGTGGAAGTCGGTTATATTTAAAAAAAAAAGTTATATTTAGGATGAATTCGTTTAAAACTCAATAATATAAGGTATGTTTTATAACTATTTCATATATCTGCGACTTACAGTTTCTGAGATAATTTATAAGAAAAAAAAATAGTCTTCAGTCTCAAATTAGCTGAAATTTTATGAATTAATAGTTGCGGTTGCATTGGGATTTTTTCCTATAAATTAAATTATCTCAGAAACTGACTTCAAAGGAATAAAAATGAAAACTATTAGGAACACCATGTAAATGCATTAGAACGGCATTTCCTTATTATTAGCGCCCTCTTTCGCATAATGAGTGAAGTAATCTAAACTTGTCACTGCAAAATCCATGTAATGATATTGACCAACTCCTTAATACACCCTGTTGGCCTAACATACTCTGTGTAGAGTTTTATGAAGTTACTGTATACACTATTAAAAGTTTTAAATCCTACAGAAAAATTGTGAGGACAGAGAATTACTTGACAACTTTATTGATTTCGTGTATATATATATATATATATATATATATATATATATATATGTGGTGTTTTAATTAAGTCAAACATAGTGCAGGGTTGAACACGACTGAAACACATACCTTCAACAACAAGCTGCACCGATTTCTAAATCCTTGTGAATGATAATTTCTCGTCTAACTAACTGTCTAACCATTTTAACTTTACTTTCAAATAAACAATTTTCAGATATCAAATAGTTTTTCAATTACTTAATTATTTTGAGTACAATGCGTACATAAACAAAATTGAACCGGTCTGTAATAAATTTTCGTCATGAAACTCTTTGTCTGCAGTGAGGTATTTTAAAATTGATTTAAAAACGCCCCAAACACAGCTTATCTTTCTGGGTTTGTTGTTGTTTGTTCCACATTCGTAGTTGTGGTTTCTCCACGATAATAAAAGTTTCGCCATCGCGGAATTTCGAAGCAGTTCAACTTTAAGGGAAACTGCAACACAAACACCGGGTTTTGGAAGAAATAAATGAAATAATAAATAAATTATTTGTTGGGATTGCTTTTTAGCAATCATACATATATCCGAGCGGAAATAAGTTGGTTTCCTTGAGGGAGTAATTTGATTACAAACGAGAGTAGTATTTTTACCAACATTGTAGAAAAAAATTGTTATGTACCAAGTAATATTTTTCCTTACAGATATGTAATACATTTATAAATACTTTCATTTACACACATTGCATTCGCATTCCAATATAGCGGGTAAATTAAATAGAAATAGTAATGTAAGTTAAAAAAAACTTTTGATTTTTCTTGTTATTTTAGACCTATGTTACGTCAAACTGAAATACATATACAGGGTTTGCAAAAAACACTTCTTAATATTTGATAAATTTGAACACCCGAAATGTAAAAACCGACATCTAGGATTTTCGGGGAAATTAGCATATAGAGGTTTCGAATCTGGAGCCGTTCCATGTAAATTGTCTTTACATCTCGCGTCTTCAAATTTTAAGAAATGTATCAAATACATAAAAAAAGTGTCCGAGAGGACATTCAGTTGTGAGAAGCACAACTGATGAAGGTTCCCTAACCAGAAACAACATATATATTATATATATTGTCTTACATCTAAAGAATGACACTCGAAGAAATACATATCTCTGACAGGTGAAGTTAACCTGAAAATTTCATAGTGACATTCTAACCAAATACGGGTAACAGCAATTACATAAAACGGTAACGAACCTCATGTGCAGTTTCCCCGAAAATCCTAATGTTGGTCTTTCATCTCGCGTCTTTAAATGCTATTCCCGGTTTTTATAGCAAAACTAGAAACATCACAACATTCTACTTATAAGAAAATTATGATCGAGAAAAATTGTGAACTAAAATGATCGTAACACTCAAAATTGAATTTTTTTTTATCTAAACTAAATGCCGAATTGAGGATCGTCAACAAGAAGGTAGTATTGATGGCAATAAATCACGGTGTAAGATATGCAGGTGGATCGACTGGTAACGAAAGCTGAGAAATTAACGAAGATTTCATTTAACAACCACCGATGGCGCCACCATAACACGTGTACCAATTAGTTGTTCAAAAGATGTAATAAAATTAAAGATACCGTAAGAATTAAATCTGAGTTAGTTTCTTAGATAAGGAAATATTATTAAAATGGTAAATAGTGCTTTAAATCTGCCCATTTTTATATAAATAAATATAATTCTAATAACTCACACCATCTGGCGACAAGGGATTGTTAAAAGATAAAGAGAACAAGAAAGGAACGTGACTTCAACATAACAATGAAAAATAATATATATAGTTCTTATTTTTGAAGAACTCACATTGCTATAAAGAAAAATAAAGCAAGGGATTTTTTTGTATACAGTATTTCTTATATATATATATATATATATATATATATATATATAATACCATTTGTCTGACAATGATGAAAAAAAGTACCAGCAGACTGGTAATGACCTTGAATAGTACGGATGCTACGCAGCGCCATCTAATAACTAAAGATTTAAATCCTCTTTATGAATAAATAAATTCAACAGAAACTTTTGTTGTAGATTCTCTTAGAAATATTGAATGTTTTTGCACGATAGCAACTAGATAATATTATTTCTCCAAGCGACATCAATGGAATCGTGAGAAATACTTTACCTTGATTTTGTGAAGTATCAAAAAATTAACCAAACACGAAAAAAATTAAATCTTGTTTTTTTTTATAAGTGATAGAGTTGTTTAATTCAACTCACCTTGATCGGCTGCTCATTAGTCGAAAAATGAGAGTCACAGTTTACACAAAATTCCGGGAATACGGGAAATATTTCGGATATTCGAAAATCTAAGAAAAAAGCCAATAAGTGAAGAAGATCAGATCAACATTGTGTTAGAAACATTACCGCAAATTACATTGACAACATTACAATCTTTTTTATATTTTCTGTATGAGACACTCACCCAGATATACCATGTCATATTTAGAAAGACAATTAAATTTCAGATTTGTCAAAAATATGAATATTTTATTTTTGGTAATATCGTATTGTCATGAAACATAATTAATAAGAACCGACAACTTCATCCAATTATGACATCGTATCACTAAGAATTGTAAACTACATAAATTATTTAAAAAACACAAAATCCCAATGCTAATAGGTACTTATTTAATTGTTGTAGAAAAATATGGTTTTTGCTTTTTATTTAGATGTTTTCTTAAAGTCGGTTTTTGTTTTTTAACAGTTTTTATTGAACTCCATTCCTTGCCAATTATAACATTTACTTTTATAAATCGTAAATTTTCGTTAGTTTAAATTATTCTTAATTTCGTAATAAAACTGATTAATTTTCGTATTACCCATAGTCGAGTTTTACTTGAGTATTGAAAATTCTGTTTTGACAGTTTGGGATTTTACAAAAAGTTCTTTTTTATAATACATTCATTTTTATTTATTATAATTAAAGTTCTAATCTAACAATATACACATTTTTTTCTTTATAATCCACACTAACGGTCTAACCCGTCCTGACTATGTACGGGGTAGACAAATAGGCGTATTTGACGTATTTTTTTCTTTTGGTAATTTTCACATCTCCATTTTAAATTTTTTCTGTAAAACCATTTAACTTCATCATTCATAAGCGATATTGTATGGTTACAACTGCTTCGAAAAATAAATTATTTTGGGATTTATATGACGAACTAAACATTGATGTGTTTGAGATGTTAGTTTTTTTGACATATGCTATCATTGCCATTTTTAACATTTTTGAATTTGTTGTCTTTTTTAATATTTCTGTCATATTTGTCATTTTTGACATTATTTTTTATTTTTTAAATTTTTCATATTTTTGTCAATTTTATATTTTTGACATTTTTGACAATTAACTTTTTTAACAATTTTGAGATTTCTACTTTTTTCACATTTACGTTGACTTTGAGATTTTTGACATTTTGTCTGTTTCAAATTTCTGAGATTTTTCTCACGTTAGGTTTTCGACAAAATAATTTTGCCGGTTTAGTTTATATTTTTGTGAAGTTTGATGTAATTAATATGTTTAACATTTCGTGGTTTATAATACTTTTGTCATTTTGTGGAATTTATTTTCATTTCATAAGTCTTTGTCACTTCACAGTTTTTATATTACCGCCATTTTTGTTGCTGTTATAGATTTAACTGTGATTAACCAGTTATCCAACACTTTGCAGTCCCCATACTTCCATAAGTTCAATATTGGGAAATGACGAATAATATCTCATTGCATCATTTTTGTGCCCTACGAACTTGTAAAACCTATTCCCCTAATAAATAATAGAAATTTTCCAAAATTTCACATCAATTCTCTATTAATTTAAAGAATTAATATCATAATTTACGTATCTCTCTTGTTTTCCCTTACCGTGAAATAGTAATTTTTCTTAGAAAATAGCCCACTTACATTTTCGCAAAATTACAAAACTCTCTTCTATTTATGTTACTTTCTGTTTCGAAGATAATAATAAAATAATGGTAATAAATAATTTCGAAGATATTGAATTGGCCGTAAAACAATAATTTCCCCCATTTAATATTACAATTTTCGTAAAACGCCGAATCACTTACTACTTTACTTAAAGAAATGAATCAACTTGTCATTTCTCATTATTATTTTAGGTTCCAGAAACATAATAAATATTTCAAATAACAGTTCCTCACCTGTCCCCCTGGAAATAATTGAATTTTTGTAATATTATTAAACTCGGATTTATTTATTTGCGAAGAAGCTTATGTACACAAATTTTCACAATTGTAGCACATTTTGTTTCCATATTAATAAATTTTATTAAAAAAAGCAGACCCCCATTGTTCCTCCATCATGCAATCAAACATTTTATCAAAATAAAATGTAGCCTATGTTACTCGCAGATGGTGTAGCTTTCTATTAGTGAAATAATTTTTAACAACAAACAAATTTTATGTCTTTATAATGTTCGAATAGATTACACATATCGTTTGACACCAAAGCGTTACGATAAATGTTTAATTTGAATGCTCGCTGTCCTTATATAGTTTAATCGGTTTTAGAGAAATAGACACGACCATAATTAATTTCCAAAAGAGGTCGTATTTTTTAATATACTGTTCTCTATATAATAATGCAATATACAAGATAAACTATATGCAAGTGACGACGTCATGGTTTGAAAAGAAAGTTGGTACTGTGTCGGCAATAGGACAAAAAATGTTAATGAAAATCTAATTACCATTTACATATTTTTATAAAAAAATATTTTATATATAATAAATTCATACAATATAAAAACTAATTATAAATAAAAAATAACTTATATATACAACTATTGTGACAACCCATTAAATATTAACATACTAAGTATCTTATAATTTCTTACAAAAATGCTTTTAACTGGTTGTGAAAGTGTAGAAATTTTACTGCTGAACGATACTGCAGAGCAGGGGCGGATCCAGGATTGTAATTTGGGGGGGGGCTTGAAGCTAGGTTGACTTTAGCACAATAAATACTAAAAAAGCATACCACTCAGATGATTGTTTTTTCGGGGGGAGGGGCTTCAGCCCCTTTGCCCACCTCCTGGATCCGCCAGTGCTGTAGAGAGAATGAAGACGCAGAAAAGAAAGAATGAAAGTATTTGATCAATATAAATACTTACGAGTTTCTGGTTATGAGAATGGAAGAGAAGAAGACTTGTATTTCATTGTAAACTGAATGTTTGGATGTTTACTATTGAGATGTAGAAAGCAGTCTAATGAATCTCTGGTATAAGGCCAAATGACAAAAGTGTCCTCAACGTATATAAGTCAACAAGAAGGTTTTAAGGTAGATGAGTTTCGGGCTTGGGTTTCGATCTGTTTCCTAGAAATGTTCGTAAGTACTGGGGGAAAAACATTGGTGAAAAGAGATATAACATGGAAGCTATCCAGGATATCATTTTATGAAATTCTATAAGTCTACGAAGGAAGAAGAGCACTTTATAAACCAGAACCTTGCTTCGCTAGAGGTTGAAGGGTTTTTGCTAAGTACCTGACCGAGGTTGTATCGAAGTTATAGTGGGCCTAAGAAGAATGTCCGGCTTAGGAATCTTAAGCTGTCTATAAATTGAAATTTTTGAAAGATTTCTCAAGAGGAGTTATCATTTTCTTGACATTAGTAGAAAGATGGGTTTTGTGGATGACTTCGTTGGTTTTTTTGTCCCTAGAAAGTAGCAGGAATATTACTAACGATTTCATGGTATGGAGTGTGAAGTAAAAAATTCATGAATATGAAGAGCAATTATTGTCAGCTGCAAGAATAGTTATGTTGTTGTTTTAATGCATTTTTTTTTGTTAAAAGAGTTTGGTTCAATTTTGGAAGCTTTGCTGTGCGGAGTACTCTAGCAATGTCTTGACGAGTACCTTCAGCCTCAATATCTGATAGGTCAGTTATAGCTATCTCAACTTCAGGAATGATTCTTTCCACTGGGATAGTTTTTGCCATCACTGCGAAATTGAAACATTCAGATAGGACTTGTAAATTAGTAGAGTATAAGCGGAAGTCAGAAAATTTGTGGAGGGTCGTCTGATGGAGTGAGTTGATAGTATATTTCTGTTTTGTAGTCAGTTGTGCAAATCAAATAATTATTGTCGCTTTTATGTCATTTTTGATTTGATTTTAATTATTTGTCCCCGAATTTGTGGTATTTTCATTTAATTGTATTATTTACATTATTCTGTAAAAAAACGTAACAAATTGTAGAAAATTTTGGAATCAGCTCAGCACAAAATATCAATATCAAATATTGTGTTGCATAATAAAAATATCTTCATCTCTTACAGGGTTAACTACCCTCTTGTAAATTGCATTAATAATTGGAGTAACAGCAAATTGAAAACAAAAAATGACCTATTACGGAAATTTTAATCAAGATTGTTTATTAAATTAATAATGGAAATTATAATATATTTCTATGGCCAAACAAACTCAAACACAAGGTCACAGTTATAAGAACTTGTTTAAGTATATTAGACTAAAACTTATTTCTTCAATTATTTCCTCTGAGTTTACCTTAATATTCAACTTATCGTGCTCGTGAATTTGTTTCTCCTTTTCAAATATTTACCAGCCAAGAAATAGTATCCAACAAGAATAGATTCCGTGCTTTTATAGCTTCTTTTTACTATAAAAACGATAAAAGCGAACTACAAATAAATATAATCCACTAATAATTCACCAATGAAATCGGGCTGTAGTAAGGAAGAAGAAGTTGGTTAACGTAATTGTTTAATTGTGCGTAATTAGATAATTTGGATTATATATTTTCAGTTCTACTCTTGTCGAGTCTACTTGTGGTAAAAGCCGGTTCGGTTCAACAACAAAACGGATAGTAGGAGCAGTAATTTGTCATATTAATAGCATTAATATAACAAATTACTTATTAATTTAATACGTGAATACAAAAATGCACTACCCCTTTTGGACATTTATTTTAAAAGGAGAGGAATGACATGTATAACAAAAAATTCCGAAGGTATTGTACATGTGCAGAATATATAAAGAATATCTTTAAAAAAACCAAGTGAGGTTAGGTTAGGAATGTTCGAGATTTGACGATTAAGTCGTTGCCACTAAAAAACTACCGTACAACGAAATATTCATATTGTTGAAATAATCGACTTTATTTACTTAATAACAGATATGTGAGACATAAATCCTTCTTTTCTATTCATTTATGGCTTTACTTAAAAAAAATGAGGATATTACCAAATATCAAAGTGAACAAAATTGAATGTGTTTACAGAAGTCTCTCGCATCTACAGAAGAATTCCGATAGAAACTTGCATGTAAGTTGCTCATACACTATCTAATTATTTAGAGATAGAAATAGAAACCACGGAGCAGATAAGAAACCAAGAAGCACTTAAGAGACTACGACTGTAGCAGTTAGAAAAAGGTGTAGCGGTCGAAGTCAGTTTGAATAAAATTAATAACAAATTATTGCAATTTGTTGTATGTTTTATTTTTTGTAATTCTAACCTTGTGAGTTACAGTCTCAAATTGTATTACGATACTAATTACTTACCAATGCATGGGGTATATCGTTGACAAGAGGCTGAAGTATAGTAGTTTTTGTAAGCATTTGAAGTTCTCGATGTGCTTCTTTATTTTTGCTTGTAATGTGATAAAATGTTTAATTTAATGAATTTGTTGTGGAAACTCGCCATTTGTGGACTCATACGATTTTATTTTATTTCTGTCAAATCTTGATTGAAAAACATCAAATAATCATTATAGATTACATTTAAGTTTACTTGGTGAAGTTACAGTGAAAAATAAATAAGTTACAAACGTTGATAGGAAAAATCTGGGAAATAAGAGAAAAAATTAAATACCTACCTATACGCCCTCTATGTTCTGAATAAGTATTAGTAATAAAATAAAATAAAATTATTGCAGTTATACTTGGTATAAGGTAATGTTCTAAATTAATTTTTAGAACATGTCCTAAATCTTTTACAAAATCATTAAAAAATTGATATGCTTCAAATATTTTTTATTTTTCTAAAATAATGAAATTAAGCCAAAAAGTACATGTGCCCTAAAACGCACCCTTAGGAGGTTGTATGCCCTTAAAGAGTTTGTTTCTGTTCTTGTCGAAACGGTCGAAAATAAATAGAAAAAAATGAATGGGTCTTACTTTTTACCTTAAAATACCATGTGTTACTCCGTTTTTCGACATACAAATCATAAACGTCCTATTTAAGTTGGTGAAAGGGTACAGATTTATAAAATCTTAACAATTTACGTAAAAAATATTATGTTTGTCCAAATCTTTATTTCTAATGGTTTTCGAGTAATTTGAGTTTGAAAATTACCCTGCTCTTTAAGTTATTAGGCCAAAATTTACAAAAATCTGTTTACCATGGCAAATAGACTAGAGTTGCCACAACGCTTAACAATTTAAGTTATTGATAAGTTGTCAACTGAGTTTTGCAGTGTTTAATTAGTAAAAGTGACTCCTTAGTTGTTCTTAAGTGATATTTATAAACTGAATCGACGTTTGCTATAAAATGTTTTTGTAAACATATGAAATAGTACATACATAACCTAATATTCCATTTAATAAAGAGACAGACAACTATTGCTTCGATTTATTTCAGGTTAAAGAAATTTCAAATAATGACGGAAGAAAAGGCTCTTTTGTGGAGCTTTCGGTATATCATGTTTCGTTCAAATTAAAAGCATTTATGACCAGTTAGAACCGGTAGATGGCTGTAAATCGACTAATCATGAGTGCAGGGTTAAAATAATCTTCAATTCTAGAGTGTACTTTATAAGAGAAATTGTTCCAAAACTGCTAAATGATTCACTCACCTGATATTCATATGACGGCTTCAAATAATATAACGCCATTTCTTGATGGAAAACCGGCGTCGCTGATCCAGATAATGGCGGCACAATCCACACCCAATCGGCAGGGCAACCGTTCCTTAGCCTAACTTCATTTTCGAGATGTTTCATGAAAGACTCAGAAGCAGTGTGATGGTCAACGATGGTGACTCCTTTCTGTTGAAAGCTGTGCAAAACTGCGAGGTTTACTTCGACCAGTGCTTTGTCCTTCCAAAGGGTTACAGGCGTTCGAGTGTCTAAGCCCATATTTAACGCTATTGTCTAAAAATATCGAATATTAAAAGTAAGTATAAATAAAAATAACAAAAAGTATTATAAGAAAATATAAAAAAGAGATTAAAACAAACTATGATGAAATAATAGTGAATAGGATCAAATCGAAGCGAGTTTCGAGGCTGAATTATATAAAAATAGTGTGCACCGAGAGAACTGGAGGGAGTTCAGGTGGCCTAAGCTCAGAGAAGGACAAAAGAAGGGTTAAATGAAGGTTTACATACCTCTAACATGTTTAGCCTCTGTGCGTCGCAAAGATTTCGGCAGCCAATTTCTGTGCTCATGTACCATCCATTGAAAGGTGCAGCAGTGAATTGGATTCCTCCGCAGTCGAACATCATACTGGATACAGCTGGTAGGCCATACCATTTCAGGGCAAGTCCTTCAAACCAGTCATAACTGGAAGAGGAAAACTCTCATTAGCTGCCAAATTGTATTATTTTGTTTCCATCAGAAAGCAGAGTAACCCGAGTATTTCCATGTCAAATGTATATACAGGGCTTTCATTTCAAAACTAACCACCCAAAATAACTTTCAACTATCTTTAAAAGAAAAAGACAAAAAACATTTTACGCGCTTCGCGCCGTCCTAGCTAAGAAACTTGATAACACCATTGACTTAGATGCGAGACAAAGGGCATTCAGGAACACTGACGAGTGTGGTGGGAGCACCCTGTTGGTTGACCTCCTGCTCAAATACTCAAACACTAACTACAAGTCTTGCTTTATGGCCTCTCCCGATGTTAGTAAGGCTTTTGACTCCATTGGCCATCTGAGGCAATTTTTGATACGCTCGAAACATACGGCCTTCCTCCAGCCTGTTCCAACTACCTGAAGCGTCTCTGCAGTAAAGCCCAGGTTAGATTGACGTCACGCCATTGGACCACTGAATACTTCACTCTTACGAGGGGAGTCAAATACTTTTTAATATAGTCATCAATCGCCTTATTAGGGGCTTACCAGAGCATATTGGCGCACATATTGGTCCCGCGAGATTCAACGTACTCGCTTACGCAGATGATATTATCCTCACCGCCAACACCAAGAGGAGATTAGATGTTTTACTTCAGGATACAGTCGCTTTCCAAGACAAGTGCGGTCTTAAAATCAATGCGCACAAGAGTGCCACTCTCGCACTTAAAGGCCAACACAAGCAGAAGAATGTGGTCGTCGCAAGATTATCGTATCGTATCGGTCACCCTGAAGTTTCAACTCCTGAGCGAGGGTGAATGTTATTTCCACAAGTTTAAATTCTCTTTATGCTAATTTTTTGACACATCATTGTTTCAAATCAGATTATTTTTTACAGAGTAATGACCTAGAAACTGTAAAAATTGAAAACTTTGAATTATAATTGAAAAAAACCATGAGTATAAATACCCAGGTAGACAAGTGGGAAAAAATCCTCAAATGTTTTTGCGAGATATTTTCGACTTGTCAACAATTTATTATTAGTAGTGGTCGCTTTGTATACTGACCATCAAATTTCGATTTATTCTTTAGAACAGTAAATTTATATAATATTTATTTATGTGGAAGAACAACGCTGTGCACGCAGAAGTGGTAATGTTTTTCATCAGAGACATCCTGATAAAAATATTGGGCATCCGTATCAGTAACTGAAGCTGCACAGATTGAGATTTTAGGTCATGTTGCCATGGATCTAAAAGTCTCCATGTTAACAAATATTTCTGTCGGCCCTATGCATAAAGCTTCATGCCAAAATATATTATTTCCCTACAAAATACAGCTTTTACAACAACTTGCCGAGGATGATTAAGACAGAACGTTAGAGTTCTGCAAATGAATGACTCAAAGAACAAATGCAGAACTTAATTTTGTTAAAAATATTTGTTTTTCTGACGAAGCAGGATTTATTTAAAATAGATTTGTCAATAAACATAATTGTAGACACTAGGACAATACCAATCTACAAGTTTTTCGGGAAGAGCACAACCAACATCCTCAGAAAATCAAAGGATGGACCAGAATTCTTGGAAATAAAATTATTAGTCTTTTATTCGTGGAAGAAAATTTAACTGGGGAATTGTATTTGGACTTACCAAAAAGCGTGATAAATCCCCTTATAATGGAATCTTTATAAAACCAAAATAGATTAAGACGGAACTTTGTTGCTAAACGAAGAATGCCTTGCTCGTACAAAATTGGCTAAATGAGGTATTTCCAGATAAATGGCTTGGAAGAAGGGGCGCTATAGAAAGGCCAGCAAGATCACCCAACCTAAGGTCCCTTGACTTTTTTATGGTGACATTTAAAAAGTATAGTGACCGAAACTCTTAAATATATTTTAAAAGTTATTTTGGGAGGCTAGTTTTGAAATGAAAGCCTGTATATAATATCATATAGAATTTTGAGATATAAACCACGGGAGACTACTAATTTTATCTTGGGTTCACTAACCAGTAAACCTTTAACAGAAGTATCTAATGCTTCATTTTGATTATACGTTTACCCTCCGACTATTTGACAAGCCAATAAACTGATTTGTGAAACTTATAGATGTCCCTGTATAATTATATAATTTATCAATACTATATTATGATTTCTAAACTGTATTCAACAACTGTGTTGTAATTGAGTACTTTAGATATTCTATTTATCTCTACTTCAAATGTTCTTCAATATTTCAAAAGTTTGTCGCGCCTTGGATACCATACTAAATAATTTACATTTGAATCTAATTTTTATCAAAAATTTAAACCATACTTTTGCAGTTTTTGTTTTGTCAGTTGTTTTTCCCCAATAAAATCTGATATTTTCTGTCGTCGTCTTGGATATTGCTTACTTCAAACAGCAGAGTAGACCTTTTCTCACAAAATAAAAACGGATACGCTCATGGAATTTGGTGCAAGACAGGATGCCGAGAGTGACAACCTGCTTCCGTTAGGGAATGAAATTTCGGAGAGAGAATTTCGTATTGAATTCCATCAGAATTTTTAACAGAAAAAATATCGAACGACACTAAACATAGATGCAACTTGCAGGAAACATGAGACAATGAATAACTAAAAATGTGATATCGACTGTTCGATAATTTAAAATATTTTAGGCGCAAGATAATACATTGCTTTGGGACTGGATTCTACAAGAACAGTGTGGGTGGATACAAACTAATAACAAACGACGAGTGTGACTATAAGTTACGTACAAATAAAACATCATAGTAGGAGAGCTGGACAAATCTGTTCATTTATTTACCTTCTGGATGTAAGTGGCCATTTTTGGAAAAACTTGTTGGCAGTCTTACTTACCATGCTTGAATATTTACAGAAAAATAAACAAAACCAATGCACAACACAAAAACTAGGCACAAAACAAAGAACTCGCTCAATGTGCGATATACAGAGACGAGGAATTCATCTTTCTGTTCTAAAAGTAATAAATGGGTCAGTGGGAAGGAGACGGGTGGTTGAAGACGACATAGTCTTTGTGTTAAATGGAAGAAATGTTGTATATTGACAGATGCGTGTTTTATGAATAGTTCTATTTTGGAATATAAATTGTATTGAAAAAACCTAAAATGTAGGATACAGTATCTTTAAGGAAACCCCAACGAAACCAGTCAATTAATGTGGCGATGTGAGGGCCAGGGTATTTTGCCATTCCAAGAATCAGACTACGAGAAAACATCTGTATAGTTTCGAGTTTTGTATCGTAAACAACATTAGCAACTGCTCATGTTCCCCAACAGTCAAGAGAAAATCTCAAAAGCTAAAGAAAAAGAAGAAGAGCAGAAGAAATGATCCTGGTCGCTATGATTTATTTTAGTAAATGACCTGAAGCATATGCCACATCCAGCAGAAAGCAATCACGGTGGCTACGGTGTTGATGGAACAGCTTTTCAGTAGATTTGGTGTACAGTTGGAGTCTTTGAGTCCAACGTATTCCAAAAGGATGAATATAGTTGAGTATTAAGAAAACCAGAACCACCATCTTTGCACCAACAATCGGATCGAATCATGGAAAGATTCAACAGGACATTGGTACATCTATCCACGCTCATCAGCAACAACGAATGTGATTGAGATGAGCATATTCCCCTACTCCTGTTGACATATCGCTTAGCCGTTTACAACACACGACTGACTCCAGTCAGAGTATATTCGGAAAGCAGCTGAGACTACTATGCGACTTGGCCTTTGGCTCACCAGAAGAACTATCCCACGAAATTAACGATTATTCTGACCAACTCCGACAAAGCATTCTAGCTGCACAGGAACTAGCCGGTACGCAAATGTTGGCAACTAGCGATTGAAATATACACATTCACTCGGATCCCAAGAGAGAGGTAATATCTGGCTATACAACCCCCCAGAGAAGTAAGGGAAAGTTTTCAAAGCTGACACCAGCTTCGGATGGGATATATGAATGATATAGTAATTAGGATCAACGACGTTGTCGATAGTATTCGCCGGAATAAGAGGACCAAAATGAAGGTGGTCCATTTGGATCGACTGGTTCCTTATCTATCCGTAATAAAAATAAGTGTTATTGATTATGAATTTTTGTTGGAGAAATAAAGACGATTGTGGTTGGAGTAAAGATCGTTTTGAATGTATGCAATAAGTCAGTTAGATTTCGACCATCCGGTATATATTTATGTGTGTTGTCGAAATTTATTATTTATGGTTTCTCATATTTTTACTTTGATATTTAACACTCGAGTAAATCTTAAATACGCCGCACGTCTCTCATTCTACCTTAAATACGATATATTCCGTTGTTAACCTTCAATATTTCTCAATTTATTGGTTTTGCTAGCGGTCTCTTTCAAATTCTATGAATTTATTAGGCCATAAATTTTTAAGGTATTGTACAATTGCAAAAATATAAAAATGTCTCGTATAGAGAATGTTAGTAGAGCTTGGGAGTATATTGAAACTGCTTAATGTTCTAGAAAATTATATGTGGTGTATCCATAGAATTACAGATATGATATTTGATAAAAGTTTACGCTTTCGATAAATCGGAGAATGCTATAAAAATTTTTATTACTAGTACAATAAGTGAAGTTTATTTCTTTGAAATATGTATTCTTAAAGCTTTTGACTCTGCACCGTGTCTGCTCGGCGAATAGTGAACTGAAAAAAAACGACAGTGACGATATATGACTGGCGTTACGGAAGTAATGTCCCGCAATGTTGTATATGCATATTGTCATGGAAAATATTTGAAAGAGACGTGACATGCGAAAATATTGATACGAATCCTTTGTTGGTTCAAAATCATTGATTATGCCAAAAAAATAAATCCTTACGCTATACAGGGTGTGGCACGAAGAGTTTTGATTAGAAGTGCATAGAAATGTGGTTGTAAGTGAAATTTGATTTCTGAAATATTTAATAACTGCACACATTTCATATATTATGTCCTGCATTTCAAACTGATAGTTTCTGGGATTATCAACTTTTTCCTATTTTTCGAGAAAATCGCTGTATCAAATAATTTTCTTAACAAAACGCCATCAGCTTAGTATCAGCAGGATAGAACCCTTACTCAAAAATGTGGATTTATTGCTCGACACTTTTATGACAAATTTTAAGCTATATGTATAGCTAATAGTGTCCAACATAAGGCCAGACTTTTAGACGAAGCCGATTGTTGGACTTGAGTTTTGAACTTCAGTCAAAGCTAAAAGTTCAAGTTTAATGAGAAATTCAATAAGACTTGCTAAAAACCATATTAATTTTGATGCAGTTTTTATTTAGTATTATGCATGCTAGTAGAAACAAAGGTATTATCAGTAAAATATTATATATTTCATTGAATATATTAAATAAAGTAACAACAGTACATAACACAACAACCATATGCTCTTTTACAATATCTCATCTTGTTTCTGATTCCATCATTCCACGAAATCATCGCCACCCTCTTTTTTTCTATTGTTAGGTGCATCTACACGAGCTCTTATTGGACATCTCTGATCTTTCATATTCTGCACATGTCCATCCCATATCATCCCATCATCATTTAATTTCTATTCTATCCTGTTTTCTTCTTTCTTTAGTCCATATTAAGAAGTTCACAGCTTCAGTGGCTTTTTTAACTTGTTGACCTCTATTTTTGATGTCTTCTTTAGAATTACATTTTTGTGTTAAAATGTTACACCTGCATAATAAGGCATAATGTATCCTAAACTCCACTCTGTGGGAAATTGATCCCCTTGCAGCCACATATTAAATAATTCCTTTGTCAGCTCTAATATTTCCAAGTCAAGTCTCTCGTTGTTCTATTTGAGTGACTCCAGGTCCGGAGTCTTATTTTTGCAATTAGGATGAGTTATATAATATTAAAACATTCGTTCGTTTTTGGTGGCTGATAGAAAACTGTGCTCAAACCTGCGGCTGTTTTTTGATCGAAGACGATGTTTCGGCCGAAAGTGTCCGAAGCCAGTGCCGACTATTTATTCGGATCTTAATCGTGAATCAGTATACTTTTTGTTGGTCAGCTTGCTTCTGTAGATTGTGGTATTAGGGGTTATTTTAAAAATCAAGTTTTTTCCAAACCTGTTATAACAAAGGGAGGTATGATCCATAGCACGTTACTGCCTTTTAATTCACAATTTTTAAATTTAACTTAATAAAAATATTTCATTAGAGTTTATAAATACATAATCTTAATTTTTAACATTTACTATATATTTGTACCCAACTACTTTAAGCTACCGAGGTCATCCACCGACCTGGTCTACCGATTTGATTTATTTGTGTCGTGTATTATTTTACAGTAAATAAACATATCCAACAGATGTAAATTATTGTTACAGATCTCATTTTAAGTCGCCAAGTTAATCATTCTGATAAAATATTGCAAATACGATACAAAAACAGCTGGAAGTAAAAACAACGGTTCCGAAATCAACCATCTAGATTGGCAGACCAGACATCACTGAAAAAATCTTCGAACGAATAAAATGTATATAAAACGACTCCAGCTGAAAGTATTAGTCATTGTGGTTTGTAAATATAAGTTTATTTTAATAAATAATTTGGTCAAGTGCGAGTTGGACTCGCATACTAAGGGTTCCGTACCACCTTCAAGATTCTCTGTATTTAGTTTGGGTAAATTTTGGTATATTTTCGTTAATATCTTTTAAATTATTTCTTTTAATATGAAAAAAATATATTTGTGTTCCTCAGAATGAGACCTTTCATTTGATGTATTACTTTCCCCCAGAAATACCCCTAAAATCAAAATTTCTTCTTCTGCGATATGTAACTACTCCTGATCGGGTCACCAAACTATACCTTCATACCAAATTTCAACCTCTTCCGTCCAGTAGTTTAGCAGAAAATTGCTGTGATGTGACAGAGGCAGAAATCCTGAGTGATATTATAAGGGTATCCGTATATTGTATATACGGAACCCTAAAAATAAGAAGTTAAAAGTGAATGTGAATATTTGTGAAATTTAACCCACAGAATCTATTACATTATAATTAATAAAATGTTTACGGAAACTTTTGTCTGAAAAAATATTATTTGTTTTCACTCAGTGTAACTCATCGTTATTGAATAATTCGATTGTGATATAATTTAAGCAAATAACTTAAACTGCATATTAATCAGATGGAGTTATATAAGTTGAAATCCATTATTTTAACTAGAAAATGCCGAAATCAAGTAAAATTTAAATATTTTTTATTTAAATACCTACTCATTCAAAAATTGATGTGGTACAGTCTAACATTAAACTTTGTAAAGTAATAAGTTATTCCGATTAGAAACCACATCTTCAGGAAAGACGACTTGCTCACCAGGGTAACGTAATTTGTTTATTACCTTATGGGCAAACTTCTATAAGACAACCGCAGGTATGTAAGAGTCGTGTCACTGGCAGAAGTTATCGATGTTGAGCTGGTAACTAATTTGGATAAGGTATTTAAGGTAGTCAAAATGAAATATTGAAATAGTGATAATTTATTGTTAGTTAGAGAACTGATATTTGCGGTTATTTTGTTTGTGTGGAGCTTTTCACATTTGACTTTAGTATGAACAGAATCTGGAAACAAAAATTCCAGAATTTCTGAACAGTTATTAGAATTAATATAGGTATTTACTTCCTATAAAAATGCTATAGTTTATTGTTTGGTAATATTATTATTATTTTGTCGAACCGGTAACCAAAGATTTTGATATTCTCTCTATCTCTCTCTCGTTAGATAAATCCAATATTTTAAAAAGGAAACAGGCATATAATAAAGGTTTATATTTAGTCCGTGGAATAAACACCAGTGGGAAAACCACTACACAACAACTATATTAGCAGCAATGTGAACCATAGGATTGAAGAAACGACTCGTATACTTCGAGCTTCTGAAAATTACCACAAATTTTATATGTATCCACATTTCTCATTAGAGCTGTCACGCAGCTCCAACATGGCTAATGTGTATGAAAACCCCTCAAAAGTAATAGGATGATCGAAAAATTACATTTCTATGATTTTATGATTTAATATAGCTGTGACCGCCTACATAACATAACCGATGCTATGTTCAGAAGACTTTTGCGAGAGAGGAGTTCGGTCCCCGGAAGAAAACAAAAAGCTAGTGGGCATTTTCATTCGTGTATTCGATTATAGATTAGTTCACAGCGTAATATATAATACTGACCAATTGGTAGTTCCAAGACTACCAGTTGAAACAATCTGCCTTGTTCAAACCCCAGGTAAAGACTGAAGCAACCGTGATCGAAGAGCAGCTATTTAGCCGATTGTATCTGGAAAATCTGTGTATTATTGTGCATGAAAGCTTCCAAACAGGCTCTCCTGCATTTACAGTTTGGAAAAACTTAAATGTGACTCTTCAGCAACAACTAAACAAAGTTGTTCACAAAGACCAACTTGATTGGGATAAGCAAATGACTTTGTGTCTATTAGCTTCCTAAATAGCTGCACACAATAACACGGGATTGGTACAAGCCACCGTATTATTTGATAACCACCGTAAACTGGCACCTAACCGGTACAATAATTACAAACGAGAAACGCTTAGAGCCTAGTTATACTATCCCAAAGAAATAATATCAATTATTATGGACTTTTCCATATTAATTGAGGCAACGATGTTACATCCTACAGTCAACGAAAGCCAACTGGTTCGAATAGATTTTTATACGGGTGAAGAAATGTCTAAAGTGTAAACAACCAAATCCCCATAGATGAATAAAGGCTGTGGAACCGCATTCGATAAGGTCTGACGAAAAAGAAGACAAAGAACTTTCAGCGCCAAGCATTGTTCAAGGGAATTCGAGAGGAATCTCTGGTTATCTCCCTGTCTCTGTTTCTCTTTTTTTATACCGTTCTTATTAATGGATACAATTTTCAAGAAAATTTAAATAATTGTTACTGGTTGGTGACGATTAAGGTCTTAAACTTAATACTGCAATGTAAAAGCACATAAGACGTATACGTCACGAATTTAATATTCTCGTAAGATATAACGAGGACACCTTACTTATAACAGATTAAAAAATTGATTGCGGAAGCCGTTACTTTGTGATACTTGATCATATTCATAATGAAATTCCTATCATTCCTTAACAATTTACATTCCAATATAACTTTTACCGTGGAAACGGAAACTGACAATAAAATCAATTTTCTAGACTTAACCCTAACACGCCAAAATAATACCATAGAAGTCAACATATACAGGAAACCTACTTTTACGGGTACCACAGTTCCATTCTCATCCTTCACCCCCTACAGTCACAAACTATCAGCGTCTAGATCCATGATTCACAGAGCTTACACATTGATTCTCTCTGAGAATAATTTAAAAATTTAATTTGAAAATATTAAATTAATAGCCCGTAACAATGGCTATGACCAAAAGTTGATTAATAAACTTATCTACCATAAAGAACAACAATTAGTTCAACGTTTAATTTATCCGACTGTATCGGCTGTGGACAAACCATCAAAATAAGTCTCCTTTACATATTTTGGAAACGTGAGCGACAAAATTGCCAAAATTTTGTCCAAACACAACATCCAAGTCAGTTTCAAATCACAATACAAACTTAGTAATCTTTTATTCCATGCCAAAGACAAAACAGTTAACAAATATCTAAATTCTGGAGTTTATACGCTTTCATGTTCGGAATGCAACAGTTTTTACATTGGTATGACATGTAGAAATTTCAACACCCGCTACGATGAACATTTTCGATCATTTATATATAACACAACACACTCAACATTTGCAAATCACGGCTTACAAACAGGCCATCCCTTCCCAAAATTAAAAGATACAGAAATTATTCACGTACACAGTTTTAAACCGATAATCACCATTTTAGAATCAGTTCAAATTTTCAAGAGTATTAACAATTCTTTATCCCCGAGTTTAATCTTAAATGACCAGGTAGAATTGCAAAAAAGTGTCCTCTTGGAGGTATTCAAATAACTAGCTGTCGCCCAGTGGTCGAAATTCGACCAATTGTGTCAATATCTCTGGCAGGTTAAGTAACCTGAAAATTTTATCGTGACATTTTATCCTAGGACTTTAGGGAGAACAGCAATTATACGGAACGGATACAGATTCGGAACCTCTGTGTGATAGTTTCCTCGAAAATCCTAGATGTCGGTCTTACATTTCGCTTCTACAAATAAGTAACGAATTTCAAATTTTTTGCAGATATAATTCATAGGACTTTATTTGTGTTCAAATTCGTAATTCTTATTTTAATATGACAACAATTCAACCGCTAATGGAGTACCCTACATATTTATTTTTTCTAACCTCCCTGTATAGCTATAATTGCCTCAATTCTCTAACATTTATTAAAATCCTCATTATAATAATTCCATCTCATTATATATTTCCACCACCCTGTATATGCAACTGTTCATGGACCACGCATAATATTTTTTAACATTTTTGAACCACCCGGTAAACCATTCTGTATATGCCACTGCCTATGAGCCACCGTATTTACTCTTTTTGTTTATGAAATTTTCAACTATCTTCTGTAACTATAATTCTACTCCGACCTATATCTCAATCATCATATATATGGAACTGTTCGTGGGCTATTCTATAAATCATTTCTTTTTCTTACATTTTTTATCATCATCCTGTATATCTATAATTCCTCTTACCCTATATTTCATCTTGCCTATATATACAACTGCTTATGGGTTACGAAATGTTGCATTTTCATTTCCGCCACCCTGTATAATATTGTTTGCACCACCCTGTATAACTGTAATTCTACTGCGCCTTCTGTTCCAAGAACCCTGTAAATTCAACCGCCAATGGGCTTCCCTATATAATTATTTTATTAGTTATAACTGAACTCTACTCTATATTTTAAACACCCTATATATGCAACTGCTTATGTGCCACCCACGAAAAAAATGATTTCTAACATATCTAGAATCGCCCTGTATAATTATAATATACAACAATTACTTTACCACTAAACAATAACAACGCTTGCGTGACACTTCCAGAAGTACATGCTCTAAGTATATAACAGCATAGGTCCTTCTATATATAATTATTCATTGTTTTGAGTCTGGCGGCGGCGGCACTTTCAGTTGTTTGGCGTTGAGATTATGGACGTAAATAATGAATTTTTATTATATTTTATTTAATGAATGAACCAATATTATAAATTAATGTTAGCATTCTGCACTGAAGGTCGTCAGTAGCTACTAAACAAAACAAAAATTAAGAAAATCGCTTGAGAGACAGAGGAGAAAATGGTACCTAATCGTTTTTTCTTTGCCTATTTATATATAGATATCTTTGTGGGTTTTTCCCAAAATTTCATACTTTAATCCACCGTTATTTTTAACTAGTATGTCGTGTTGTAAATTTTAATAACCTTTTTACAATGTAATAAAATAATACCTTCGTGGGTTTTTCCCAAATTTCATGTCATAAATATAATCCATCATTCATCTGTTCGCTCTTATCTGATAATGGCATAGCCTCTTGCCGAAACTAGTCACAATAAAGTGAAAATAAAAAGTGATATAAACACTATGTTAAATTCTGTTTTTTTTTTCATTATGAATATAACAGATTAAATTTTAGGAAATATTTTCTAAATATCAAAGCATCTCCAGACTATTATTCAAAATAGCAGTTTTAATATAGTTTAATTATTCAATAGCAGTTTCGAATACGTTCGGAACAGAATTCTTTTAATTTTCTGACGATTTACTGGTTTTTATTTAGCTTATGGCAATCCGATCTTTACAATTTGAAAAATCATGTGGAACACAAAACGTCTACTTACTCTGGATGGGTGAGCGGTATTTCCAAAACGTATTCCTTTGGGATATCAAAATAATCTGGATCGTGTCCATTAGCACTTAGCACCAAAGGAAGTATGTCCCATTTACCCCCTGAGCTTTTCCATCCTAACTTCAAACAAATGTCGGTAAATTCGACGTTTAAAGGATCACCAATAACGGAGCCGTCTGGTTGTCGGTATCCCGCGTAGCTAATTAGTTGTGGATTCCAAACTCGGAAATCGTGTCGTCCGTCAGTTCTTTGGGGGAACACTGTTATTGCTGATCTGGAAAGAAGAAACAAACGTGAAAATATTTGATAACAGCTTCTTCATATAAGAGCAACATTATCATTTTCAATTTATTCAACTAATTCGGTGTTTACTGATTTAAGAAAAACAGTATACCCAACTCGCACAGCAATTGATAACGACTCCAGACTTGGCACTGAAACGTCGCGCCAATAGATAAGTTAACAACATAAGCAGTATGCTTGCGTAACTGGTTAATGTGAAATTTTAATTATAGTGAATATTGAGTTTCACTTCTGCTAACTAAACAATATTTAGCAGTGACTGATGCAGTAGATTCGATAGAAGACCACATCAAGATTTTTGCACAAGATTGTGTCCTCCTCAAGCAATTCCTAGCGTACTTACCCAAAAACTGGAAAAATACATAGCCAAGTTTATGCAGCCTAAGGTGGAGGAAGCGGATTCCTACCTGACAAACTCTAGACATTTTATTAGGAAAATAAAACACCTACAAACGAACAACACCGACTTCATAGCTAGCCTAGATGTTAAGTCACTATAACCAAGCATTCCAGTAAACGAAGCTGTAAAGAAGATATCCACGAAAGGAAATTTCCCAACCCACATCATATATCTCGCAGAAGACTGCCTAAACAATACACATTTAACATACAATGGACAAATATATAAACAAACAGCGGGTGCTCCAAAGGGCCCAGCGTTGTCACCAGCAACAGCCAATCACTTTATGATTTACTTCGAATAAGAAGTTGTCCAAAATGCCGATATTAAACCAATGTTATGGGTTCGTTACGTAAATGATATTTTTATCATCTAGCCACATAGAGAGACACCGAATTTTTTGACATATATAAACACCTTAAATCCTAAAATACAATTCACCTTAGAATTAGAACAAAATAATCATCTACCATTCCTAAATGTTCTGGTTACCAAAACACCAAAGAGTTTACAGAAAACCAACACACACCAATAAATACCCGACAGCCACGTCACACCATTTATTAACAGACGCTAACACCAAAAACGATGAAATTAAAATCATAACAAAAGAGCTAAAAAAATGGATACAAAAATCATACAATAAAACAAGCAATAAACCGAAACATATGGCCAGAAAACAATAAATACATAGAGGAGAACAAACGTGCAGCTATCTTACCTTATATTAGAGGTACTACCGATAGAATAGGACGACTACTGAGAAAGCACAACATAAAGCCTCACAAGAACATAGGCAAAGTCCTCGGTAACCCGAAAGTTAAAATAGAGATAGAGAATCACGAAATCTATTGTATATCTTGTGGAGTACTAACCGACGCATTTCCGTAAGAGCAGAGGAGCGTAAAGTAAGTATCAGGAATAAACAGGCTACGTAGACCTTATTCCAACACGAACTCAATACAAGACATAGAATAGACTTTAAAACGTGCAAGGAAATCGTCAACATGGGAAATCACGGAAACAGGCTAATACGCGACGCTATCGATATTAAAAAAATCGGGGAGTTAAATAAACAAGAAGACACTCTAAACTTGACAAAAACGTGGAAGACACTTCTACAAAAATCCCACCATAAAAGTCCTATTAATAAATCTAATCCTAATGAAAAGCACTCACAAGGGGCCATAAACAACATCACGGGCGGTCATAACCCAAAAGGATTACCAGGTAAAGAAATAAAAACCGTTAATGACACCGCACTTGAACAATAAAGGAAACTATAAATTCAAAAGGCACTTTCTAAATTCCTTTATTCTGTTTTCAGATCACCTTTAAAAATGCCAAAAGAAAGAGATTTTTAATTATAACTGAATAAAGCTACGCTTGTTATCCATTAGTCACCAATATTAATTAATTCTTCTGTTTTGTGACTACTACTATTTCTAATTGTCTACTATTTCCACTATAAATTAGTTTTGAGTAGTTACATATATTTTTAACCACAATAATAATTTTTTATTACATATACAGTGAGGACGCGTGGGTTGGAACAAATTCATTTAAAATTCAGGTGTTGTTTTTTTGGAAGAACGCTCGGAAACGTCGTTTTTTTGGGACTGCTGTTTTTGTGATGATGGGTGGACCTGAAATAAATTACTATCATCAACTTCATTTTTTCAAACGGAAACATTTGCTTTTTATTTTATTTTTGAATTCTGCTTTGAATTCTAAGTATATACAATGTCCTATACCGAAAATTAACAGTTATTAAAAAAATACAATTCTTTCTAAAGTTAAGAAAACAACGGTAAAAATAATGTTTCTTGGTTTGAACCTATTTATTTACCTCTGGTTTTTATGATTGTTGGCGGTATTTTAGTCGCATGAATGAAAACCTTTTTTTAGTGCTGGAGTTTTTAACATTTGTTTCCATACAAACTGTACTATAAATTTACTTCAGATAAGTAGAACTCGAACACAAGCTGTTGCGAATTGTTTAATATGAGCGGCCTATTACACGATCGGTAGTTAGTAAAATAGAAAAAAAGTTTCTAGAATTTGGCCACATAAGAGACAATTACAAAACCAAACATCTTCCAGAAGGTACACAATTAAATGTTTTGCTCGATTTACAAGAAAATCCTCACACATCCACTAGACAAATAGCCGCAGAACAGTCAATAAGTAAATCTTCTGTTCTAAAATGCTTGCATAGAAATAAATGGCACCCATAAAAAGTTTATTTAGTTCAGGAACTTACTGAAGATGATTTGAACCGGAGAAGAGAATTTTGGGAAAAATGATGGATAGATGCAATGCCAACTCGCACTTTTCAAGTAACTGGTTCAGTAAACAAACAAAATTTTCGATATTGGGCATCAGAAAACCCACATTGGATTATGGAAAGTCATACACAGTTTTCCAAGAAAGTTAACGTATGGGCCGAAATTGTGGGTACTACAATTTTGGGTCTTTTTTTATTGAGGGAACACTTAACTCGGAAAAATATTTAGACCTATTACAAAATGACATAATATCCTGTTTAACAGAACTTTACCCAAATGGTGAAAAACCCAATATACTGGCGATTCGGTATGGATTCAACAGGATGGAGCGCCCCCGCACTACTCGCGAACAGTGTGAGATTATCTTGGCAATGTTGTCCCATATAGATGGATCGGAAGGAGAGGTAATATCGAATGGCCAGCTAGGTCTCTGGATTTTTATCTTTGGGGTTACGTGAAATCGAAAGTCTACTTCAAAAAGCCGGAAAATATCGAGGAATTAAAGAATAGAATTAGGGCCGAAATACAACGAATCCTGCCACAAACGCTAAATGAAGTGTTGCGAGAATTTGAAAACCATCAGAGGTATTGTGAGGAAGTTAATGGTCAACAATTTGAACATTTAATTTGATATGTTGCTGTTTTTTTTTCTTCAATTTTGAAATAAATGTAATTTTTTTAATAACTGTTAATTTTTGGTATAGATCATTGTACATGAAAAATACTCAGAATTCAATGCAGAAAAAATAAAATAAAAAACAAATGTTTCCATTAGAAAAAATAAAGTTGGTGGTCGCAATTTATTTCTGGCCCACCCTGTATAAATGAGTTTATCATCATAGTAAAAAAAACCGACGTGTCCGAGCGTTTTTGCAAAAACAAACACCTGAATTTTAAATGAATTTGTTTTTTGAATTCTTGAATCTCGACACTTTTTTCTCGTTTGGGGTGGAGTCTACTTTGCTTGGAGTTCTTAACACGAGAAGTCTCCAACACAAACCACTTGAACACAACGCATATTTTTTTAAAACAAGATGGACGAATGACACCTAGAGAAATACCATATCCCAACAATTTTTTTAATTAAATGCTTCATCAACAACTCAATAAGGTTCACATTTAAAGATGAAACAATTAAGGTTTCTCCTCAGTAAGAATTTCAATTGTTTATAAGAATTTAATTTAAGAAAACAAGCTTTTATCTTTATCGTCGGATCAAATGAATTTTAACGCTTGGAATTCACTCCGTATGATTTTTTTTCGGCTTTCATCGCTTATCGTAAAGATTTATCTCACTGAAATTATATTTCTCCATTGTATATCTTATAAGATGTGGATTGTACTTTATAAATGATGATTGATGCGGTTCAAAAGATTTCCAACTTTTCACATTGGATGCATTACTGAGTTTCTGTGGCCGTGTTGTTAACAAAATCGTAAAAAATGAAACAAAAATGAGTTTAGATTAGAACATCATGTTTTTTTCCAAAGAAAATAATGAATTATTAAAGCCGGTTTTCTTTTCTGATACAGAATAATGAAAGTTAACAAAGATCTTAAATGTACACTTTTATAGAATCGGATGAGCCGATTAGATTAACTGAAGGATTAACGTTAAAAGCAAAATCGTTTATTTTTTGCAATTAAAAAAAACACCTTTTTGGAGGTTTTCACAGTAGTGAACTACTGAATGTTGTTGAAGGAAGTAATTTTAAGTTTTAAATTCTTAAACATCTGCTCATAATCTTAATAATGGACTGGTCAACAATTCTTTCTAAACTTGCAGTGAGATAATTGCACTTTTTGGTCTCATGAACCAGTTCGTATACCGATAATTCTTCCCTTTCGATTATTTTGCTTGATGCTGTTTTGTTTTTTCATGGATGTATTGACAAGATTATGGGTAGATAATCTAAAAAGTCATAATTTCCAAACGCATATAACTTTGAAATTTTTATCAGGTATTTAAGATTCATATCAAACTTAAATTTAGTTTGCTAATTTACAAAGGGTGTTCACAAAAAAATCAAATTTCAAAAATTCCAAAAAAGAATAACTCAATTTTTCCCAAATACCACTTACCGTATACTTTTTTACTATTAGATACCCTTTTTAGACCCTTTCGAACCATATCAATATTTCCTATTGATAAATAAGAAAAACGTGAATTATTATGGATATTCATTTCAAATAGCCAATTTAGATAAATTTGGCCTTAAGATATATTAATGCCCTTACCTCTCACAAACGCTGCACAGAAATTTCTTTCCTTGGTTTGAAGTTGTAAACGTTAGAAGCAACACCTCAAACGTGAGAGGCATGGAGATTCATAACAAACAAGTACTACAACTGTGAGAGGCAAGGAGATTCACGATAAACAACCATCCCCCAGTAAGAGGGGAATAAGCCGCCCCAAGGTAACAGAACTTTTCACGTCGTTGTTTCCGGGTAATGCCAAAAATAAGAAGAAGGACAACAGTGAGGTAAAGTAGTGTAAAAAGCTGATCTTAAAGTCAAGATGACTTATAATCTATTAGGAATCGTTGATCGTTAACGTTTAGACAATTTTTTTAGTTCTAATCATTGTTTAAGCCTTGAAACTCAATCTAAGAAGTTAAAAGGCATCATTTTGATCTTAAACTTTCTCCTTATTCAACAAAAAACAGCTAACATTTTACATTTTTTGTGTCGATATATTAAAATAGGACTTCCCGACAACTTCGCAGTCGTTAATCCCGAGCATTCTCCAACATTTTTCGGATAAGAGTCATAAAAAAATTGGGAAAGAATAAATTCTAAATTATTTTTCGGAATTGGACTTTGGTTTGAGCTTAGTATAACCTCTTTTTGAATTCAGTGTCAAAAATAGGGGTTCCTATTTCAATAACAACTTTGCCTTCAACTGATCTTGAATATCAATATCAAGGTCAAACGTAATGTGACAGGTAGATGCACCCTCATGTTCTGAACAACTGAACCATTTTCTGTGAATAGAATAGAAAATTAAAATGGGACATCAATGGGCGACTCACAAAAAGCATACTGAGATTGCGTTGCCATTCGTAGACGTAGAGAGTTCTCCTGACGGAAGTGGTTAGTAGAGAACAACACAAAACAACTGCTCAGACGACGTCAGTTTGTAGGATGACGTTTGAACGGAGAGTTTTGCTTCTCTTACTACTGTCGAGTTCTGCCTGTGAACTAGTTATGCCAAATTGGAAAGAACAGAGAAAGTGTTCGAAATTTTGTTTCCTGCTTGCAAAAGGAAGCATACGAGGTAGAAAAATACAATTTTCGTTCTGGGCACACTTCAACGTCTAGAAACGATGCAAATGTTAGATATGTCAAAAAATGAATGAGGATAGTCATTTATCTATGAAATTTCAGAACAAAGAAGTCTGAAATGGAGCTCGTACCAGAGTATTTTTTTTCCAGTAAATTTGATCCTCGCCTTCTTAAACAGGAGAAAACCTTCACTTGAATTTGGGCCAGGACTTAAAAAACAAGGTTGCAAGATGTCCAAACTTTTTGAGTATGGTAATTACATTACAGTTTATGGAATTCAGTGCTAAGGGTAGGACCCAGAAAATAATCAAGCGTCAAGCCAGTGGAAGTCCCCCAACTTGTCCTGACCAAAAAAAAATTAATAAAAGAGAGGTCAAAGGTGAATGCCATGATCATTGTCTTTTTTATGTTCGTGAACTGTTCACGGGGAAGTATTTCTCCCTTGCCAGTCAGCAAATTTATTTCAAGATCAACTCAATTATATGGATGAAAGGAAACTAGTTAACACAACGCATATTTTTTTAAAACAAGATGGACGAATGACACCTAGAGAAATAGCATATCCCAACAATTTTTTTAATTAAATGCTTCATCAACAACTCAATAAGGTTCACATTTAAAGATGAAACAATTAAGGTTTCTCCTCAGTAAGAATTTCAATTGTTTATAAGAATTTAATTTAAGAAAACAAGCTTTTATCTTTATCGTCGGATCAAATGAATTTTAACGCTTGGAATTCACTCCGTATGATTTTTTTTCGGCTTTCATCGCTTATCGTAAAGATTTATCTCACTGAAATTATATTTCTCCATTGTATATCTTATAAGATGTGGATTGTACTTTATAAATGATGATTGATGCGGTTCAAAAGATTTCCAACTTTTCACATTGGATGCATTACTGAGTTTCTGTGGCCGTGTTGTTAACAAAATCGTAAAAAATGAAACAAAAATGAGTTTAGATTAGAACATCATGTTTTTTTCCAAAGAAAATAATGAATTATTAAAGCCGGTTTTCTTTTCTGATACAGAATAATGAAAGTTAACAAAGATCTTAAATGTACACTTTTATAGAATCGGATGAGCCGATTAGATTAACTGAAGGATTAACGTTAAAAGCAAAATCGTTTATTTTTTGCAATTAAAAAAAAACACCTTTTTGGAGGTTTTCACAGTAGTGAACTACTGAATGTTGTTGAAGGAAGTAATTTTAAGTTTTAAATTCTTAAACATCTGCTCATAATCTTAATAATGGACTGGTCAACAATTCTTTCTAAACTTGCAGTGAGATAATTGCACTTTTTGGTCTCATGAACCAGTTCGTATACCGATAATTCTTCCCTTTCGATTATTTTGCTTGATGCTGTTTTGTTTTTTCATGGATGTATTGACAAGATTATGGGTAGATAATCTAAAAAGTCATAATTTCCAAACGCATATAACTTTGAAATTTTTATCAGGTATTTAAGATTCATATCAAACTTAAATTTAGTTTGCTAATTTACAAAGGGTGTTCACAAAAAAATCAAATTTCAAAAATTCCAAAAAAGAATAACTCAATGTTTTCCCAAATACCACTTACCGTATACTTTTTTACTATTAGATACCCTTTTTAGACCCTTTCGAACCATATCAATATTTCCTATTGATAAATAAGAAAAACGTGAATTATTCTGGATATTCATTTCATATAGCCAATTTAGATAAATTTGGCCTTAAGATATGTTAATGCCCTTACCTCTCACAAACGCTGCACAGAAATTTCTTTCCTTGGTTTGAAGTTGTAAACGTTAGAAGCAACACCTCAAACGTGAGAGGCATGGAGATTCATAACAAACAAGTACTACAACTGTGAGAGGCAAGGAGATTCACGATAAACAACCATCCCCCAGTAAGAGGGGAATAAGCCGCCCCAAGGTAACAGAACTTTTCACGTCGTTGTTTCCGGGTAATGCCAAAAATAAGAAGAAGGACAACAGTGAGGTAAAGTAGTGTAAAAAGCTGATCTTAAAGTCAAGATGACTTATAATCTATTAGGAATCGTTGATCGTTAACGTTTAGACAATTTTTTTAGTTCTAATCATTGTTTAAGCCTTGAAACTCAATCTAAGAAGTTAAAAGGCATCATTTTGATCTTAAACTTTCTCCTTATTCAACAAAAAACAGCTAACATTTTACATTTTTTGTGTCGATATATTAAAATAGGACTTCCCGACAACTTCGCAGTCGTTAATCCCGAGCATTCTCCAACATTTTTCGGATAAGAGTCATAAAAAAATTGGGAAAGAATAAATTCTAAATTATTTTTCGGAATTGGACTTTGGTTTGAGCTTAGTATAACCTCTTTTTGAATTCAGTGTCAAAAATAGGGGTTCCTATTTCAATAACAACTTTGCCTTCAACTGATCTTGAATATCAATATCAAGGTCAAACGTAATGTGACAGGTAGATGCACCCTCATGTTCTGAACAACTGAACCATTTTCTGTGAATAGAATAGAAAATTAAAATGGGACATCAATGGGCGACTCACAAAAAGCATACTGAGATTGCGTTGCCATTCGTAGACGTAGAGAGTTCTCCTGACGGAAGTGGTTAGTAGAGAACAACACAAAACAACTGCTCAGACGACGTCAGTTTGTAGGATGACGTTTGAACGGAGAGTTTTGCTTCTCTTACTACTGTCGAGTTCTGCCTGTGAACTAGTTATGCCAAATTGGAAAGAACAGAGAAAGTGTTCGAAATTTTGTTTCCTGCTTGCAAAAGGAAGCATACGAGGTAGAAAAATACAATTTTCGTTCTGGGCACACTTCAACGTCTAGAAACGATGCAAATGTTAGATATGTCAAAAAATGAATGAGGATAGTCATTTATCTATGAAATTTCAGAACAAAGAAGTCTGAAATGGAGCTCGTACCAGAGTATTTTTTTTCCAGTAAATTTGATCCTCGCCTTCTTAAACAGGAGAAAACCTTCACTTGAATTTGGGCCAGGACTTAAAAAACAAGGTTGCAAGATGTCCAAACTTTTTGAGTATGGTAATTACATTACAGTTTATGGAATTCAGTGCTAAGGGTAGGACCCAGAAAATAATCAAGCGTCAAGCCAGTGGAAGTCCCCCAACTTGTCCTGACCAAAAAAAAATTAATAAAAGAGAGGTCAAAGGTGAATGCCATGATCATTGTCTTTTTTATGTTCGTGAACTGTTCACGGGGAAGTATTTCTCCCTTGCCAGTCAGCAAATTTATTTCAAGATCAACTCAATTATATGGATGAAAGGAAACTAGATAACACAACGCATATTTTTTTAAAACAAGATGGACGAATGACACCTAGAGAAATAGCATATCCCAACAATTTTTTTAATTAAATGCTTCATCAACAACTCAATAAGGTTCACATTTAAAGATGAAACAATTAAGGTTTCTCCTCAGTAAGAATTTCAATTGTTTATAAGAATTTAATTTAAGAAAACAAGCTTTTATCTTTATCGTCGGATCAAATGAATTTTAACGCTTGGAATTCACTCCGTATGATTTTTTTTCGGCTTTCATCGCTTATCGTAAAGATTTATCTCACTGAAATTATATTTCTCCATTGTATATCTTATAAGATGTGGATTGTACTTTATAAATGATGATTGATGCGGTTCAAAAGATTTCCAACTTTTCACATTGGATGCATTACTGAGTTTCTGTGGCCGTGTTGTTAACAAAATCGTAAAAAATGAAACAAAAATGAGTTTAGATTAGAACATCATGTTTTTTTCCAAAGAAAATAATGAATTATTAAAGCCGGTTTTCTTTTCTGATACAGAATAATGAAAGTTAACAAAGATCTTAAATGTACACTTTTATAGAATCGGATGAGCCGATTAGATTAACTGAAGGATTAACGTTAAAAGCAAAATCGTTTATTTTTTGCAATTAAAAAAAACACCTTTTTGGAGGTTTTCACAGTAGTGAACTACTGAATGTTGTTGAAGGAAGTAATTTTAAGTTTTAAATTCTTAAACATCTGCTCATAATCTTAATAATGGACTGGTCAACAATTCTTTCTAAACTTGCAGTGAGATAATTGCACTTTTTGGTCTCATGAACCAGTTCGTATACCGATAATTCTTCCCTTTCGATTATTTTGCTTGATGCTGTTTTGTTTTTTCATGGATGTATTGACAAGATTATGGGTAGATAATCTAAAAAGTCATAATTTCCAAACGCATATAACTTTGAAATTTTTATCAGGTATTTAAGATTCATATCAAACTTAAATTTAGTTTGCTAATTTACAAAGGGTGTTCACAAAAAAATCAAATTTCAAAAATTCCAAAAAAGAATAACTCAATGTTTTCCCAAATACCACTTACCGTATACTTTTTTACTATTAGATACCCTTTTTAGACCCTTTCGAACCATATCAATATTTCCTATTGATAAATAAGAAAAACGTGAATTATTCTGGATATTCATTTCATATAGCCAATTTAGATAAATTTGGCCTTAAGATATGTTAATGCCCTTACCTCTCACAAACGCTGCACAGAAATTTCTTTCCTTGGTTTGAAGTTGTAAACGTTAGAAGCAACACCTCAAACGTGAGAGGCATGGAGATTCATAACAAACAAGTACTACAACTGTGAGAGGCAAGGAGATTCACGATAAACAACCATCCCCCAGTAAGAGGGGAATAAGCCGCCCCAAGGTAACAGAACTTTTCACGTCGTTGTTTCCGGGTAATGCCAAAAATAAGAAGAAGGACAACAGTGAGGTAAAGTAGTGTAAAAAGCTGATCTTAAAGTCAAGATGACTTATAATCTATTAGGAATCGTTGATCGTTAACGTTTAGACAATTTTTTTAGTTCTAATCATTGTTTAAGCCTTGAAACTCAATCTAAGAAGTTAAAAGGCATCATTTTGATCTTAAACTTTCTCCTTATTCAACAAAAAACAGCTAACATTTTACATTTTTTGTGTCGATATATTAAAATAGGACTTCCCGACAACTTCGCAGTCGTTAATCCCGAGCATTCTCCAACATTTTTCGGATAAGAGTCATAAAAAAATTGGGAAAGAATAAATTCTAAATTATTTTTCGGAATTGGACTTTGGTTTGAGCTTAGTATAACCTCTTTTTGAATTCAGTGTCAAAAATAGGGGTTCCTATTTCAATAACAACTTTGCCTTCAACTGATCTTGAATATCAATATCAAGGTCAAACGTAATGTGACAGGTAGATGCACCCTCATGTTCTGAACAACTGAACCATTTTCTGTGAATAGAATAGAAAATTAAAATGGGACATCAATGGGCGACTCACAAAAAGCATACTGAGATTGCGTTGCCATTCGTAGACGTAGAGAGTTCTCCTGACGGAAGTGGTTAGTAGAGAACAACACAAAACAACTGCTCAGACGACGTCAGTTTGTAGGATGACGTTTGAACGGAGAGTTTTGCTTCTCTTACTACTGTCGAGTTCTGCCTGTGAACTAGTTATGCCAAATTGGAAAGAACAGAGAAAGTGTTCGAAATTTTGTTTCCTGCTTGCAAAAGGAAGCATACGAGGTAGAAAAATACAATTTTCGTTCTGGGCACACTTCAACGTCTAGAAACGATGCAAATGTTAGATATGTCAAAAAATTAATGAGGATAGTCATTTATCTATGAAATTTCAGAACAAAGAAGTCTGAAATGGAGCTCGTACCAGAGTATTTTTTTTCCAGTAAATTTGATCCTCGCCTTCTTAAACAGGAGAAAACCTTCACTTGAATTTGGGCCAGGACTTAAAAAACAAGGTTGCAAGATGTCCAAACTTTTTGAGTATGGTAATTACATTACAGTTTATGGAATTCAGTGCTAAGGGTAGGACCCAGAAAATAATCAAGCGTCAAGCCAGTGGAAGTCCCCCAACTTGTCCTGACCAAAAAAAAATTAATAAAAGAGAGGTCAAAGGTGAATGCCATGATCATTGTCTTTTTTATGTTCGTGAACTGTTCACGGGGAAGTATTTCTCCCTTGCCAGTCAGCATATTTATTTCAAGATCAACTCAATTATATGGATGAAAGGAAACTAGATAACTTTCGGTATATATTTTGTTCTCTTCTTAATCTTTTTAGCTGGTCCAATGTTTCTATATAAAAGCAATAAAGTTAGTATTGCATGTTATATTCAGTTCGTGGCAAA